>OZ038500.1:25911229-25963729 GCA_964036315.1 Acanthosepion esculentum | reverse complement strand
AATGTAGTTAATACTGTTTATTATAAACAGAGCATTTACTTAAATATTTGTATCTATAAAAAGAACTTATAAACATAGAAATGTCTTAAAAATAATTGTCGGAGTGTGTCCATTTCATAATATATATATATATATATTGATAAAATTAAAAGATAATCCGTATGGGTTATTCCAGGGATGATATAAATACCGAGAGCTCAGTGTAGTAAAACGAGCAAGTAATAATTAATTAACAAATCGGAGCCTTCAGAAAGCCATGGTAATATTTTATATTTCGTTATATCGATAAATTTCGATTTCGCTTCGTCAGTCCTGGCGGTTTCCCATATATATATATATATATATATATATATATATATATATATATATATATATATATATATATATATATATATATATATATATATAAGCATATATATATACATATATATACCTAAACTATTTACATCATACAGACATTTGCCCTAATTTTATTGTCATTTTCACGACGTTTCTCAAGTGATATACCATAGTATTTCTTTATTTAGTCCATTGGGGTAAATTGATAAAGAGTTTGGATCGAAATCCTAGCGTATATCATCTGTAGAAGTTTTGAGCGTACAATGGCCGAAACCTCGTGAATATGACAACATTGATGACAACAACGGTACAAACAATGTAAATAGCGCAAATAATTTGAAATCCTCAGCTCACACACACACACACACACACACACACACACACACACACACACACACACACACATATATATATATATATATATATATATATATATATATATATATATAATAAATTATCCAGATAGTGTAACAGTATAATTGTCCATCCCACAAAATGTCTAATATCCCAAAATCCACTTATGAAATTGAGTTTCCTTTTTCTACGTTTTTAGATAAGACGTTTTGCTCTATTGACAAAATTTGTCGAGAGAATCAGTGAAAAATCTTTTGAATTATTCAGCTAGAAAATTAGTTAAAATTATTTTCTGCCAAAACAACTGTCTTCCTAAAAGAGCAATGTTGAGAAGAAAAACATCATTCAGTCCGTCAGTAATGTAACCAACATTCATACTCTGGCTTCTATCTTCAACATCTCTTCAAGAACTATTCAGACATTTGTTAATAGGATTTAAAGCAAGGGTACTACTATGATATTAAAAGACAGCAACTGAAATATTACATTTTGTATTTAGCATGTATTAATAATTCGAAATATAATAATTTTTGTTGAATTAACACCTGATTTCCTTTTGTAATTCAGCTTTCTCCATTCTTATGTTCAACATATGTATCATATATATTTAATCTTGAAACATCTTTCACCAATTTGCATAATGCTGACAAAAATATGCAGGAACAATTTGAACTAAACATATGCGTAGATGCGTGTGAATATTTACCCGTATGCAACTGAATGGATTTACACGAAAATGGTAGCTTTATCTTTTTTCTTAAAATCATGTGACTTTTCTGCTGATATTCTGTTTTCTCTTCCCCCTTTCCTTATTATTCGTCTTGGTAATGCATCGAGATATAAAAAGAAGGCACAAGCTGCGAACCAAACTTTCTGATAGATAGACATACATAATAAAATGATGGTGTGATATGCATTCCCAAATAGTAACAGAATTCAATAGATTTCCCAATAAATGAGACACATGGTGAACGCAACAATTACTAACAGGAATAATTTATTTTCCTTAGTGTGAGACGTTAATAAAATTTATCTGTAGGGACTTGACATTCGACTGGCAATTTCACGTCCAACTTTGGAATTTAAACCAGGTTGTCACCAGTGCTACCTGACTTGCAACGGGATGTCCATCTCGGAAATAAAATTATAGATAAACGCAGAAAAGACGCACAGGTCCACTCACAAATGGACACACATATTGACGCCCTTTGAGATAATCAGCGTCGTCTTCTGCAAAAGGTGGGTGAACAGACAAACATGAAGTATAATATTTAAATTATTAGATCAGGAAAGGATTTTAAAGTCGGTAAAATGTCTGAGCTAGAAAAAAGGGCACCTGGAAATACTCTAATCCAGGCGAAGGCATCCAGCCATAAAAAAGCGTGCGATTGGCAAATAGTCACAATTTTATATTTTTATTTATTTTTTATTTTGACAGCACAGTATATTAGGGTCTGTGAGAAGAGGAACATGACGCAATTCATTCCGCCATAAATTTGCAAACAGATCGCTTTATTACTTGGCATTCGCACCTGAAGCTACAATACGAATATCTCAGTGTGTTTCGATGTTAGTCTGAGAACAGCGCAGGGGATTCGGAAAAAAAGATAAGTCTAGTGGTGATTACGAAGGTACGGCGGCTCAGAAAATTCACTCTGATCGTTCTGATGCGAACAGATCGCTCGAATTTCGTGTTGGAAGCCTCAGACCGAACACGGAGGCCTACATCACATGCATTGAGGAGATAGTGTTGCGCTGGGCCAATAGGTTGGCTACTGGTCGAAGTTATGTCTGGCAACATTACTCCGCACCATGTCACACAAGCAGGAGAACGCAGTCATTGCTGTTAAACAATTTCTGCTACCACATCACCGTTTACATTTGGCTACGTAAATCCCCAGACTGAAATAACCTTGATTATTATTTATGGGGTGAAGTTAAGCGAGAAACCAACAAAAAAGAAAACCTTGTAGCACCAAAGATGAATGAAGGCAAGTATTATGGCGGTATTTACCAGCTTAAATAAGAATGCCGCCCAGAAGATTTGCAGGCGATTCTGAAGTCTTCTGGAGGCCGTGTTTGAAGCAAATGACGATTTTATTGCATAATTGTACTCTTTAGTATTTCAATATATTTTTGTGCAATTTTGGTAAATATATCTGCCAAAATGTGATGTCAGTGTTATTTACATTTTTTGAAGTCATTTAGACGACAATTTATCTATCGCACACATTAACTTATTTCTGAAATGCGAATCAATTATGTGTCAGTAGTCGTTCTTCGTCGTACACAGATTTTACTCCTATTATGTCCCTGTAATTGCGCTAGTTTATGTTTTATTTCTTCAAAAATCAATGATCTAAAAAAAAAAGCCCGTCATAATTTGTGTTATGTGTTATTCAAAGCAATGTACATTTTCAGAAAACTATCGATAGACATGCGTACGTAATGGTCGGCTAGATGCTTTTCAGGCCCACCAGTCTGCTAAGGCAACTACCTAGTCCATAATGTGCAGAAGTCCCCTCGGTACGCTCACGGTATGCGTCTATTCTTCATATTTCTACTTTACAGAACAGAGCTTAGTTAGAGTTCTAGGACCAAGCACATAATATGTTGCCATCATCAGTATTTGAACAAGGCCAATGCGTTCAGACCATCGGTCACAATGACATATGATATCGTTCTAAGACAAACAGTGGTGTCTCCCAAATAGTTCCGTTGAACCATTTCCCCAATTCTTGGGTCGATCCGAGGTGTGGTGCTAAGTAATTTTTCAAAAGCGCCACTCACTGGGATCGCTATCCTACGCCGATAACTTCGGATTTCGAAATTCCAACTGAGGACTCATGGTCGGAAATTGAACGTTCTCTTCTCTCGCCCACGTGGCCTTGATTGCACGTGTTTATATAAAAAACAAAGCAAGGACGTCATTGGTTTATCAAGGTTTTTAAATTTGAGAACATTCATGAATATTCAGGTGATTGAATCGTCCGTCAAATCATGTGGAGGACACAAAATATCACAAATCACAGTCTGGTAAAAAGTAAGGGAGTAATATTCAAGAAATATTTTGTTTTTAAATAAATATTGTTTAAATTGTGATCAGATTGTTATGGTATGGGCTGGACGCATGTGCTGTATATCTTCAAAAATATCAGATAATATATTTGAACGTTTTCTTTCAATTTATGAACGTATTGTGCCCTTGTAGGTTAGTTTGGGAGACTAGCAATTCTTCCAGGAAAAGTGAGATTGGAAGTCGAACCCTAGATTAATATTTTGATAAGATTCATTAGCGGCAATGTCGAGAATTTTTCCTGCGGAGAAATTTAAACTCTTTTGATGAGTGTGACATTTTTTATATCAAAATTGTGGTTGAATTTATTTCTGTGTATCACTAGAGAATTTGATAACTTGTTATGTATAACGTCCCTTTTGTGTTCATAGAAATATTTTTTTCAATTTCTCATGTTCCCTAATGTATTGTGAGGGCAATTTTGTCAATTTAATTATATATTTATTTATTTTAATCATATATTTATTTTATTAAATTATATATTTAATTATATATGTATGTCTCTAATTTTGTTGGTGTTTTTTGTTCTTATCATATACATAATGGTTTTGGAAGGGGCATTACTATTCAGAAAGAGACATATATAACTCATCAAAAAAGGGAGTTTACTTAGTATGAAAATAAACATGAGCAGGTTAAAACATCCTACATTACCTTGATAAAGTTCGTCAGAGGACGAACGCCGTCGCCTAAGAATAGTTTGTCCTCTTATATTTTATTCATCTTCTTTCTTCGTACTATCGGAAAATAATAAACAAACACACACACACACACACACACACTTATATATATATATATATATATATATATATATATATATATATATATATATATATATGTATGTATGTATAATATTAAAAAATATGTATGTATATATATATATATACGTATTCACGTATATGTATTTATATATATGTATATGTGTATATATATATGTATTCATATATATGTATTTATTTATATATATATATATATATATTCATATGTATTTATATATATGCATTCATATATATGTATTTATATATATGTACAATTTATATATATATATGTTTATGTATATGTATTTATATATGTGTGTATGTATATATAAATATATTATTGCATATATATGTATATATGTTTCTTGATATACTTATATATATATGTGCGTGTGTGAAAAGTATTTATATATAGACATCTCTCTCTCTCTCTCTCCCTATATATATATATATATATATATATATATATATATATATATATATATATATGGATTTACATATGGATTTATATGTGTATTTATATGTATGTATTTATATTTTCGGTTGGTAGAGACGAACCTACCTTGAGGGGTAAAGACGAACAGTTTCAGTACGTAGTATTTGATATTCTAATTAAACATGCTCTTAGCCAAAAAGGAAAATAAATAAACAAGTTACAGAAAACGGACAAATAATCATGTGTCAAGAAAGGATGTGAAAAAAAAAACCTCTACATTTTTTTTAAAAATTATACAAACGTAAATATACAGTGACAAACAGTTTCATCGTTGTATGGCTATCAGCAAAAGTATGAGCCAAAATGCAAATTACAAGTCTGCGACACAAACATTACGAAAATTTAAATATCTGGGAATTGTTCTAACAGAGGACAGAAACTGCGACACTGAGATCAGAAAACATATTGGGATTGCCAAAGACGCATTCTAAAAGCTAAGCAGTGTATTACGATACAGAAAAAAATCGTTTTTAAAGGAAAGAGAACTGAAATATTACGAGATATGTAGCCTCCTGTATAGCAGTGAATGCTGGTAAATCTATACGACGATGAACAAGACACTTGAGGCAACAGAAATGTGGTTCTACAGAAAGATGATGAGGAGACCAATCGGCTGAACATATGAGCAACAACGAGGTTTTGAAGAGAATGGAAACAAAAGGCAAAGTTTTACTTAGCATCAGGAAAAGGCAGTTGCAATCCTGGAGCGTGTAATGAGGAAAGAGGATTGATACTCACAGGACAGATTGATGGAAAGCGGAACAAACGAAAGCAATACGTAGAATACTTGACGGGCTTGAGGGAATGAAGGACAGGACATATTTGGGGAGAAATAACAAAAAAGACAAAACTTATTAATAGCTAAATGTAACAGGAAGATGTGGAGAGACATAATCACCTACATCCCGAATGCACATAAAAGAATGATTTGGACTGGACACTGTTTACGCGGTCTGATGGGTCCTAGACTGAATGTCTGAACTAGTGGAGATCAGGATTATAATGAGACTTACAATGTTTCGTCCACGGGGAAAAGTTTGGCCGGGTTGAAAATGATTTGAAACCAAACGGTAATCGGTTTTCTACAATACGAATAGTGAAAACTGTGCAAGCCCATATATAGAAGCAGTACTGCATTCTTGGTCTTATCTGACACTTATATAGAAAGATCATAGCAGTAGATGTCACGTAATTTCTGGAGTATAAAAACATATGCGATCAATTTTATCAACAATTCGAATTTAGGAGTTTCACTTGAAATATGATGTTAGTTTAATCCTAAACTGAAAATCGTTTACATTCCCTGTGATCATAAAATTGTCTCTGTGTAAATTCCTGTATACATTTGGTATAGAAGAAGTTCTACTGAGACAATTTTTCTTATAATTGTCACTTTGTATTTGAAACTCCCAAAAAGCTGTTTCGCAGAAAACTACTATCTTAGCCACATCAAGTCTAAGCTCTTTCTTCTTTCTATGAGCCGTTTCCTTTCACGACGTAGGCGATCATAGGTCTCCATCTCCCTATATCCCTTGCAGCTCACAACAAGTTCCTTCCCTCGGCCACCTCACTTCAGACCACGTTCTGTCATCCACTTGCCTTAAGCCGCGAGGTATGTCACGCGTTGTTTTCCCTCGTTTCTGTTTCTCTGTATTCGACCCGTGATTCAGATTATCCAGACCCTATTTCCTCAATATATGTCCCATGAACTTCACTTGTTCTACCTGATGATAAGTGTACGCCTCCTATTTGTTTGCATTCTCTCTGTGACCACATTGTTGCTCACACGCTCGCTCCATGATATCGTTAGCAACCTTCTGTAGAACCACATTTCCGTCTCCTCGTGTCTCTTCTTCATCTTTCAGGAAATTGCCCAGCATTCGCTGCTGTAAAGGATGACAGCCATTTTATTTTATTGATTTTTTTAATTGTTTCGTTCCAAGCAATATAACATCCCCAGAACATAGCGAGTTACAGCCAGTGAAAGTGGAAACGAATGATAAAACTGAGAATGGGGAGTATTGAGAGGGCGCAGAAACAGAAAATATCGATTGACGCTGCATTTAAATTTTTGAAGTTTGTAGTTATCAGAAATCGGAAAGGGGTACCACATGTGGGAATTTCAAGATAATTAACTGTTAGAGCATAAGTGGTGGTTGTATTTAACTAGTTCAATTGTAAAAGTATGAAATCTAGTAGCACGCTTAAATTCGTTTAGTCGGGGCACCCAGTAAAAAAAAGATCGCTGTAGTTGCCATGAAAATATTTGTAGAAAAGACAGAGAGAATCCGCGTCACGTCGGTGAGAAAGTGATTGATGTCGAGATGTCGGGTCAAGTTTGATTACATTACAGATCAACCTTTATATTCTGGCAAGAATCTCGTGATGTACAGCAGGAGCGCCAGACCAGATATGACAACAGTATTCAATACACGGACGAATGGCAGATTTAAAAATCCGCAAAATGGATTCTGACGGGAAAAACACTTTCTGACATGACACAGCAAACCAACGTTCCTTGCAGTAGACGTAGGTATTGATTCGATATAAATGTTCAAAATGTCAACGGAAACCTGAGGCCAAAATGTCAACGGAAACCTGTGGCCAAAATTTCAACGGAAACCTGAGGCCACTCATCTGGTGTTTAGCATCCATACTGACGGTGGACAGATGTTCTACATTTCTTCATAATATGCATTTTTAATTCCTTCTTTTAGCGCCTTCCTACATCATCATTCGGTAATTGTCTACTTTGATTTGCCTTCAGTTTATGTATTGGAGGGACAATAGCATAAAAGAGATATTTTTGTAAACCCTTTTTTGTTTTTGATAGGCCGAGAATATTTAACACTTCTGCATCGTAGTTTGAAAGGTAATGTTAAAATCGGAAGAATAAGATAGCGTAGAAAACGGAGATGAACAGGTGTTGATAGAAGACAAACAACGGAAAAGATAACACAGAGACGTGTAGATGGGGGAAACGACACGACAAGAGATATGAGGAGAAAACGAAAAAGCTTGATAATGAGATATGAAGACTGGTGCGAAATGCAATTCATTCCTTTCCTGTTATTCAAAATATTTTCGTACAGGTTACATTTTTTTTTCTTTAGGGTAAGGATTCATTTACCACAGGGGAAAAATGAAAGGAAAAGAAGTGGTTCAAATAATTAATAGAAATGCATAGAAACGGACAACTGAGAAATTCTGATTAAACGACTGTTTTAGTTTGGCAGTGCGTAACATATCGAAAACTAACGCGGATGATCGCTTGGGAATTCGGTGTTGATGTTCTGCTGAGCATGTCGGAAGAAAAAGAGATTTTTTTCTGTTACTTCTTTAAGTGATTTATTTTCGTTTTGGGTAGAATGTGTTCGTTTTATGTTTCTGTATTTCAAGCCACACGTTCTTGATTGCTTTTTATTTTTACACAATTGGATTGTAAAAAGGAAATAAAAAAAATGAACTCAAGTAATGTGAAAGTGAACATTAACCGCACCAAAATGTAACAATCAAACATGAACAAGACTTGGAGAAAATGTCAACAAATAAAAAGAAATAAAAATAAAAAATAAAAACAGCTCTGAAATAAAATGAGATTATCCTGGAAAGGAGACTCAATAAATATAAAATATAATGATGATAAAATAAAAATGATATACAAAAAAAAACGCTTAAAAAAAATACGAAATACAGATATAAAATAAGTCCATACTTCGAAAGCATACTTTTATTTTACTTGCATCATTGTCAAACCGTTGGTCAGTGTTCAGGTCTAGTCCAGTCAGACATGCGGATTTTGAAAACTATATGACGATTACATATTCGGTTGAGTAGCAAATCGCAGTTTTCTATTAAATACGAAGAAGAAATGGTATTTGGCAGATCAAAGTAGATTTTATTATGACCGACAATAAAATCTTATCCTGTCAATAAAATAGTCTACCTATATAAGACACAGTCAGTTGTAGTTAAGGAAATGTTTGAGAGAATTTAAAAAGAAATACAAAAGGAAATTGTTGATTAGGAATAGAAAAAAATCCGCCATATTAATTTTTAATAAATTAATGGAAGTTCAAAAAGACGGTAACACCATCCAAAAGTCAATACTGAAAATAGAAGAAGGTTAACTTCATGAAGATGGAGGAGGAATAGGTGGAGAATGTGAAGAAGAATGTACTGTAGAATTTGAAATGAAGAAGAAGAAGAAGAAGAAGAAGAAGAAGGAGGAGGAGGAGGAGGAGGAGGAGAAGAAGAAGAAGAAGAAGAAGAAGAAGAAGAAGTAAGAGGTGGAGAAGCAAGAGAAGGCGAAGAAAAAGAATACGGAATAGAAGAAAAGGAAAATATAAGAAAAATAGAATAAAATGAAAAGGAAAAGGGAAAAAAGAAAGAGAAGAATAAGGAGGACGAAAAGAGGAAAAATTTGCTATTGCCTATGCTGTCTGTACCAACAGATAAACCGCCCGAGTCTTCAGCAGAGGCCTGAGGTGAGAGGTGTATTGATATGGTTGACTCAGATAATGCAAGTACACTTGCGATAGCCTTTAGTCCGCTGATAAGAAAGTTTCGACGGTAAATTGCATGGTAGAAACAGGGTTACATGACGTACGCAAATACAAAATTAACATATAATATTTATTAACGTCTCCATTCATTTTACACACATATATATATATATATATATATATATATATATATATATATATATAGAGAGAGAGAGAGAGAGAGAGAGATAGATAGATAGATAGATAGATAGATAGATAGATATCATTTATAAATCAAGGAGATGAAAATATTTAAGTAATTTACACTAGCCACCTGAAACAATATATATGCTTAGACTTTACATGATATCAAGTCAAGTACTTCACTCCTCATACATTTAAAAGGTAATCATTTTTATCCTCACTTTCTGTCCCATTTTAACTACTGAACGAAGGCCATATTGACGTAAACCATATTCATTGTTTTATTGGTTAGAAATAAAATTTAGGCGCAGTTTGATTTAGTCTATCGGATATTTTGGAGGAAATTCACACAGTTAAAAAATTATATATATATATATATATATATATATATATATATATATATATATATATATATATATATATATATATATATATATATATATATATATATATGTATGTATGTATGTATGTATGTATATATATTAAAGCAATTCATCCCAAGCAAGGCGGGAGTGCCACTATCACGCAAGGGGTTACAGAAGATTGAGAACAAGAGTAAAGAGGTATATTTGGGGAAAGGATACACAGGAGAACGGGGAACAAGTTCATGTTGTTAGATGTTGATTGTTATTAAACTTCAATATTTGAAGATTATAGTCAACAGGGAAGCAAATAAGGGAAAGGGAATTGCACAGATGGGATGTGCGTGAGACGAATCTGTTTGAGTAGAAGATATATATATATATATATATATATATATATATATATATATATATATATATATATATATATATGTGTGTGTGAGTGTGTGTGTGTGGGTGCGTGCGTGTACGTGTTCTTGTGTGTGCGTGTGTGTGAAGCTTTAATTTTAAAAATCACTCTTCGTTCTCCTTATTCCTGCTGCGCATCCATATTCGTCCTCTTCACGTTTATGCCATGTTTTTGAAGGATATTTATTTAGTTAGTCTAAATCCTGAAGACAAATGGTCTTCGCCAGGCTAAAAAAAAACCCCAGTCACGCCACTTGATAATCACACCAAGAAACTATACGCGGAGCTCACACGACCGCAACCAATGGAGGAGAATGGTGGACAAGTCAATACGACTTCATCCTCAATGACACCATACGGTGTTAAAAGCGAAAGAAGATGTAAGTATTGCATCTTTTTCATACTTGCTTGTCCATTCACACACTGAGTCGATTACTAGTTGTTTCTCCCTCTTGTTTTCAGTACCACCAAAATTAGTGTTAAATTCTGCAAACCTTATTTGTAATTTTGCATCCCAGACTTCAAGATCTGTCTTAATGTTTGTTTGCGTCAGTTTGTAGTGGACCGGGGTGTGAAGTGTGTGACGGATGAGGAGATATCTCTGGGTTAAAACTTCCGCTGGCCGATCCATCTACATAAGAATGTTGGACCTTAATGGAGTCCAAAGAAGATAAAGAAACAAACAAGGCCGATATACATTTATGCAAACAAATATATATTAATAACAAATTACAATGACATGAAGGGTTACAGAGTGTTGTATAGAGAAGTAATGGTGAGTGTGTTGAGTGTCCGTACGAACGCGTATATTGTTTTAGCGTGTTCCCAGAATATGGGAAACGCTGTTTGTGTGAGAGGTCACATATTGGTGTAAGTGAAAAAGAGAAAGGTTTTTTTTTACCTAGCCTCACGCGCGAGGTTGCGGCCCGAAGGCCTGAGTCGAGATAGCTGGCCGCACGTGTGCGTAAGCCGTAAAAAAGAGGAAGAGGCGAAAGGTCAGCCTGTATTTATACTCGTAGGAGAGAGAGAGACACCTGTTGAAGGATTAAGGAAATGGGGAGGAGCTAACTGCGACAAGTTTCTTTGTAACTCCTATCCATATTAAAAGTTCCCCTACACTCATACGTTTCTCATTTGAGCAATCATCGTTCGAAGCACAAGATCGATTTCCTAAGGTTGTTAAATAAGATCGAAGTAATAAAATGGAGGTTGATTCGATGTGATTTGTTTATCAAACGGCATATCATCATCTTATGGATCATTTAATGACGAAATTTAATTTTCTTGTGATTTAAAAATATGTCATTCTGCTTTCACAGTTAATTACATGGTGGATGATACTCGGCTTTCGTCCATATACATGTTAGTGTGCACATAAGATTTAGTGTCAGTGATATGTGTGTATTATGTTGTAGTTTTGTGGGTGTTATATTTGGGAATACAGTTTGTTTTCTTTATGAAATGTAGGCTAGTCTATTGATTAATGTCATGAAAGAGTTCCTTCATGTTGGTTGATGTACTGTTGGTAATTTTACTATAGATAGGTTTTGTGGATAATTTTCTATATAAAAATATATCGCTGGTAACTTTACTATAAAATCGATTCCTCGAGCCACTATCCATTATTCTAATGTCCTTCCATACACACACACACACGCACACACACACACACACACACACATATATATATATATATATATATATATATATATATATATATATATATATATATATATATATGTCGGTGTGTGTGTGTATTTAAATAGATAGATTGTAGATATGTGTTATATCTAATATATTATGTTTAGTCTTAAGTAAATTCCATTTTCGAGAACCTTAATTATTCCATGTACTATCCGATAATCTGATCATATGTGGCAGATAAGAATAATTTTCGGAAAATGATTATACTCCTTAACAACGAAAGGAATAATATTTTGTACCTCGGTTAGCCTGTCTTAGCCCACCCGCCATATTCACTTGACCTTGCTCCAAACGATTGTTACCTTTCTTGTTCGCTGTAGAAAGTTTTAATTGAGAAAACTTTGTCTAATGGAATCCGAATTAAAAAGTTAGTGAGAAACTTAACGGAACAAAACGGAGGGATTTTACTCAAAATGTATCAAGAGCTGCCCGATAAAAGGAAACACATTAATATGAATAATATTTAATATACAATTGAATGATTTGATTTACTTCTTTTCTTTTTTTTACTTTTCAGCTTTTGTGCATAGACCTGTTTGTGTAGAGATAATTACTAGATATGTGTGTTTTTGTTATAGTTTTGTTGAAGTCATATTTTGGAATGCAGTTTGATTCCTATAAGAAATTGTAATATACTATATAAATTAAACAATGAACGAAGACTTACATGTTGGTTATGTGTTTGATTTTGTTTAGATGCATATCAAACTTTATGGATTATTTTATGCTAAAATCCAAGTGAAAACATTTTTATGTAAAAAAACTAAACATATTTCGAAAGTCATTGCATGTCTCTAACTAGCGGTAAAAAGTATGGTAAATGATTGCGTTATAATATGAATTGTTGGTAATTCTATAAAATTCTATTAATGGTTATGTTGCTTTAAAATTGCATGGTTGGTAGTTTTATTATAAGTAGGTATTGTTGGTAATTTTATTACAATTTGGCATTGTTGGCAATTTTATTATAAATTGGTATAGTTGGTAATTTTGCTATAAAAGTGTATTGTCAGTAATTTTTTTATATAAAATGTATTTCTAGTCTTTTGATGATAAAAAGTATTTTTGTATTTTCATGATGTTTTGATTTGTTTTGGGGTCCACTGACAGTGTCAGGGTGTATCTGGAAACAACAGCAATTAAAAGATGCTTCCAGTCTCCTCAAACTTTCTAATCTCCATTAAAACATCCGGTAAAAATGTCCAAACACTCAACTCCTATGAACCTATCTATCTATCTATCTATCTATCTATCTCTCTCTCTCTCTCTCTCTCTCTCTCTCTATATATATATATATATATATATATATATATATATATATATATATATATATATATATATGTATATGTATGTATATATCACACCTTATTCTCATCTATGACACCCTACTGGTATCTGGCTATCTGTCTGTCAGTTTGTCTTTCTGTCTCTCACCCTCTCACTCTCTCTCTCTATATACATGCATATATATATATATATATATATATATATATATATATATATATATATATATACAAACATACATACATATAACAGAGCCAATACACAGTATTACACAATAAAATCCAAAAATACCTCATATTGGGAATAGATTTATTTCAGCTGACGTATACTCCGTCAGTCTTATTCAACTCCGGTGTATAGAAAGTATTCGTGTCAGAATTAGAGATTTAATTGTAACAGCGGTTAGACATTTGATACAGAATTTATCCACTATTTATGGAGAATTCATCCCCATATGAGTTAATTATATAGCGTGTGACTAGCAACTTCATCCTGTAAACTACTATTTTCTATGGAAACCAATGTAGGAATGCCTAGCATGCTGAGAGAAGAGTCCACGTACTCCTGGGGGTATTCTATGGTACATGGATTTAGGTGTATGCCCTACGGACGAAAATACATCGGAAACGTTGTGATAAAAAAAGGTGACCGCATTTGTTAGAATATATATAATGCTAGGTGTTCATCTTACAAATTAATTGGGATACTAACGTATGTTTTTATCTTGACAAGATCTTGACAAGATAAGCCAGAAATTATAATATCCTGCAGTTTCAGAAAGAAATTAACAGAAATGAATCTGGTGAGTACTGATTTTTGGATGACGCTGTACATTTAGAAATGATCCTGGGTCGTGCTTTGACATATAATATATAGAGATAAAATGTATTGTAAATGATTTTGTTATAATATGAATTGTTGGTAATTCTATAAAATTCTATTAATGGTTATGTTGCTTTAAAATTTTATTGTTGGTAGTTTTATTATAAGTAGGTATTGTTGGTAATATATATATATATATATATATATATATATATATATATATATATATATATATATATATATATATATATATGAATGTATGTTTCAGCCCATATCAATTATAAGATGATGGACGTACATTTAAATTGATTCAGTCAGATAAGAAGGTGCGTTTCGGAGCCTAGACGTTTCTTTATGCGAATTACACATACAACTCTTAAAGATAGCCCTGTATTCAGCTCCATTCAACTGCAAGAGAATTTCACAGGCTCTCGCACAAAGGTGCCCATGCGTGCTGGTCGCATATGGGTTTGCGTACGAAAGCACATAAATTCACCGGAAAACGATGCGAGCTCATGGGTGAAGGTGATAAGGGCTCGGTTGAGAGGCTACAACAGGAAAATCAAATTCATCAAATTGTAATAATGCCGTTACTTTCAACGTTCAGCATTTCAATTATAGAGCCGAGAAATCGCTGCCTTGTCCATGTACGAAGCTATTATTCAACGATCCAACAAGATTTCTAGCCCCGCCCTTGATACCCACCATTCTGGCGAAAACTAATTTTATGTACATTTATCTATTTTCCATTACTTCACACATAGGCACATGCAATTACAAGGAAGCCATGACATATATTACGAATCATAGATAAAACAGGTACAATATATATCGGAATCTCTACCTATTAGCTAACGCATATATACATACAGAAATAGGTAGATATAAAAAAGTGGAGCAGCCTTGAGATTTGTATATACGACAGATTATCTATCTCACTCTCTGTTTATCTATCTGTCGCTCGTATCTTACGCTTATCTATCTATCTATCTCATCCCACCCATATATATATATATATATATATATATATATATATATATATATATATATATATATATATATATATATATATATATATATATATGTATATATATATAACAGTATTAATAAAACAGTGACGATGCAACACACCGGGTCTATTAACTATTTATTAATACATTACGATCTTCAGGTCCTGAGTATAGACTGGCCGTTGCGTAATTTAAATTAAGAAAAATATATCTGTTTATCGTAATGTTGGGGCAGTATAATAAACTGGGATTACAGATGTTTAATTTAAAAAAATATATTTGGGATTTAAAATAAATGGGGTTTGTGTATATTTGGGATACCAATTTTTTTTAATTTTAGAGGTGTGAATATTACTTTTTATGAAAGGGATATTACCTGTTTATTGTTTTTTTTTCTTTTTTTCATATAAAAACCCCATAATTTACCTTAAAAATTAAATTTATTTTAAAAATGAATCAGAATCAACGTATTGCATCAAATATTCATATTTATGCCTACATTTAAACATCATTTCATTTTTTTTTTTTGCTTTATAAGCTAGGGTTATTTAAGTGTTTTAAGATAAGCAATTTTACAACAATACATGAGTTACATCTATTTCGTTTCCCATTATAAGTTTCGGCTCTTGGGATAACCTCCCATTTGATGAAAGGTGAATTGCCATCACTCTTTAATTGTCATAAATATTTGGAGAGAGTATTTTTTTTTTAAATTATTTTGCCTAACGTCATGCGATGATGGTAGTAACGAAGCTTAGTTGTGGCAGGTTGCTTGTTTTTTGTTTGATTGGGTATTATATTGTTTGTTGTTTTTGAGCTTTGTAATGACTGTAGTTGTGGTGATTTGCATATTGGATTTTGTGTGTGTTTGTATGGTTGGGTATTATTTTGTTGGTTATTATTTCTTCACATAGTAATTACTCTTTTCTGGGTGGTTCTTTGGGATTGGAATGGATTAGGTGTCAGCTATGGTAGTTTGTGTTTTCGATACGATTGCTTTTTATGTTCTATTTTTTCTTTACTTTTTACATTAGTATGTACTCACCAAAGTAGATTTTTTATCTTGTTTCGACAATTGCTCTGTTTTGTTTTTCTGTTTTATGTTGTGGTTTTTATTGTATTTGTTTATTTTTTTCCTTGTCATCCATGGAGCTGTAACTTACATTTACTGTATTTTTTATAGTTTGTATGGTTGGTGAAATGTTTTTCTATTAATAGTTTTCGTATTTACTTTTTATTGCCATATTGTACGGTGGGTTGAACCAGACTATGTTTCTTTTTCTTGTTTGTGTTTGTTTGGTTTTTCATTCATCTTTTCTAGCTTGTCCCGATAACCGCTGTTTCCTAAAGCTGTTTCCTAAGATTTTTTTTTTAAATTTCGTTGAATATTTTTATGTTAATATTCTTTTGTTTATAGATATGGATATATGATTAAATATGTTAGAAGAATGATTGGAATTTTGATGAAGTATATAAGATTGCTGTTTGCTTTTCTGTATAGTTTGTATACATTGTTGCTATATTAAATGCTATATATAAGTTTACTATTTTTGGTCAAATTTTGTATCTATTTTAAATTCTAATGTGTCGAAGGTTTCTCTGATCTGTTTTCTTGTTGCAGATTCTTACGGAAATTATGATTATTAGCCTGTGTCTTTTTTATTAATGATATGACTTAGTTTATTGCTGATGTGTATATCTATATGTTATCATATATTTGCGACGTCATAGCTTCCCATTGTTAGGTCAAATGTGTGGTCGATTTTGTTATTGTTGTTATAATTGTTTTTGCGTTTTTTTGTCCATTTTTTGTTGTTGTATAGTAAGGACTTTCTACCGTGTTTGATAACGTTTAGATCTTTTCTTGGAATGTTTATGTATTGTTTAACCAGGTCTATTGATTTGTTTAATCTGTTTTCATAGTTGGGTGTATAAAAGTCTTTTATGTCTAGTTGTATGAAGGAACTGTTTTTGTGGTGGTGATGTATTAAAACCAATTAATTGTTTATTGTGTATTTTTCCAGCGGTTTATGTTTAGTAATCTCTTTAAAATTGTGTAATTTTTTTCTACAATTTGCTTACGTATGCTTCTATTGTTTGTTTTTGTGTGAGTTATTAATTTGCATGTTAGTTCATTTGAGAAATTGTCTGTGTGATCTTTTGTTTAATAAATCGTTTTACTTCCGGTAATTGTTTCACTCTGTTGTCTAGTTTTATTTTTGGCGTCTATGGTTTGGGATTCTTCGTTTATTTTTTCCAATTCACTCTTGCTGGTTTTATAGAATTTGGTGATTTCATTTTCAGTTTGTTTTTTTAGTTGCGTGTTTCTATATTATAGATGTTTCTGGATTTGCAGGCTTCTATATATAGTTTTTATCATTTGTTTATTATTTTTGTTCTTTTTCCCGTTCTTCTTTTTAATTTGTTGTTTGGTTAACTTGTTTCTACTTGGCATATTATATTTATTAGCTCATTTTCGAATAGGGAAATCAGGATTAAAATAGTTTTTAATTATAAATAAATTAACGACTAAAAACAAAATGCGAAGTTCCAAAAAGAGTATAAAATGGAAAACATTTACTCATTATCAACGGTAAGGTACGTATAAAGTCTTCCTTTTGTTTACATAGTCTCGACTGATGAAAATTTATATAAACAGACTCAAGAACTCGAAGATGGTGAACCGAGCGAGCACTAAAATGGAAAAAAATGTGTCAATATAATCGTCGGCACAGTTTGGATTGTCCATTAAATGCTGCCCAATGGAGGAGTCATACACCGATTGTGTGGTGCTTTTAACACGACTTTGACTACTAGAACGGAAACAGGTAGGTACATGTTGCGTAGTACGTTTTTCCAGCCTTCGATTAGACGTGTTATATACACCGCGTCACAACGGCATTTAAATTTATATATTACTGAACTATTCTGAAAATAAGACAACCGAAGCTTCCTGAAGAATGGAAACTTGACTTTCGTTGGGATCACAGTACATAACTTGAGAGCGTTGTAGCACGAAGCCGAAATTCTGTCAACAAGCAAATGGTACTTAGGGCCTATCCAATAAAAAGGGAAGAATTTTTTCATGGTACAGAATAAAGTAAACTACAGAAATGAAACTCAAACAAATGAAGGTAGGCAAACAACGAAAAATGTCCATAGTGTCGTCATTTTATCCTACTCTATATGCCCTTAGTCACCTTTTAATAATCGCAATATTTCTATAGCAACCGACACTGAAATTCTACCACAGAAAACAGATTTCCCATTGGTGAACAGGAATCAATGAAATATCTTCCAGCTAAAATCCAAATCTCTGTCTGGGTGCCCAACGCTAACTATAAAAAAAGAACTGACCCCGTCGCCAGGCAGCCGAAAGGGAGCTATTCTAAAAATAAATTTCACAAATCTGCCGATTCCTCCTCACTCCGACGAACCGAACATGGCTACCTTGTAGATTCCACATCATAATAATATCCTCTGAGAACACTCTGAACTTTATTTCTACAGCCTTTCATCTACTCAAATCCATGGATCTGTCACCTACGTGTATCACTCTTTATGAAAGTCTTGTTGTGTATTCACTATTGTAATAAATGTTGTAACTCAGTAGTGATCTCGATTTCATATTATTGATTATGGATGAAGGAAGAAGAATTATCCTTGAACAAGCGATGCAGAATGATCCGATAACAACAAGAACAAGGCCAAAATTTATTCCAATGCCGACGGCACCAATAGAAAATATAGATTTACAAAAAAGGGATGATATGCAAAAAATATTAAGAGCAAAACAACTTGCTCATCGACAGGACGCATAAAGTCAAATCAAAGAACGCTGATAATAGAAAAAGGAAAATACTTCAACGAGGGAATAGTTGGACAACGAAATAAGAAAGCCTGCAATTAATAATATAAATAGGGAAGGTCGAGAAATAATAAAGTTAGAATTGGGATCAGCCAAGGCCAAATTGGGCAGAGACAAAGAAGCAGGTGCGGGTGGAATTCTCATAGAGGTGCTGGCAGCAATCGTTTCGGGTTTTAATCAATCTTAACGCCATTGGACAATCAGCATAAAAAGGTAGATAACGAGATTTATTAATCTTATTACAATGAAAAGAGCGCGTAGTAGAATTAAACCGGAAAATAGACAAAAAACGTCGGAAAGATTAAAGAACTGCAACAAGTATTGCGATATTCTGCTCTGAACAATAACAGAAAGAGCAAATCAGTTGCAATATAATGTGGATTTATATTTTGTAGATTATACAATAGCAGTTGTAAAGTATATCACAAAGAACTATTTCAACTGTGACGCAAGATTGATTCATTTAAAATTATAATAATCTAGAACTTACGGTAGAAGAAAAACGCCTTCATACTGATATGAATTAATTCTGTTAATGCCCAATTTCAGAAATGTGCGTAACATATTGATATCCATTAGCACCGGACAATGTGACGATTCTGTGAGAATTAGACGTCCTATCCGGATTCATTATTGGTGGCCATAATCTTAGGAACATCAAATATGCAGTTGACACTGTTTATAGCAGACAAAGAAATGAAACTAGAGGATCCCTATAGAATGTACTAAAGTAACAAAGGGCTAAGCTAAACACCAAATCTAACAACACAGAAAATATGGCCGTCAGGAAAAAGTAACAGTCCAATATGCGAACTAAGAGTTGGATGCACCAGAATTAAATATCGCGGAAGTCTTTCAACAAATGTCGAAAAATGCGAAACCGAAAAACGAAGACGCAGTCAAATAGTCAAGAAGCTATATATAAATAGGAAATATTCGATAGTAGAAAGAAACTCTTATGGAATAATGAGAAATGTTGAGTTGGTGAATCTGACAATTCTACGCCATATTGAAGCGAGATGGACAGAATAAAGCAGCTAAAAACATACGTAACAAGTTTGTGTAAATGCTTTTGGAGAACAGAGATGAGGGGAGATAGGAAAAAGACAAATCTTAGTTCAGCGTCAAAGGCAAAAATTGTGGAGATCCGTCATCACAGCCGTACAGAAGCTACATGATACATTGAGGAGGATGATTTATATTTTTTGGCACTCTGGTAAAAGTCAAGTTTTCATCTTGTGGAACCTACCCAATCCACAATGTACGTGTGCGCGTATGTGTGTGTGTGTGTATGTTTGTGTGTGTGTGTATGTGTACAAATGTGTTTACTAATTCTTCATGGTGAGACAGTGTATGTATGGAGGGGGAATATACACACACATATATACACGCATGCTGACAGGAACACACGAAAATGAAAATAGAACTAAGAACACAGAGGGGTCACTAAAACATTAAAAGATAAGATACCGACAATTAATTCGTCACTTCTCAAACCAACCTTAGTTGTTTTATGACCCTTCGCTCAGAACTCTTCACTGCCATTTCAAGACATTCGGATTGCTAACACAAAAACAGAGAATGTCTCATATCGAGAATATTTAATATTGAAAAACATAAAGGAAAAAAATTAATTATTTTTGATATGTGGAAATCTCCACCCTTTACATGAAGACGGTCGCGAGACCAGAAACACGTGTTGTAAAATTATGAAAAATAAAGAATAATATTTTTTCTTTTAAATCCACATTACAACCCAAAAAGTTTGCGGTACCTCTCTTCTTTTCAATATACACACTTTTCTCTCGTTGGACCATTATAACCTCTTCATTTTTATATATATATATATATATATATATATATATATATATATATATATATATATATATATACGTGTATGGCGACGTATGATGACTAGCAAGGAGTAAATCATATTGCTGTTTTCTTTTCCAGTGAAAGATAAATTATTCACACTCAGAGAAAATACCGAAACTAATCTCCCGGTTTGAAAGAACTGGATCAGTTGGCGATATTCTGGGAAGAGATCCTAAGAGCAGTGTGTGCACTAACGCAGCTAAGTCCGAGTGCGTCAACATACAAGTATATCTATTTCAAAGCACAAAAAGTTTTCGTAGTGCGTCATTTTCGTTCTTGAGTTCAGATGGATTCCAAATTAATTGTTTTAACTCCAATAACTTAAAATATTGTCCGAAATATATTTCGTTGATATTATTTATAATAAAGAAGAAAGAAAGAACAACAACAACAAAAATAAGTAAAAAAAAGATTGAAAAAAAATTAATGTGACTAGTGGGGCTGAGCAGGTGTGAGCCTGATTGTAGCTGGAGACATATTTAATAGGCAATATTTTTTTTTAAGCTTTTCACCCCAGGCAAGGCTGGAAGCCACTAGCATGCAATGGGTTACAGAGGATTTGGAGCGAGAGCAAATAGGAGTGTTAGAGGAAATGATGTGGAAGAGGATAGATCAAGGCAACTGGAGATGTCGATTGACGTTACACTTGAGTAGTTGGAGATCATAGTCATCAGGGAAACAGGAATGAGGAGGGGAGTTCCATAGGCGTGAGGTGCGAGATATGAAGCTATTGGAGTAGAAGAGACGTCTACATTTAACAGTTTCAAGAGTGAAAGGGTGGGAACGGGAATATGTTTCTTGCTTATTTTTTTCACTAAATTCATAAGTAAAATTTAGGACAGAGTTTTGTTGAAATGTAGTTTTCAGATTTTCTATTTCTTTCTTATTATCAGCCAAAATAAAAATATCGTCAACATAACGAACGTATATTTTAGGTTTAACAACTTTAGTAAAAATCTTGTTTTCGATATAGGCCATATAATAATTAGAGAAGCACTGAAATTAGTGAACAAAAATAAACTTCCTTTCTTAGATGTTCTCGCCGATTTTAGTAATAATACTTTTAAAACTTCTGTTTATAAAAAAACAATTAGCAAAGACTCTTGCCATCTTAATTTCTCTAGCGAATGCCCTCTTAGGTATAAAATAGGTGTTATTAAGAATTTCCTCACGCGAGCGCACGAGAACTCATCTTCACGCACGCTTTTCTTTAATGAATTAAAAAATATAAAGCAAACGCTGATCAATAACGGATTTCCTAATCAATTGTTGGATTTCCACATTAGGCGTTTCTTGTCCAAAGTAACTAATAGCAACGACGAGAATCGAAACATAAACAATAATATTAATATTTTTTATAAAAATCAGATGAACGATAACTACAAACAGGATGAATGCCGAATGAATAACATTATAAAAAATACATAGCACCAGTTGATAATAGCAAAAAAATTAGATTAATTATTTATTATAAAAAATTTAAAACTTGTAACCTTATAGTTAAAAATAATAATTCACCTCCTACAACAAAATTAAATAGAGCAAATATTATTTACGAATTCAAATGTCCATTAAGGAATTGTATTCCTCAAGAATCAACTTTCGTAAATAATTATATAGGCCACACTACAAATCGTTTAACACGCAGATTAACCCTACACCTTTCTGACAATAGCTCAATTAGATCTCATTTAAATATTCATGGAGACCTACCGGACACTATTCGGAATATACTTGTCGACAACACTTATATAATAGCATCATCCACTTGCAAAAAAAGGCTAAAAATAATGGAAGCCTTACTTATAAAATTAAACAAACCAACCCTTAATAATATTAACTTAGAACATGGACATAATATCTTGACCGTGTTTTGAAACAAAAAAATGAATCACTTTAAACACACACAAACTATTTCTAATTCTAACAGTTGAAATATAATCCTTGATAATGGCTAAAAGTATAGCCGAAAGCGCTCGGAAAAGAACATTCGGACAATTTTTATATAATTTATCCTCTGAAAAGAAAAAATTTATTAGATCGCACGAGAAATTATATAAAAAATTAAATAAAAGCACCTTGTCAGTCGTTTTTAATGAAATGTGCTTGAAAGAAGGATTGCTGCCTAAATACACAAATATATATATGTATATATATATATGTATATATATATGTATACACATATATATATATATATATATATGTATATATAAAATTTTATATTTAGTGAATATTCTTATATTGATAAACTATTTTTTTAGACCGATGGCGTTACTAGAACCTAGCTAATCGGATCTACTGATAGTTTCGTCTGCCCAGGGAGATGCAGGATCGAATCCTGCAAGATGGCGCTGATTTATCATTAATACGATTTATGGAATATTCAGACCGGTTAACGAGCATAAATAAATATACTGTTTAATAAGCGAAGCGTCTATTCAAATAAGAGTATCCACAAAAATATTTAAAATGATAATATATGACGGATTAACAAATGGAAAATAACATTGCTGCATTAGAAAATTGCTTTGTCTGTGCTTGGATAAGACAAGTAAGCAGATATGAATAATTCTAGAGTCGATGGCTAGAAGAATTTTGTTTAAAGGGATTATTCAGTCCTGGTTGGTCGGCTGATCTCTTTATAGTTAAGTCGGTTCGTGCACGTCAAATATGGTGACTGTTCACTTTGTCCAGTTGGACGCAGATTCGAATCCTGCCGAAAAGCGCATATTTTTAACGGATTCAAAGGGAAAATAACAGTTTGAAACTGATTTATTTTATAGGTTGAATATTTAGTCATATTTGCCATCACTAGGTAATCCTCAGTGATATAAGAAATAATTTCAAAAATAAATAATCATTTCAGTTCAGTAAACTATGTCCTCAATCATAATAAAGCGTTTTCAAACAAAATCAAATCTTACTAGTACATGACAATGAAGTTTTAGTGAGAAAAAATTGATTTAAACCAAAATTTCTATACATATTTTTTTGTCATCCACAGACAAACTGTTTCGCTGTTTCACAGCTCATCAGTGTGACTAGACGTCCGGTTGCCTCTAGCTAGGATCGAAACCCGACTAGAATTTGCGTCAGTCGGAACTTCTACCAGTAGGCCGTCGGCGCACGGCAGGGATGAAGGGGAATTTTAGCGTGTTTATTTTTAGATTTAGATAAACACACAGTGACTGACAGTGACTCAATTCTGCCGAAGAGTCGTGCAATATTAGCTTAAATAGTCACTGTTTACAAACCCACACCCCAAACCAGAGATCTCAACCGAAATTAATTTTTCAGCCAATATATATATATATATATATATATATATATATATATATATATATATATATATTCAAACCAAATGAGCAACACAAACCTACCAAGGTTTCACTTCGGCAGATCGTCAGCTAGCTGACTCTGACGATCTGCCTAAGTGAAACCTTGGTAGGTTTGTCTGGCTCATTAGGTTTGACTAGGTTTGCTCTACGTTTATATCGAGCTCTTTAGTTAGTTAATTGTTTACTCGTATCGGGTTTTTTTCTATGGCCCTTGAACCTGTATCTGTGCGATTATTTTCGACAGACTTTCATGTTCCTGGCTCTTTCTTTTTTAAACCTTTTTTTCCCTTCGAGATTGATTTGGCTATTGTTAAATCAAGAATTCAAAGGTTTTCCGACACGAGTATAGTTACCTATATATATATATATATATATATATATATATATATATATATATATATATATATATATATGTGTGTGTGTGTGTGTGTGTGTGTGTGTGTGTTCTTACATCAATATATGTGCAAATTAAAATAAGGATTTCTTTATAAATATAAAAAATTAAGACCATACTAATAAAAGCTAAATAAAAAATAAATTTAGTGAAAAGCAAAGTGATCTAATTATTTTCAATAATTTCAAACTTAAGAAAGCAAAATCTGTTCAACAAATTGTCAGAGAGATTTGATCAAAAACTTGTGAAATACAACCTGTTGCTGAAAATGACCTTTCAGATTCTACACGTGTAGGCGTAATTTAAAATTTGCATTCTAGAGGTTGTCTGTTGTCTGTTATAGATGTGGCACAAGGCCTAAATTAGGGGGAACCAATTGAGGAGTGAACTCTCTAATCAGTCGTAATTGAGCGTAGCAAGACAAGATTTCTAACCATTACACCACGTTGAAGTGCTCTTTTATATGTTATAGATATTTCAAATCTCTTAAATTCCATGTTGACTTCAAAAATGTATGCTGGTTCTTTTTAGATTTGACTCATCTCTAACTGTTTTATTTCTTGCAAATATTATGCGAGCAATGGGTCATCATTTGCCATTTTGCAGCATCTATTCCGGGTGTATCTTTAGAGCAACCAGCTTCTTCTTGGCTTACACTTTGTTTTTCGTGCTGTTCAACCGTACACTATTTTATGAGAAAAGCCTTTTAAAAGGGTCCTTCTTCAGTTTCCTTGAGTATAAATTTAGAAGGAGGTGACAGAAGCTGGTTATCATGATTTTTCAAAGTTCTAGTTTCATGAAGATATTTAAATAGACCAACAATATCTTTCTGTCTTCTTCACGAATAATAATTATTCAAGTACTTTAAAGGAATTTGCTAGTTCGGTATTCTTCTCTGAAGTTGAAGGAAACGTCATAAACGTTATTGTAAAGGGACGAAGCATATTCTTCCTATACTTCCTACTCTTTTGATGTGATTGTCTCAATATGACGAATACTCTAAAAGCTTTGGGGATGCATTTTTTCAGTTTAAAAATAATTCTACCCTGCTTAAAAGACTATTCAATCTTGTCATGCAGTCTAGGCTTAGCTTGAATTCTTTCTTGTTAATTTAGTCTTTAACAAAGTCTTGGAGATTCTTGTTTCTTCGTGGGATTTCCGAAATATTCGACATATTATTCTAACTTTATTTATTATAGCATAGAAGCTGTCTTGATATAATGGAACGTTGAGTTTTTTTTCGCAGTTCTAGAAGCAAGATATTAGAAGAAAAGGACTTTTTCCTTATTCATCAGCTTCCACTCTTCTTTCACATGGAATTTCCTTTGATATCACACCAGCTTTATATTCTTCCTCGTCCCATTTTTCTTCCCTTTTCATTGTCTTCTATTAATTCTTCATATTCATCACCAATACCATTCTCATACTGGTCACTTTGCAATCTCATTTTGTACAAAAAATGAAGAAATAGCTTTACATTACACGAGAAAGACATTGCTGGTGTTTATGTAAGAATTATTTTCAAATGTTACCATGACTAAGGCACTGTCAGTTGTACACGCTATTATATGTTTATCAAAATCAAGACCAATATAAGCTAACCTCTCTTTAACAATCTCGATGATTCTGACAATATTAGCACTTCCGAGAGGTTTAGCCAAGCCCAAGATCCAATAATGTTTTTGTCATGCACATTAATATTCCTGTATCTCACATTTTTATGCAGGTATAGTCATCAAGCCTGACACAGAATCGGGCCACTTCACTTATTAGTAGTTCATAATGATTTATTAGTTCACACAAGTTCATATAATAGGAAATGCTTACCATTATACTCACAGACTGCCTCAGAGTTTGTTGCATCTTACAGAATGTGTTTTAGTCAAGCTTTCATGAATTAACTTGCTTCAAGCAATAGAAATGAAACAAATCAATCATGGCGGCGAGTGTTGCAATTTCTTCTCCGATACATTTCGGAGTGAGAAATGATGTCAATATATTTGTCTTCTAATTACTTCAGCTTCATTGTTCGAGTTAAAGTCAATAATTATATGCCCAGCTTTTAAGTAAACAATCTATCTGGTTGTTGAACCACCACCAAATTTCAGCACTTAGTTACACTTTAAGCAATCGGATGCGACTTTTCCTTTTCTTCTAAAATCATTTCATGTAAGGGGACAAACATCTAATTGCAATAACAAAAATTATATTTACAGCATTCAAATTGTTCCATTTGTTGTTGGAGGCCAGTCAAATGAATAGATTAGTGTGCATCATAGAGTACCAGGACGTTACCATACGTTACGTTATTTTATATTATTTTATGTGTTGTTATATTGTTTAATATTTAACTTATTTGTACAAGGACAATTAGTGCAGACTTCATATATTTTTCTAATCATATATATATATATATATATATATATATATATATATATGAGTGTGTGTTTGTGTGCATATACATACATATATATATATATGTATATATATATATATATATATATATATATATATATATATATATATATATATATAGGGTGCATTAAGAATAATTTTACAAGTTTGAGCGTGGGTTCCTCATAGCAAAACAAGAACAAATCTCCACATAAATATATGTTCGAAAATTCTTCGCCTTTGAGTTATTGAGTTAAAAGAAAGTTTACGGTAGATGGCGGTGTGTCGCCATGTAGAATAGGTTACATCTGTCATTTGTGTACATTTGTGGCTATTTGTCTTCAAAGTTTAATGTGTTTAAGAGTGAGTAAACCGAGAAGCGTTCCGTTTAAAATGGCAGGATATTCAGATCGTGAGCAGGCGTATAACATTAGTACACATGGCCACGCAAACGGTAATGGATGCAAGACTGCACGGCTGCATCAGACTGCGTTTCCAGACCGAAGGAAGCGGGTTCATCGAATCTTTGCTGCTCTTCTTGTCGTGTTGCTGAGACAGGATCCGTGACACCAAAAAAGAAGACAGAAATCAGCTCGTATGTCTGACTATGAAAAGCACATTCTACAAGCTGACGGGGACGTCCCGGTATCAGCACGCGTCAAGTAGCATGTCCTATATCTCTTATTACCGCATGGAGGATAATTCCACAACAGCGCCTATACCCGTATCATTTGCAATATGTGCTGAGTTTCGCCTTTTGATCACTCCCTGCGGGGACATTTTTGCCGACGGTTTTTTGAACAAACTGATTATTTGTTGTTAGTCTCTTCAGTTTTTTTTAAGGATAAGGCAACATTTGGAAGAGATGGAATATAAAATGTACACAACCAATGTGTACATTTTATATTCCATCTCTTTTTCTGTGAATCCCAGAGAGAGATACCCTGGGGCTTTTTCTAATAAACAGCACATAGCAGAAACTGATATTTAACTACAAACAACAAGTCCTGGCAATAAACAAAGTCCAACCCCGGACCGCTGCTCCCGCGATTTAGATACATTAGGCCCCCACCAATCGCTAACACAAACCCATTCTAATTAACAAGGCGCCTACGAGAGGAGGAGACTGGCATTGAAAATAAATTTAGAACAATGTTCCCAGACAGACACTTAGAGACTGATGATAGCAGTATGCAGGACGGCTTAAAATAGACTATATCTATGTTGAGTTAATTTTTTTCTGTAATATGTATATATATATATATATATATATATATATATATATATATATATATATATATAATACGATCCCCCTTTCAATACCGCACTGATAACGATTTGTTATATATAAAATATCTCAATGTTGGTATTTTTGCCCATTTTAGTGCGTATGATAATTGGGGAAAAAAAAAGATAGGGAAAATACAGTCACTAGAAGCCAATTTTTCTGCAGTAAATCATCTTAGGTCAGTGTATATTCTGTTGTAGGCAGATTGCGCGATTTAAAAATAAAACTTGTCCGACCTGATGCTGGGCGATTTAAAAATATTTGCTGTCTCCGCTGAGCTTTACTGTTCATAAATGTTAATTTACCTTATAATGGATGACTGTTTAGAGCCAACGTCGCTCATTTAAACGCAGGAAATAGAAAAAAGTTACAAACAAATATCAGAAGACAATATTACTTTGTGAGAGCAGGTAAGAAGGAAAACACCTGAGCCACCGTAGGCAAAGAAAACTTTCTTGTTGTCTAAATAAAATTAAAAAAATAAATTGCAGAATTCTGAGAGAAAAGAAAATGGTAATAAACTATAAGAAACTTTAATCGGTTTGTTAGGTGTTGCATTGACGTGAAACTGCATTACGTATTCTTGTTTGTTGGAAAATGCTCATTCTAAAATCTGATTTAAAATGCGATTTATGCCTTTTCTTGCAGTTAAACAAATCTACAAAGTAGAAAATCAATTCACAATTGGTTTAATGTCATCGTCCTTGTTGTTAGTATCTCATTGATTTGGTTGTTGTACACCCGACAAGCCTTTATTAAAGGGTATTTGTACTTAAGGCTTTGTTTAATTTAGGCGTGTAGATCGCACCCACATACGCTTCCCGTCGAGGTGTATCTTATCGTCTTTTTATTTCCAATTGCTCAGTTATCTCTCTAACAGTTTCCACTGAACGTAAATCTAATCAAGGTCGTTTTAGAATTGAAGTTCTCTGTCACCATATTCAGAAACCAAATCATTAATTCGAGATTCCATTGTGCATTGGTACCAGGATCTGCAATGACAAATAATATAAAAACTAGGTATGATTAGATTAGACATAGAAAGCGTAAAGAGAAAGTCAGTTGATCAAAAACTCGAAATTCCGTAAAGGTTTCCCGGATTCACAAACATCCGAAGAAGGCCTTGCGACACAACGGCTGTAAAACTCTCAGTTTGAAAGATGAGGATAATATTCGTAATGGAAATTATGATAATGACGATAACGCGTAAAACGGAAAATACAGGCAGCAAGAAAATATAAATACATCATATTTCGATATTAACTAAATTAAATAACAACAGATTAGATTAAATAATAAAACGAACGAAAAGGAAAACTTATTAAACGTAGCTTTGAGAATAACACTAGGTAACACACCTCAATATATTGCCTGATTTTTACTCGGCTTTGTTGTATCAGGTCCTGATTTTGCTCAACACCACTCCTATTCCATTGTATTCATATTTTTTTCAATACTCGCTAAGTCTTAATGCAGTTATACATTATGCAACTAGGGTTTTATCTATGATTTGTACCTATTATATCAATGTTTTATATGTAACGCATTAAATAATTTTAATTTTGTCATTTTAACCATATTCTAATAGTAAATTACGCTAAATGTATAGATTTCAAGAAATGTTCTCGAGTGTTCTTTTTTTCAATAGAATATGCTAGAGAGACAACGAAAATATTTAAAATTGAAACGTTTCCGGAGGTAATCAGCCAATTCAATCAACACTCGTATTTAAACTGCTTGTATTCATGGAACTTGCATAAATATTTTGGCATTTTTAGTCCTAATTTGCAAAATCTGGAAAATTGCACATATGTTGTTTTTTTTACAAGTATCATAGCCTGATAGATCCAAACCGAGATGAGATTCGCATTCAGCGCACCCAAATTACTTAGAATCAAGCATAAGATACCATTCAATAAACTACGTGATCCTCAGTGTAATCATTGATAAACATTAATCGAAGTCAAGAAAAAGTATATGTTGAGTTGAATGCGAATATTTTCGTGCCGATCAATCAAGAGTAAGTAACAAACAGGAAATCGTTGTGTAATATGTTTCTCTAGGAAGAGTAAGTGATTGACGCAAGAAAAAAATGCTTATTTCTTAAGATTGCAGGAAATAAATAAAATATCTGGATTTAGAAGAAGGAAAACAGTCATATAAATTTGTATGCGATATGCTAGGAAAGAATCTTTAAGACAAAAATAAATATAAACAGAAATTTAAAAATGGAAAAAATGAGTAATTGACAGAGAAAGAAATTAAAGCTTACCATAGATTTACGATGATGTCTGGAGGCATTCCGTCACCATTTATCAGTATTTTTTTCATTGCTTTTTATAGGCGCGCGCGCGCACACACACATATATATTTAAAGACTTTTTTATGTTTAACATTCTTTTTATAGATACAAGTATTTAAGTAAATTCTCTGTTCATAATAAACCGTATTAAATAACATCTACCGGCCTGAATGTTCGAGAATTTTTCATAGAAAACATTCGTCCTCCGACAGGATTCGAACCTGTACCCTATACTGAACCGTCATTTAGCTTGACGTGCCTTTAATCGATTTGGCCACAGAGGGGCGCTCGACTGGCGAGGTCGAATTTACTGCTTATAAACTTCAATCTTCCATGAATCTCTCACGTACATTCATAACTGCTCATGGCGTATTTGTGGCCGTAACGGTTAAGGAACGTCAGGCAATATGAGGGTTCCGTATAGGATAATGGTTCGAATCCTGTCAGAGGACGAATATTTTCTATGAAGATTTCTCGGACATTCAGGCCGGTAAATGTTATTTAATACTGTTTATCAGATAATTTACTTAAATACTTTTTTCTATAAAAAGAAGAACGTTAAACATAAAAAATATCTTTAAATAATTATCGGACTTTGTCCATTTCATAATATATATATATATATATATATATATATATATATATATATATATATATATATATATATATATATATATATATATATATATATATATATATATATATATATATATATATATATATGTGTGTGTGTGATGAGAACAGTGCATCACTGAAGACCACCCTTGATGCATCGAAAATGTATGACTTAACTATGTGTGTAGCAATCCATTTTTAAACACATTTCATTAACGACGATTGATAAGGTACTGTAATTAAGCTTTTCGTTCAATATTTCTTGTGTTCGTACGAGTGTTTTGTTTTCTAGACACAAAGTGTGTGAAAAAACTGTCCAAAAGTACTGCATGTCCGAGGGCTTTCGGCTATGATTTTAGCCATTATAAAGAGCGATTTTATTTTTACATATTGCTAAATGTATGGGTTGTGTTATCTATATATCTAGAGTTATTATAATGTTTTCCAAACACGTTCAGTACATTGTACCCGTGTTCATAGTTAATGTTATTGAATGTGTCTTTTTCTTTTTTTATTATTAGGGATTTCATTTGTTTTATATTTTATGTGTGGACGAGGTTATTATTCTTGATTTATCTACTAGTATGTTTCGGGTGTTGTCTGGTAGACTTTTCTGTCTAATTAAATGTGTCCTAATTAAGGTATGTTCGGGTATGTGTAACGTAAGTCGTCAGGATAGGCATGTAGTAGTTTGAATGATGTAATTATTTACGTTTTTTTTATCAGGAACACAGTTCCTTCAGGAGCATTGGAATTCATTAAATATTGTTGATTCTTTGTAGTTTTCATTTTGCAGGTGGGTTCTAACTTTTGATGATAAGGTTAGCTGTTTTAATTTTTTTGTAATAAATAAATCAATTTTCAACACACAAATACACAAACACACACAGATACACACTAACAGACACAGACACACACACACACATATATATATATGTATATATGCTCTTGGATGAAATTATGATTGAAACTTTTACATATATATATATATATATATATATATATATATATATATATATATATATATATATATATATATATATATATTCAACGCCCACTTTTATATTTGCATGCGTTCTATTCCTGATATTGATAATTTTAACCCATATATATATATATATATATATATATATATATATATATATATATTTATATATAGGTTACCAATAATGTTTTGTGTTCATGTTTACTTATTTAGCATCAGTAGCAAAATCAGTCATCTGAAAGTTAATTTCTAGAACGAAAATCTAATCTGCAGTGATAAAAACTTTTGAATATTTTTGAAACAAGTTTAATATCATTTTATAAGTTCATCTTTGTTGAAAATGTCTCCGAAGAAAAACATTCTTGAAACTAGAGACTGAAATTATTGCATTATTCAAAGTCAAAATTGGAAGAAAATTGAAATACTCACGAAATGTGGCACAAACAAACATTAAAATATATAACAAAACCTATTCTTTCAGAAATCGTGATGCTCCAGGCCGGAAAAAGGTGTACAAACTCAAGGGAAGACAGAATGCTAAAGAATGTATTTCTAGGTGACAAGAAAAGCTCTTCAAACGTGACTGCTGAATTTCGAGAGACAACAAACAATGTGATATCGACTCGGAGGGTGAGAAGATGATTAGCAAAAGCTGAGCTCAAAGGATGTAACGCTAGAATAAATATTGCTGTCTGAAGTTAATAAGAAAAGGAAATTTTCTTTTGCAAAAGAGCATGAAAATTGAACTGGTGCGGATTGGGCCAAAGTTGTTTGGTCTGAGGAAAGTAACTTTGAACTAAGTTCCTTTATTAGTTGAAACGAATTTATTGAGCATAACTGATTTTATTACGCCTATTAATATTGTATTTTTATTGAACAAAAAAAGTGATAATTTTTATCACATTTTTGGTACCCTGGGTGTTTATGTTCGCCGAAGAATTGGGAAGCATATGATGATCATTCTATTGCCCCATCTAGTAACATTTCGAGGTGGAAACGTCATTGTTTCGGGCTGCATGTCGTCTTTTGGGACGGCAAATTTTTTCACCTGTGAGGGTAGAATGAATTCCAACACATACACAAGCACGTTAGACCAATGTTACTAAACTTCATTAGAGACAATTTTCAATAATAACATACCAGATGGAGCAACCTTCAAACAAGACAACGAACTATGCCACACATGCACAGTTTCAAAAGGATGGATTGAAAAGATTAGAAGTGATGGTAATGGAGGGGACCCTGATCTGAATCCCATTGAACATCAGTGGTAATGATTAGGTACAAGAGTGATGGTGCACAAATATTCTTCAAAATGCGAATTAAAAGACAATGGAAGAAAATCGAGTCAACTACTTGTGCTAAGCTGCTTTTCTAATATGCATAAACGTATAAAGGCAGTTATAAAAGCAAAAGGAGCCCACACCAAGTATTAAATACGGGTTAAATTGAGTTTAAAAGCGTTGTTTTTTTTCTTTAAATGATAAAATGAGTTTCAATTATATTTCTATTTTTTATAAATTTGCCCCATAATTTTGTCCATGTTTGTATATATATATATATATATATATATATATATATATATATATATATATATATATATATATATATATAGGAAGAAATATATTTCCATCTATGATAAAGTTCGTAATTAAAAGCTGTCAATAAAACGGAAAACATAAATGTATCGTATGACGAAAAATTAGCAGGATAGTTTTCAATCCTTATCGTGTGTCGCGGTTGATGTTGGCATTAAATATATTAGATATATAATATCTTATAATTTATTTTCTTTTTTGCTGATTAAACTACGTAAATTCTACAAAATTTAAAGCTAAATTTAGTGGTATGTTGTCATTAAGAGAATATGTCTATGTGTCCTACTCATTGGAGAAGCCATAATAAAAATATTATAGACGTTTAAATATTCGAAAATTAGAAGGCGCATTTTAATAAAAAAAGATAGACATAGACGCCTGCTAAATATCGGTTGAATATATATATATAGATATATATATATATATATATATATATATATATATATATGAAGGTGAACATTGAAATCAACACTCACAGGCCAAACAAATAAATAAATAAACCACACCCCCAACAAAATAACAGGCAGAATAGATTACCCAAAATGCACCACTAGCATGAAACACCCTGTCGCCTGTGAGAGTTGAAGTCAATGTTCAGTTTTATATTTATATTTACATACGCTCTGTTTCTGATATTGAGCAGTTTGTTCCATAAATATAGCACACCTTAAAACCATATTTCTTCATTCATATATATATATATATATATATATATATATATATATATATATATATATATATATATATATATATATATATATATATATATATATATATATACTATTTGTAATAAATATAAGAAATTATACTCGTCCGGAAAAACTTCGGTTTTTTGATTTGCAAATAAACAAACCAATACCAAAGGGAAAAATTGGTACAAAAAAGAATGAACAGCCGAAAATAATAGTTTAGCATCCAAGTTCAGAGTTCAACGAAAAAAATTCCGATACAAGTAAAATAATGAAATAAAGTAATAAATACATATTAATTTATATTTTATTAATTTTTATATATATATATATATATATATATATATATATATATATATATATATATATATATATATACACGTGATAGTTCATATAACATAAACTTCTTGTGTCAGACATTGATGCTATCACAACTTGGATTATTTTTCCATAATTTCTACTTTACTTGCACTGGACTTGATCTGGTCTCCATGACCAGCGCACATTCAGTTGTGGTTTCGTTACTTCATTAAAAATTATAAATCAATAAGCTCTTCCAACACACACACACACACACACACACACATATATATATATATATATATATATATATATATATATATATATATATATATATATATATATATATATATATATATATATATATGTATGTGTATATATATATATCAGATATTGATTACTGAACGTTCACTCTCAGTTCAACCCTGGAAGATTCCGTTATGCATGACACGCAGATTCGTGCAACTAGTGAGTATATATATATATATATATATATATATATATATATATATATATATATATATATATATATATATATATATATATATATATATATATATATATATATAAGGGATTTAACGGGAATTTGCTTTTACTCAGACAAACGATTCTCAGTTTGTTTATTCCACATTTTCAGGCTTCAATTTAGTCAAACGTCTAATATAACCACACATTGTCAAAAATCTTATAATTTTTTGAGCTTCGTATGCCTCAATATTTTTAACCGGTCTGTTAAATCTCTCGCTGTTTCTCTAGTTTTTTTCTCTCTTTTTATATATAACACCAACTACAATATCAATCACTAGAAATTGCTCCTTAGAAAGAGGAAATATCTGAACAAAAGGTTGTCAGTTTACTCATAAAAGAACTAAGCACTGACACCAATTGCTTTAAGTCATCGGGCAGGAAATGCATCAAGACTGATACACATTCGCAATCACGTATAGCTTATCTGCTGTCTAATAACCAGACAATTGAGCGCAGACAATACCGATTTAATGTAGGAAACATTACTGCGGTCAAAGATCTTGTCAGGCAGTCAAGCGCAATAAGTGAACATTATTGAGCCATCTGATCGCTCTTTGTAAAGCAGTGTAAATGCCTGGAATTGTGTTGGCGGTTTACATGTGCAGTGAAGGCAAATGATGAACTGGTGTGTAAATTGTAGCAATTCGTCTGTAAATTAACAACTTGGATAATACGGGAATAACAAGAGCTCTATGGACAACAAATATCCCGTTCGTTATTTTCACAAAGACAATAAGAAAGTACCGTCGCTTTAAAACCTTAGACAATAACTAATATATTCGCTTACTTGACTGCTGACCGACGCTCTATTCAATATAAAATGTGAGATGTTTACATGTATTCAATCTGTTTTCACGTTTCGTGTTATTGAATGATGTAATATTAACAGAGTGAAATAGGAATCGTTTGATACCGAAAAAAGATTCAAATGTGCCAACGACTTTTAACCTAGACAAATCATTACAAAATAAGAACGTGGCTGAGTAATTTTCGGTCAGTAAATAAAAGCAGCCTGAATTCTGATTGTTACTTTCTCTCAGTGATTACGGTAAAGATCTAGATAATTTGGTGCAAATGAGAAAAAAAGAGAGAAAATAAAATAACAGAGAAAAATAGAGAAAGAAAGAAAAAGACAAAAGCAGCAAAAGAAAAGGCAAAAGAAAAAAGCGAAACGAGAAACAGAATAAAAAGAAAAAAAATATAGAAGAGAAACACTAAAAATATTCAAAATAGTAAAAAAAATAAGTGAAAAAGAAAAAGAAAATGAGGGAAAAGAAAAAATTAAAGAGAAAACCTGAAGAGTAAAATAAAACTGAAAAAAAAATCAAAAGTGAAAAGCAAAAGAGGAAATGTAAAAAGAAAGTCAAAGAAAGGAAAAGCCAAAAGAGAATAGAAAAAGGAAAAGAAATAAGGCAGACAGAAAAGTAAAAGAAAGCCAAAGAAAAAAGAAAAGATAAACGTAAGAACAGAAAAGAAACGAAAAAATGGAAAAAATAAAAAAAAAGTATGAGACATGATAAATGATAAAAAAGGAAAAGAAAGACCCTGAAGAGAAAAATAACAGAGAATAAGGAGAAAAGTAAAAGTAAAAAGCAAAATAGAAAAAGACAAAGAAAGAAAAGTAAAGGAAAAACAAAAGAGAAAATTAAACCGCAATATAAAAGCCAGAGAGAAAGAATAAAAAAGCCAAAGAACATATAAGTGAAAAAAGACAAAAGAGAAAAAGCAAAGAATGCAAAAAAGTAAAACTCAAAAGTGCAAAAGAAAAAGAATGAAAACATATGACACAAGAGAAAAAGAAAAATCGAAGGTAAAAAATACCTGAATAGAAAAAGAAAAATGAAAAGTAAAAAGCAAAAGAGGAAAAGAAAAAAGAATGAGAACAAAAGTAAAAACAAAAGAAAAAAGAAATAAAGGAAAATAAAAAAAATGAAGAAGAGAAAAATAAAATCTAAAAGTAAAAGAAGAACAGGGAAATAGAAAAAAGAGAAAATATCAAAACCAAAAAAAAAGAAAGCTAAAGAGAAAAAAAAAACAAGAGTGAAAGAGAGATAAATCATGAGTGAAAAAATAAAAGAGAAAATCAAGAGTAGAAAAGGGAAAATATGAAGATAAAATGAAAACAAAAGAAAAGAAAGAGAACAAGAAAAAGCAAAACTGATAAAACCACAAATAAGAAAATGAAAAAAAAACATCAGAGAAAAGGAAAAAGTGAAAAATAAGGCAAAGAGAAAAATCAAAAAGAAATTGATAAAAAGCAAAATACGAAGGAAAAGGGGAAAAAAGTCATGTAAGGAAAAAGAACAAGAAGAGACGGCAACTAGTAGATGCGGAAGAAAGGTACGATAAAATGGCGCACGTAAAGGTAATTGAAAAAGAAACGTGGAAAAAAGACAACTATCAAGATTTGAACCAGTGGATATCACGCTTGTCTGATGCGCCCTTGAAACATTGACAAGCAAAATAAAAAATAAAGAAAATAAAAACTTGCAAAATCAAAATTGTCTGGGGAAAATGGTGACTGTTATTCGAAATGAGATGTTTCAGAACACAGCACAGCTTCGAACAGCCCGAATTCCGATATTTTTTATTATTTGTAGACGGGGAGACGGAATGACAGGACCTCATTGTCATTTGTTAGATTACGGCATGAGGTGATTTTGGAATAAAACGTAGATGTGAACAACAACTCTTAATCTAAACTGGTACATCACAATCTGCTGTGCCAAATATAATTTTATAGAAGTAATTGTGTTTCTTGGAAAGAGACAGAACATCTTAATATTTCTCCACTTTTCAATGCCCGTATTAGGCATTAGTATATCTTGTGATGCACTAATATCTTGAAAAAAATCGGATGGAAGGATCAGGATGGATGAAATAAAAGAATGCTTAAAATGCACTGTAATCAAAAAAGATTTTTCATTCAGATATGCCATACAAGTACTCATATATAATCATGTACATACCTTTCATTATTTGTCTCAAACAGAAAAAAAAGCGATAGCGTATATAACAGGCAGTGTGAGCTGGCGAAAATCGATAGGGTTTTTAATAATTCCAGAGAAGAAACTGTCATCCCGATTACGTCATTATGTTCCCGTTTGGACCACGTGGTTGGCATTCTCTTACATACCGCCGACGGTGATCGCGTCTTCTTCCTCGTTCTACGCGATGAAAGCTACACTGGTTCTACGTGATGAAGTTTACAGTGCTATCATGAATTTCCAAAATCATGGTAATTTTGAGACAAGCGAAGAAATGATTATGCAAGTAAAAAAATGTGCAAGAGATGACCATTTATTGATGCGTATTGCTACATCATCCACAACAAGTTGTTGTAACTTGTGGGTATATTGAGATCATCCTTATTCCACACGATGAAGGCTATTCTCTTTCTATGCGGTGAAGGCTATACTGGTTCTATGTGATGAAGTTTACACTGGATCTACTCAATGAAGGCTTTCCTGATTCTACACTATGAAGGCTATACTGTTTCTACGTGATGAAGGCTATACTAGATCTACGCAATGAAGGCTATACTACTTCTACTTAAGTAAGTCTATATTGGTTCTACACGATGAAGGCTACTCTCATTCTATGTGATGAAGTTTACACTGGATCTACTAGACGAAGGCTATACTGAGTCTACACTATGAAGGCTATACTGTTTCTACGCGATGAAGGCTATACTAGACCTACGTAATAAAGACTATACTTCCTCTACGTAACAAAGTCTATACTTGTTCTACGAGATGAAGGCTACACTCGTTCTACGTGATGAAGTTTACACTGGATTTACTTGATGAAGGCAATACTGATTCTACACTATGAAGGTGTTATGGTCCAAGTTCCTTGTACCACGGTGATGATCCAAGGTAGAAACAATAAAGAATAACTCGAACACAGGTATGGAATAACACAGATATATTACAAACAGAAATATGTACAAAGAAGTAGAAGTATTAGTAATGCCTATCAGATTTGGTTAGAGTGATCTATGTTGTCTCGACAAGTATCACTATTCCAATGTCTTACGGTAATCGTCTGACTCAACTCTGACTCTGACTGACTGTAAACTAACTGCTGTCTCTTGAAGAGGCGCAGGATATATGATGTCCAGAATAGTCCTTTATTATTATGGGTAAGTTCCCATAATACCCCACTTCCAAAGCTTTTGCATAGCAGGGGTCATTAATATCTTTTTTTCTTTGGAACTATTTCCAAAGGTTCTGTGAACTTTCTTTTTCTGGACGATTTTCTTGGCATTATTTTCGGTCATTTTATATCAAATGTATCGAAAATTGTGTCCATTACCTCTTCCTGAGGTGGACCGTTACCATTCTGTAACGGTCTCTTCCTTATTTGGTTTACGTGTCTTCTACGTGAGAATTTTTGTCCCTGTACTATGTAAACCATATTGCCGATTCTTTTCTCAATTGTCCCTTGCTCCCAGTAAGATGTATTATTTTATATGCTTTAAAAAACTTTTTTCTCCTGGGAGGAATTTTCTTGTTGGTGCGTAGGACTGTGTTACTTGTTTCGCTTTATTTGGTAGCAATTTATCAAAACCTGATCTGATTTTTCTAGTGAACACCACTTCTGCGGGTGATAATGTCGATGGCGTAGCATTATTTCGCGTAATTCGATATACCTGAAGAAATTGCTGTAATGCTTTTTCCGTATGCACATCATAGGCTTTTCGTAACGCTCTTTTGAGTGTATCAACAAATCTCTTCTCTTGCCCATTCGATCTTGAGTGATAAGGCGGGGATTTTATATGTTTGACTTGATATATTTCGCAAAGTTCTTGGAAGTCTGCTGACGTGAATTGCGTTCCATTATCTGTGACTAGGCAATCCACTACACCAAACCGAGCGAATAGCTCGAGGAGGCAATTTATGGTCGTTTCTGAAGTAGGATTTTTGCAACGAAACTCCTCCGGCCATTTACTATAACTATCCACTATGATCAAATAGTAAAAACCGTCAATTAGTCCTGCATAATCTGCGTGTATTCTTGACCACGGACAATCAGTCTCTGGCCATGGCTTATGGATGATAGGCGGTGCTTTGGCTGCTAAGTTACAACCCTTGCACATTTCCACCATCTGAGTAATATCCTGGTCCATGTTCTTCCAATATACATAGCTTCACATTAGCGACTTTATTCTATTTTTACTAGGATGGCCTCTGTGGAAATCCTTTAAGATTCGCTTTTGTAGTGTTTTGGGAATTACAACCCTTTCGTTGTAAAGTAGCACATTATCGAATAGAGAATAGCTGTGCGATATTTACTTATATTTTTCAGCTATTTTTGCTGTTGTTTCTTTTATGAATTCGTCGATTTTGGCTTCATTTTTTATGTCTTGTAGCGTGACTGGAAGGTTTCTAACTGTACAACATAGTACTGACCTGATATCTTTTTCATTTCTTAGGGCTGCGATTACCGTATCTTCCAATGGTTCTGTTTATGTTGGTATAAGTCTCGACAGATCATCCGCTTGCCCGATTTTTTCGTTGGTAAATATTCCAATCTGCAGTTCAGAAGAATTGTTACCCATCTAAGTAACCTATTTTCAGTGTAAACCGGTAAACCTTTTTTCGAAACAAAAATTGTTAGTAACGGTTTGTGATCCGTCTGCAGAGTAAAACGTCTACCATAGATGTGCCTATGAAACCTTGTGACTGCGAAGATAAATCTCAGAGCTTCTTACTCAATTTGTGAGTAATTTTTCTCCACTGGTATAGGGGTTCGAGAAGCATGTGAAATGGGTTTTATTATGCATCTGGCATGTTATGTAATATACACGCGCCGACTCCGTAGCCGCTGGCCTCACTTGCTACAATAATTTCTAGTTTACGATCCTAGTGTGCCAAAAATAAATCTGAAGTTAACGTTGTAACTATTTCGTCAAATGATTCCTGGCATTAATCTTTCCACTGCCAAACTTTTTCTTTCTTTAGCAGTTCGTTCAGTGGTGCGCGTAGTTTATGCATTTCAGGTATGAATTCCTGGTAGTAACTCACTAAGCCTAGAAAACTTTGCAATTCTGTTATGTTCTTAGGAACTGGCATTTTTGTTATTGCTGTTGACCTTTCACTGTCTGGTCGTCTACCTTATTGATCTATGATATAGCCAAGGTATTTAATTTCCTTCATGAAAAAATCGCACTTATTTTCTTTTACTTTGAATCTATAGCTTTGTATCCTCTTTAACACCTCTTGTAGTTGTTGCCAGTGTTGTTCAAGGCTTTCGCTATTAATCAATACATAATTTCGGTATGCATTCTTGTACACTAGTCCGGCAAGCATCGTATACATTGTCTGTTGGAATATAGCCGGCGCTCCCTTAATCTCAAAAGGTAATCTTTGGTATCTGTACAATCATTTGTATGTGTTTATGCACAGTAGTTTTGAACTTTCCTCATCGACTGGAATTTGCAAGTACGCTTCACTTAAATCAATTTTTGAAAAAAATATTCCGCCATTTAATTTAGTGAATACTCCTTCTGGACTGAGTAGAGGATAGTGGTAGTCCTTTATTGCTGCGTTCAAACCTGTAGAAAAATCATCGCAAACTCGAATTTCTCCTGATTTCTTTTTGACGTAGACCGTCGGTGCGGCCCATTTACTGTATTCTATGACAGTGTTTTCGAGTCTAGATAATTCATGGTCAATTTATCCTATTGACGGAAACGGTAAGCTCCTTTTTTTTCTTGACGATAGGTTGAACGTTTTCTTTTCCTTCGATATTTGCTGCCATTTTCTTACATCTTCCGAGACCTGCTGATAATACTTCGGGGGAACTCGTTTTTAGTTTATCTTTTAATTTATCTGCCTCGGTTGACAAGCTTTTTACATTTTGGCAGTACGTACTTATAGGTAAATCCCACAGTTCGTATTTTTGCATCCAGTGCGTTCCGAATAGGTGTTCTGTATTTTTAAGACATACATTTTTAGTTTTTTCGTCATCCCATTAAATGTTACCTTTGTAATTACTACACCCTCAAATTGTATCTTTCTCCCCGTAACTGATCTAGCAATTTTATCCGTTTTTAACATGGCAGGTTTATTTCAGTTTTCTCCATGTTTGTAGGTTTATAATAGTTAAGTCTGAGCCAGAATCCAGCTGACTTTTTTGTTTTTGCATTTCAACTTGTACATATTTTCTTATGTTAGTCTCATCTGCTTGGTCAGTCTTCGTGATTCTTATTCTGATTTTGCTTTCTCTTCTATTCCAACAATGCGAACTTTTGTGTTTTTTTTTTGTTTTTTTGCATGTTAGACAAGTTTTAAAACGGCATGTACAGTCTTTAAACCAATGCCAAGTCCCACAGAGATAGCATGGACTGGGTGGTGTTTTTTTCTGATATTGACTTTTAGAGTTAGAAATTTTTGTTTTACCTGTTCTTGAGGGGGGGAATTGGTTTGGTTTGTTTGTGAGGAGGGAAAATTGGTTTGTCTTCGTACTTTATGTATGTGCGCGGTGCCAGCTTCTTCTAGGTCTTTTGAGTCTTTCTTCACACTGATGCATCTCTGGCAGTCTTCGGCTAGTTTTTGAAGTGTCAAATCTTGTTCACTCTCCAATTTAGTAAGGATTCTGCGTCTCATTTCCGCGTCTCTAGTTGAAACCAGGCCTTGGACGTAAATTAAGCATTTGAAATTATTCGAGCTGAGTTCCGATAATTTGAAGTCATCACAATATTTGTTTACATTGGAAGCGAAAGTTATGTAATCTTTGCTGTCCTTTTTTGTACGGTTCAGACATTTCCATCTTTTCTGGAATAGTGAGGTATTATGGCTGAAAAATTATTTTTATAGTTTTATGGCTTCTTTGAAAGTTAGCTCATTTGTTTTCCTTGGAAGGATATAATCTACGAATTTGGTATATTCGCCTCTGCCTAAATTTCTTAGTAATAGACTACGTTACGTGCGTCTGACCAATCTTTACTGTCAAATTAATATAGATCTTCGTACCTTCGGGATTAATTTGCAAAGGTTTTATCTTCATAGGGTGCGTACGTGAAATCTTCGATAGTACGGCAAATAGCGTCTTGTGAGAGAACTGTTTCGGTCTAGGATTTTTGCTCTTTATTTGACATTACACGTAGCAATAATTCCTGTAATTCCAGATGTTTCTTTTCGTTTTTTTGCTGCTGTAGAAATTGGATTTTGATAAGTTCCACAATGGTTGACGTAAAATCTTCCAAGTTAACTTAATTTTGTGTACGTATTTTACCTTAGTGTAACCTGATATTCTGAAACCTGTATACGCAAAAAATTCATTTGTTGCCAGTAAATTTGATATCCAAAAAGAAAATTCTGTTTTTTATGTTTTCGCGTAAAACTTGTTTTTTTTTTTTAGAAATCTCCACGTAGAAAGTTCGTTTTCCCTTGTAGTACCTCGTTGCCACTTGTTATGTGCGACGTATAGCAAAAAAGTATGTCCTCCGAGTAGAGACTTCGATTTTCCTTTGGGTTACCTCGTCGCCAATTGTTATGTGCGACGTATAGTAAAAAAAGTATGTCCTCCGCGTAGAGAGTTCGTTTTTTCTTGGGGTTTCCTGGTCGCCACTTGTTATGGTCCAAGTTCCTTGTACCACGGTGATGGTCCAAGGTAGAACCAATGAAGAATAACTCGAACACAGGTATGGAATAACACAGATATATTACAAACAGAATATCTACAAAGAAGTAGAAGTATTAGTAATGACAATCAGATTTGGTTAGAGCGAACTATGTTGTCTCGACAAGTATCACTATTCCCATGTCTTACAGTAATCATCTGACTCGACTCTGACTCTGACTGACTCGGAACTGACTGCTGTCTCTTGAAGAGGCGAAGTATATATGATGTCCAGAATAGTCCATTATTATTATGGGTAAGTTCCCATAACAGAAGACTATATAGGTATTAGGCTATGAAGGCTATACTGTTTCTACGCCATGTATGCTATACTTCCTCTACGTAAGGAAGTCTGTATTCGTTCAACAAGATGAAGGCTACACTGGTTCTACTTGATGAAGTTTATAGTGCTATCGTGAATTTCCAAAATCATGGTAATTTTGAGACAAGCGAAGAAATGATGATGCAAGTAAAAAAATGTGCAAGAGATGACCATTTATTGATGCGTATTGCTACACCATCCACAACAAGTTCTTGTAACTTGTGGGTATATCCAACAATCTTTCAAACCAGATTGTAAACGACAGATAACTACAATTATGAAATTCAAGCGTCTGATATTTGCTAAGGAACATAAAACCTGAAGAGCTGGTGAATGAAACAAACTTATTACTGCAAGAGGAACTGAATAGGTACATTCATCAGTGCACCATATTTATGCATGTGTCCTCCATACCATGGATCATGGTTATTCAGAATTTTTAGAACAGGATAATATGACCATAGTGGATTGGCCTAGGAATATCTGAGATCTGAATTCAACTGAAAATATATCGGAAATTGTCAAAATTAAAAAAAAAAAAACAACTTTCAAATATTGAAAGACCCAGCGCGTCTATTAAATAAATCTGAACTGAAGCAATCTCGGTTGATGACGCTAACAACATAATTCTTAGAATACCCTGCCACATCTAAGCAGAAATCAAAACCAAATTAGGCCATAAAAAATATTGATCGCTGAACTGTTTGGCGTGAAATGAATAATGAATATAGTTATGTACAAATCTGGGAGTAGAATCAAGATCGTCTCTCGTGAATTAACTGTTACTATGTTACTTTTTCATTTTAAGCGAGTAAAATTACAAGGTGGTCTTGAAGTTGGTTAATGATTGTATTTATGGGACGTGGTAGAAATGGCTATTCACCGGCAATTTTCTGCACGTCCAAATAGCAGAGAACTCTCGACCCGTGTAAGAAAAGGAATGATGATCTAATATATAAATGTTTCCGAACATTTATGGAATTGTTTCGGTGTCCACTCGCTTCACGTCAGCGAATCCAAGTGGGATATATAAACAATACGAGACGTTTGCTTTATGACCATATACAGGTCTGTGCTGAGAGATATGTGTATATCTGATAGCTGAGGTGGGTTCTAGAATTTCGAATGTTTTAGATATGCAGACAGATGTGTTGCCATTATCTGGAAAATTATCCCAGCACGAACGTTTAACTCTGTGTTCTTCTTCAGTCAGTTGTGTCAGACATGATACACGATTGAGCGCTCATGACTCTTTCGATTCATAACTGACTAGGCAGATGAATCTCCCGCAGTAGGCTGCCGTTGCTTTCATCGATAGACTGATTGCCAAACAAGGGTATAAGAGCCAGTCTACCCTACTGTTTCACCCATAGCTTAGGAGAAAGAGATAGATACCTAAGTTTCCCATGGATATTTGTGCTTAAATAAAGCCTGGCTTGCATTTTTTTAGGGCACGAAATGTGGAACAGAGTGTGAGGATCAAAATTATGACACACTAGTAATGTTTCCCAAAACTTTTTTTCTATTCCTTTAACCAGAAATGCAAACTATCAAATACGCCAGTAAATATCTGACTGCCCAATGCTATCCTCTACCTCTATGAGAGCCAGACCCGGTCGAAAATCGAGTAACGTTGCCATATTTGGGCAGGAGTTACGCCAACCTCACTTTCCAGTTTTGATAAAGTTCAAAAGCTCTCCGTGTCCTTGTTGGAGAAAAAAATATTATCCACACTCCACCCGTCTCTCTCTCTCTCTCTCTCTCTCTCTCTCTCTCTCATTCGCTCGCTCTCTCTTTCTTACAGACAGGCGGGATGCGACGAGTCTCTCACTGATCTATTGCTATTACCATGGAAAGTTCTCGGACGAACTGCATGTTCTTTTTCCACCACGCCAGACATTCACGCCTAGGACCACCTACATCTGCATGTTATTTAGTCAGCGAGAATTTTGTTACACTAAAGCAGCTTCTTCCCGCGAACCACTGCCCTATGGAACAGACTCCCAAGTGGCTGTTTCTCAGATCACTACAATCATAACTTATTCAAGTCAAGAGTCATCTTCCCGTCCTATCCATATAAACTACCCCTTAACCTTACCCTCAAACTCGAGTGACCCCAGACCTTGTACAAGTTGAACCTTACTGTAATAAAATATGTAGACATATGCAGAAATACCATATGCATAAATGGAAATGATTACAGCAGTTTATTGGATAGCTTGATATTGTTGGATGTACTGTGTAAATCTTCCGGTATTGTAAGTTTTATCACGAGGCTTGCGGGCATATCACGTTGAAACACCGGTTCGTGTAAGATCACCGAAGTTAAGCAAAGTCGAATATTGTCTGTACCAAGATAGGTGACCGCTTGGGAATATCAGATGTTGTAAGCGTCGATATAGAGATAGTGTAATGGTTAATATCACCAGACTTAAATTAGGTGAGCCAAGTTCCAGTTCCAATCGGGTATATTGCATTTACTTACGTGCAAATAAACTTGCAAAAGGTCTGAATCCACCCAGCTTGTATCAATAAAGCATCATTATCTCCAAAGATTTATTGCAATCTAACAATATTAAACAACGTGCAAATGGTTGTCGAACCGTAAAAAAATCGATTAATCATATATATCACGATCACCATTAGTCTTAGGGTCACCCCATTTACTGCAACCGTAGCAGGAGTGGCGAGTCTTAGTCAAAACAAGATGGCGGATGCCAACAGTCTATAGGCCGGTTAGAATTCAGTTTTATTTCTACGATATTGGTTGCCAACCAAGGCTATGACGTCCAGGCTGTCCTTCTATTTACCCTTAGCTGAGGGGAGAAAATATGGTTTCATAACATTCTCAAGTGTATTTGCATGTAAGTAAATGTAACGAACTAGACTGAAATTCGAAATCGGCTCCCCAATTTTGCCTTCATAGATCTCTCCATTAATCCACTGCCGATCTACTTACATAAATATATTTTTCTTATACCTCTTCATTCCTTGGGGACAATAGAGCAGCAACAACACTTCACGAACGGACACAGTTCCGGCCGATCCTATTCAGCTCAGCCAAGGTCGTGCCGACTGCCTTTACCTCGGTGCCAATACTTCTGCGCCAAGTCTCTTATGGTCTACCCACTTTTCGCTTCCCTTGTGGGTTCTAGTCAAGGGCCTGCCTGGTGAAACTACAAGCAGGCTTTCAGAGTGTGCGGAAGATCCGTCCAGATTTCCGTATCTTGATATCAATCTCGAGTGGAGCTTGTCTGGTCCTGTTCCACAGTTGGTCGTTTGAGATGATTCTGACCATCGGATATTGAGGATGTTCCTGAGACATCGGTTGGCAAGTGTGTGAAATTTGTGGGTGTTGGTCTACGTTACATATACTAAGCTAATATTATTATCAGTTTTTCTGAGGAAGCACAAGAAACGAGAAACAATGACCTGGAATCGAACTTAACACAAGAAAATATTGATGGCCACACATTGTTTTCTGTTCATTATATCATGTTAAATTGTCCGGAATAGAAATTATCAAATATATAAAAATATAGTGTAGCACTAAGTGCAGAAGTAGAAAATAATAAAGCAGTTTCCTTTATTTGTCAATCCCTTTATTATTTCACCATAAACAAGGCAATAAAACCACTAAGACTCAAGAGAGTTACTGATTGTGGTAGTAGATGGAAAAAAAAGAAAACTTTATTTTAAGGATACTGAACAATAAAAAGGCAGAAAATAAAAAAGACAGAAGATAACGATTGATATTGGATTTAAGATTTCGAAGGTCAAACTGGAAATCAAGAAGCCAGAAGACAGTTACACGAAAGATAAATGCAAAAGAAGAAACTGTTAGCACAGAAGTTGTAGTTGCATCTTGAAAATGATGAGACCTTTCTGCGCTTAATTTTGTCAAACTGATTTACCAAAATAGGAAATCTCACCCGAACAATTACCATGAAAATATTTATAGAAATTCACAAGGAAGCTACGATACATTCTCTTGTATATATCGTGTAAATACCAAGAGTCAGAGCATCAACCGTTCATATGCCAAATCTGCTAAAAGTCATTCAGTGTTTAACTATAACTTGCCAGATGCCAGTTCAGAGGATATCGTTTTGGCAAACATATCTATTTTGACCTTAATATGCATTTACATCGAAACTCTTTAAAAGCTAGATCGATGTCATAAATGCCACGCATACAATCGAAGAAGTTCGAGGTAAATGTCTTAAAACGAATGTTATAAATAATTGAACCGTTTTATTTCTTCGTTCTTTTGTATGAAATTTAAAACATTTGGGAAGATACTTTTACGCAATAAACGTTACACACAATCGAGAACAGACTAAATTGTGCGACATGTAAATTTTCAGTGTCGCTGACATGACAACATCGTTTAAGTATTCTGATTAAACAGTGAAAAATTAACGTTTTTTTCGTCAGTTTGTAATTTGTATAAATCAAATTACATATATTGTTTCGACTATAGACAAATACTCTGGAAATATCCTGTTGGATAATTAAAGCGTTAGTGATATAGTAATTGGCAGTCCAGTCCTCGTACCGGGTATTGCAGACTGAGCCCGAGTAGAAAAATGACGAAAATAACTCCATTATTATACGCCCCCTCCAAAAAAAAGACGAAATATCACTCGACTTCGATAACAACCGAGAAAAATTTACTTTGGGAATAGTCGTCAGATCCAGAGACACCTGAATAAAGGGCGAAGTTTCTGAAATGTTATGAGAGCAAAAACAAAAATGAGAACATTATTCTAAATGTAACTAATATAAAAACGTTGAATCCTCAAACCATGAATTCCGACATAATATTTTTATAAAATATGGTGTCAGCTGTAAGAATGTTAAATTGTCGTAACAATTAAAGAGGTCAAGGTCAGGTGTATATATACTGTTACGTCAGGTTTGAGTATTTCACTTTTAATGTGTTGAACGTTGCAGTTACTGATAGATTCGTTTTTGTCGGCCTTTGAAGACGTTGCAGGTTATTTAAAGCCATAAAAAAATTTTATATTTTAAGATTTTTTAGATAATACATGTTTAGTGACACAAGTCTTAATAATTAACTCATAGCTGTAGGGAGAAGAGGCGGATCAATATCTTCCCCAAGGGTATATACCCGTAAGTGTATATTAACTAACATAAAAGAAATTGGAACGCGACTCTCCGTTTAAAAATTCCGAGTCATTATCCATTGGACCACCTGCAACAGAAAGCGTACATACCTGGTATTTCGAAGCGATCATCTTTCTAAGTACTGACCAGGCTTGAAGTTGCTTAATTAGCTGTTTTTTGAGGAATCGGTGTTACAATGTAATATGGTGAGTGTAAAGCTTCTACATGGGTTTTAAACAAGTAGAAACATTTGAATGATTTTGATAAACCCCACGATTTTATGTACAGAAACTTGATCAGAAAATTGTAGAATGACCAATTGAAATGATCACCCTCACTTGCATTTTGTACCCAATGGCATTGATACAAATGTACTGTTATTTGAGTTTTAACTAATTCATATTGAATTCTGACTTTTCTAAATTCTGACACGTTTTAGTTACTATTTCTTCTTTTTTTACTGTTTTGTCACTTTGTTGATTTTCTATACTTGAGCATACGCGTTTAACAGAAGCAGGTAACCTCAACATTTAACATTATGTTTTCTTCGACTGTTATTTCCGAATTAATGGTAGAACAAGGAAGACACCGTGGAAAAAAGGAAATTAAATACGTTTCCGTTAATGCTATGCCTCCAATTTTTTTCTAACCATTGTAAGTGAATGAAGTGAATATGAAAATTGGCAGATGGAAATATCTTGGTTGTTTTGTTTTTACGAAACTTCACCATAAACTAGCCCCAAGAGCCACTTAAAATAGCGTGTTAATGAAGGAATTATTAATTGTATGTAAGAAATGCAGTTTATTGGGATATGTGGGGAAGGTGACGGTTAAATCTAGATATGAACAGGTTATGATTACGGTGACCGAGGAAGAATCCTTTTGGATGTCGGTCCACAAAGTAGCGGTTCATAGGGAGAAGATCTTCAAGGGAAACTTCCTTCTTACGAATAAATCCAAACGGAAGCTTCGCCTCTCTGTAGGTAGCATGGCGGGTGTTTGCTTTGAAGATTAGAACTATTGGAACTGACGATTTAAACTTCGAGATAAAATAGCTAGAAGCTTGCAATAATTTGATTGTGGGGAAGTATTAGATTCATCACCTTCAACGACGCGTAAACGTTTTCGAATCCTATGTATACGTGTATCTATCAAGATTGTGATAAAATTGTGATTGTTATCAAAAGTGGATACTAAACATACGGAGGAGAGGATATGGCCTTTCATTTTTTATATTGTTCGCACAATATAAGGTTCGTGTGCCACTCAGAGTAGAGGATTAATAAAACAAAATAAAGTAATCTCGTACACTGAAGGGACGAGAGACGCATATTATGAAGATAGTGGCTGACAAAAGACTTGAATAAGTTAAAATTGTGGTGATCGTCAAAGCATCGTCTCTGGTGTGCGGTCAAAAATGCAACTGCTCTAGGGAAGAAACTTCTTTATGTCCTAAGTATAATTTTTACTCTTTAATGGGAACATTTAAAAAGACGAAATAAATCAAACTGTAGAAATACGTGGCATTTGGATGGAGCTGAGACGCCCAAATATAGTAAAAAGGTAAAGTATTTACAGCACATGCCATCTACTAGATGCTGTGTCTCTTCATGAAATTGTTCATACTAGTTCTCTGTACTCTCTAGCTCTTAGTAATGTTTAATTTTTGCTTCATCTCCCCATATCCTTGTTCTTCCAACCATTTTAAAAGGTTATATTCATTAATTAACTCTCCTTCCTTATTTTCTTTTATTCGAGGATTCTTTTGATTTCCATATCAAAAATAGTTCTATTTAGGAATATTGTCTTATATAGTGGAGAAAAGAGTTTGAAATTTGCATTTTACTTGGGCTACAAGTTGGCATCTAATCGTAAAACTTTCTTTAACTTTAACAAATCAATTTATGATTGAAATATTCATTTATAATTTTTATTTCAATGATTTCAAGTAGAGAATATATATTATTTTGCTTGTCATGTGGATGGACCTAAGACGCCCATATATGGTAAAAAGGTAAAGTATTTACGGTACATGTCATCTTCACTATGCTGTGTTCCTTCATGAAATAGGCGATCATGGCTCTCCCCAATTTTCTGTACTTTCTAGCTCTTAGTCATCTTTGTCTTTTTGTTTCATCTCACTGATCTCTCAAGCATTTCAAAAGCTCTTTGAGTATGTTATGCCATGTTTGCATCTTCCTCTTTCCTTCAATACATCCTACGAGTCGTAAATCTTCTTAACTTCTTTTCTCATTATGGGAATTAAAAATTTGAACTGTATCTTATTGATGAGACGCTTAAGTGTCCATTTTGTTTTCATTTTCAATAAAATATTCTCGATGCTTCCACGTCCAGTTTTTTAATTCTCAGCATCCTTAGGTACAGGCTGTACCAAAAGTCGCATGGCAATTGGCAGAAAGCATACACTTGTGAAATAGCATATATATATATATATATATATATATATATATATATATATATATATATATATATATATATATGTGGTGTGAGCATATACATATATATATATATATATATATATATATATATATATATATATATATATATATGTGTGTGTGTGTATGTATATATATATAAATATAAATAAATCAGTATATTTTAATTTAGGCATATTTGTTTAAATAAATTAGATATATTATATCTATTTATTTTAGTTTTAATAATTGAAATCAAGTTTCAGGTATTTCCCTATACTAAGTCAACTCTCCACGTTTTTGTTCACCTTTGCTATGGTCAGGTATTGAACTCGCAAGTCTTTGGCTTAAGTCACTGGCATACATAAACCTATGTTTTTTTTTTAGCCGATGCGCCATGTATCGTAAAGGAGTCAGCAGAATTGAACGATCTCTACGTGAGTTGATTTACTAAAGGGCGAAAAATAAAACAAATAATGAAGTTAATTATATCGCAAGAATCACTCTCGC
>OZ038500.1:25883729-25906229 GCA_964036315.1 Acanthosepion esculentum | reverse complement strand
TCGAAAATGTATAGCTGGTAATACTATTTTTCCAAAAACGTATGGCCTACAACCTTATTTTTTCAAGAACAGCCTTTCTGTTGGACATAGTTTATCGCCGTACCCAGTATGCATATGCAGTTTACCGTCATACCCATGGACGCAGATGCAGTTGATCGTCATACCCTCGGACGCGGATGCAGTTTACCGTCATACCCATGGACGCGGATGCAGTTTACCGTCATACCCATGGATGTGGATGCAGTTTACCGTCATACCCATGGACGCTATTTACTTTAAAAGAGAAGGAATAACTGCATTTTTTTTATTACAGAAATCACTTTTAAATATTTATAGGTAAATTTATGTTAAATTTATTACGGAAACCGATGTTAAAATCTTAAATAAGCATTATGAAATGAAACTTCATTATAAATGAATGGGGAAGTAGAAAAGAAAAATGCGGAAATTGATAAATACTTAACAAATTGATTTTGTTAATAGACTGCTAACGCAAAATCATTGATTTTCGTCAACAGAAACGGTATATATTTCATAATTATATTGGACATACAACAACAGGCATATCAAGAAAACTCACGTTACATCAATCTGATAATAGCTCAATTAGGATTCATTTAAGTGCACACGGAAACCTACCAAACTCCAACCGCAACAGACTTGTAGAAAATACACGTTTGATAATATGTAACATTTTCATGATTTGGACAGTCAAAACTTATGTGTTTTAATGATGAAGAATAGACACGAGACGACGGGGATGTGGTTCTACAGAAGGCTGCTAAGGATTACATGGACCGACCGTGTGAGCATCGATAAGGTCTTAGAGAGAATGCAAACAAAGAGGATGCTTATACGTGACATCAAGAAGAAGCAGTTGAAGTTTCTGGGACACATAATGAGTAAGTGGCGCCTGGAGAATCTGATACTCACGGGTCAAATAGAGGGAAACAGAGACAAGGTAAAGCAACGCTAGCGGGCTTAAGCATGTGGATGACAACGTGGTCTGGCGGAGGGGGCAGACGGAAGGAATTTGTTGGGAGCCGCAAGGGATAGAGTGATATGGAGAGCCATGATCACCTACGTCCTGAAAGGACATCGCGCATAAAAAGAAAATAATAACATTCCCTAATCATAATTCGTATTTACAATCAAGTAAAAAAGGGAAATAAAAACAGTTCTTTATATTTAAAATCCGTAATAACATCCCCGTGAAATAAAAATTATATATAATGTATAGATGAAAAAATATGGTAGTATGGGATTATACACACAATGTAAATTCTAGAAGGAAGCCAAATTAACCGGAAGAAATAAGGAATTATTGTAGAAAAGAATAAAATTCTAAAATGAAACAAGACGTAATCTCGACCCCGGAGAACTATCGCTTTTGCAACCTCAAAAGAGAAGAGATATGGAATAAAAATATATTCATATTCATATTTATTTAGTTCCTCATTTTACGACATCCCGTTAGACTGAAAGAAGGTATATTTAGATATTTCTCCGTCATTTCCACCATCGCTACTTCTTTCGCACCTGTTTAAATATGAATTTTTAACGACATATAAATCTTTAATCTCATATAACCACTATTTTAAGAATATATTTTTTCCTATAGATTTCTATGAAAATTGGTAGAACGAATAATTTCATTGTTTTAAACATTTCGAATATAAAATAATAATTAAACCTAGTTAAATTATATTTTTAATTTCAATTCATAACTTTCATTTTTTACTTTCTTATGTGTCATAAAATATTAATTGCTCCCAAGACGGTCATTTTTCTTGTTGATCGCATTTTAGAATCAATCGAAAATGTGTTCCATAAATATAAAAAAAAATAAAAACTGATAAAAACTTAATGTATTGGTAATGTTAATTGATTACAGTCAGAGAAGAGAATCGTTCCCTTTTGAATTTCAGTACAAAAATATCAGGACAGAAAAATGAAAAAAAAAATCTTAAAAGTTCGCCTTCGAAAATACCGTTACACGCTACATTTTTTTTATTCTTCCGACGTGATTTTATCCCATGGAGAGAAAAGCAACTGGACAGATTTTTAAATCGCACTAAAAATAAAAGAAAGTACTTTTTTAAAAAATAAATATTGAAGGTAGATATTTTCCCCTCAAGTCTGAAATAAAATATTGTATTAAATTATTCAACCCCCGACTATGAGCAAAAATAGTTTTCGTGAACTATATTTTTATCAATACACAAACCGAATTTTCAATATATTCACGGTTGATATTACATTACTTCTTACTGCAACAATCATCTTCGAGTATTCTTTATTATATAAATGTATTTTTCTTGGGTATGACAATAAACTACATCCAGCAGAAAAGCTTCTGTTCAGGAGTTTGGAGATTTTAAGGTGCGTGGAACCACCTCTTAATTGCTATTGTTCGCAGAATCTACGCTGACCTAGTTAGATATCAGTGACCCCCAAACAAAAGGCAATGGCACATTTGATAATAAATTACTAACAATACATGTTATAGTGAAATTAGAATCAATGCAACGCTAAAAAAACTACATAAATAAAATTTGGTAATTCAATTACCAGGAAAATATTTTATCATGCACAAACTGTGTATCTATAAAAACGTACGTTTATCCTGAAATACTACTACTACTACTACTAGTACTACTACTACTAATAATAATAATAAATTTACTAACACATTTTATACTAAAGTTATAATCAATGCAAAGCTAAAATGTATAAAACTACATATTGTAGTTCAATTACCAGTAATACATTTTATCGTCTACAAACTATATATCTATAAAAACATGTTTTTATACTGAAAAGATAATAATAATAATAATAATAATAATAATAATAATAATAATAATAATAATAATAATAATATGAGCAGCCATATGATCATAATAATCGTATGCACAAATCTATAATTATAATCGCACGCGGAATCATATGACGATAATAATAATAATAATAATAATAATAATAATAATAATAATAATTATCATTATTAATAAAAATAATAAGTAGAAGAAGAAAATTACTAACAATGTATTTTATAGTAAAATTACAATCAATGCAAAGCTAAAAGTATAAAATTATATTTTTGTAATTCAATTAACAGCAATACATTTTATAATACGCAAATTATGTATCTATAGAGACATACGTTTATCCTGAAATAATAATAATAATAATAATAATAATAATAATAATAATAATAATAATAATAATAATAAAGCTAAATTACTAACAATACAATTTTGCATCATCCACCGCAAGGAAAGTTGGCTCCCTGTGCCGAGCCACAAAACTTTTCTCCTCGGAATCGATCCTCCGAATCTATAAATCGACCATTCGCCCTTGCATGGAGTATTGCTGCCATATATGATCTGGAGCCCCTGCTGTTTGCCTCAGGGTTCTTCAGAGACGGATATGCAATATAATTGGCCCTGATCTGTCACCTCGTCTGCAGTCGCTCTCTCACAGACGTGACGTTGTCTCGCTCTGTCTCTTTCTCTGATGAGCTGCTTTCGCTGGTTCCTAGGCCTCATGAATTTAAACGTCCCCCGAAGCTGGCATCCGGTTCCCACCCCTTCACCGTTGAAACTGTTAGATGTAGACGTCTCTTCTACTCCAATAGCTTCATTTCTCGCACATCTCGCCTGTGGAACTCCCTTCCTTATTCCTGTTTCCCTGACAAATACAATCTCCAACTATTTAAGTGTAACGTCAATCGACATCTCCAGTTGCCTTGATCTATCCACTTCCCTTCTCCACATCCTTTCACCTTTCATTCCTATCTGCTCTCGCTCTAAATCTTCTGTAACCCCCTTGCCTTGATCGATCCACTATCTTTCTCCAATCCTCTCCTTTACCACTCCTATATGCTCTTCCTCCAAACCTTCTGTAACCCCTTGCGTGCTAGCGGCTTCCAGCCTTGCTTGGGGTGATAAGTTTAATATATATATATATATATATATATATATATTAAAATTACAATCAATGCAATGCAAAAAATATAAAAATACATTTTTGTAGTTCATTTACCAGCAATATATTTTATCATCTACAAACTATGTATCTATAAAAAACATACGTTTACCTTGAAAGTATAAAATTATGTACAAAAAATCTGTAGTTGAAAGTATAAAATTGCATAGAAAATAATTAGATTTCAGAATTAAATAAACCACAGACGTTGATATACCGCTAAACAAAACCAACCAGCTAATTATAAAGCGTCTTATTTAAAGATCCTTTATAACTGTTAAAACAGTTCGAACACACAACAAATTTAAGTATTCAGGATATTTAGGAACGAGTTGGGGGATGAAGCGCTTCCCTAGAAAAATATTTCCACAAATATTTCTGAAATAATGTAACATCGTTGAAATAATCTCTAAAAATCATTTTAGGCATTTTAATAAGATTTTCTGACATTTTCAAATCATTTTACGGTCATGTTATCAACGATTAACTGTTCATACTGAAGGGTAATGTCAGTGAATTTAAAACAATTTAAAAATTGTTATTTACATTATTTATATTCGGACAATTGTCCTCATAATTGCTGTTATCGCAACATTACGGCCGTTGTGACATCCGGCCTTCATCCGACGTATATCAATTTGTGTAACCTACAGGGAATTCTGAACTTCAACATTTATTTACTCTATGGAGATATACTGTTCTCATTCCACTGCCATATCTAGGGATATTATATAGTTTACTACATAAAGATATCATAGGGATCATATCCTATTGCAGGGGTCGGCAACCAATGGCACGCATTTTCGATTACCTACACTACACACTTTTAAAAATGGTTTAAATTTAATTAAATACAGAAGAAAAAGGGGTGGTAGCACCTTTTGGGGTGCCAGCTATGGGGAAATAGTGAACTTCCAGGTCTTTTCCAGCACATTGAAACAATGATGTTGCCAACTACACTTTTTTGAGACACTGATGTTGCCAGCTATACGTTTTTGAAACAATGATGTTGCCAGCTATACGTTTTTGAATCAATGATGTTTCCAGCTATACGTTTTTGAAACAATGATGTTGCCAGCTATACGTTTTTGATATATTTAGTAAATACTGGATCTGGCATTAAATAACCCATAGTGGTTGATATGCCATAAAACCCCAAACAATCAAACCAAACCAGAAGAAAAAATATTCAGAATCTTGTTTCGCCAATATCTTTATAGAACCATCATGATTATTAACATTATATAACCAGAAAGTTAGGGATATACTGTATTTTACAGGGGTTTTTTTAATGTAATATTTTTTTATAATAGCAACGTTTTTGTTTTTTAAATATATGAATATGGAGTGAGATTTTATACACTACATTCTTATTCCCGTACTTAATTTATTTTTAGTTATTTTATTACATAAAATATTGGACAAATGTTGGATTGTCTTAAAGAAAATATATTAAACAAAGAGTAATAATAAAATATGTGGAAAATTGATTAAAGACTCATACAATTGTTACTCTTGCCTTTAATTTGCTTTCTTTCTGTTCAAAATGTCATAAAATATTTACAGAGCAGGCATAATTATTTCATCCTTATATAACGAATAGGTGTGTTATTGAGAATTATTGTGATGTGTCTATTTTCAGTAAAAAAAAATCTAAAAGAAAAATAAAGCAAAATTCTTTGAAAAATAATTTCCACATGGAAGTGGCGTAGAACTTTACATTGGCCGATTCTTCATACATGTATTTATCAAATAAAAAACATCTCTTTTGTCATCGGCAACCGGAAGAATTTTAAAATCGCTCTCTAAAATTACAAGTATTTTTTCAAAAATAAATATTCGTTTTCCTTGTCACATGGAAAAGAAAATAACCTATCGAATTACGAAAGCACAAAATCGCCATAAAAATATTTTGAGATTTTTTAAAAATTATTTTTGCAAGGTTTCAGGAGAAAATCTCAAGAATTCCACAGTTGATATTGCCAATATATTTTTACCTCCAGGGTGTTTTCTTTATAAACTATAAAAAATGACATCACTCTCCCAATTTTGTGTTCAAGATGTATCCAATTGTGGAGCAAAAAATCCATCAATTTTTCTAATAAAATGACGTATTTTGTATTCAATTTATTCATAAGAGATTAAGCGATGGAAATTTCATGTAAATCTGATAATTTCCTTAATTCTGATAATTTTAAAAAAAAAATAAATAAAAAAACCCCAAAAAACAGAGGTTTTGGTTTGAATTCCGCAAAATGCACATTCATTTTTCCGGTACTTAAATAATGCCCCATCCATCATCAGATCCCCAATGAATAAGTATTGCAAATTTCATCTCAGTCAGATGTCTCTGTCTTTTGGTAATTGTTTTTTAAACTGGAAGTAGATTTTTCTCTTTAATTATCGAAAGTCCGCATCCATTTCAGTGATACCTACCATGTGTCATTTACTGTATGTCTAACCACTAAGCCATTTTGCTCCCAATTAATCTTTATAAGTAATGAGATATATCCGTACTAGATAATACATTGTTTCAGCTTGTGTCACATGGAATGGTTGGCAAGATTATCTCTCTATATCAATTACGACTTAATAGTGAGTTCGATTCTCACTTCAGGTTCTATAGTTTCGGCATTGTGCCACATCAAAGCTACGCTTATTAAATCGCTACTTATTCCTAAAATGTATATATGCAAATGAAGGCTTGTAATAGTGAAATCCAGCTGTGTCGTTTGTTTAACCTAAAATAGTTTAGCTTAAAATGCATTATTATATATTTGTATATGGGGATGTATGTTCGTATGTCCTCGTATATGTTTATGTATATATATCTTAGTGTCTTGGAATGTATCATCAAAACTAACTAAAATCTTCTTTTGTTTGATAAAGATTTTTTAATTACATATAGACTTAATCAACAACTGTGTATTGTTACTTTTTTAAAATTATTATGTACTTTACTGTACTTTATCGTCAGTAAGATTATATTGTGTGAATATGTGTAGGTTTACGTATATACATTCCAATATTTATGCGTGTGTAAATATATATATATATATATATATATATATATATATATATATATATGGATGTGTATGTGCTTATATATGTTTATGTAGCTGTATGTTTAAATTTACGTTTGTATGTTTTTTCTTTTACATATATATATATATATATATATATATATATATATTTATATATATATATGCGTGTGTTTGTACATGTGTTTTTATATATGTATATTTGTATGCTTAGACTATATACGTATATTTATACATACATATATTTATGCATGTGTGCATATATATATATATATATATATATATATATATATATATATATATATATATATATGTATGTATTTGTATGTATGTGTATGTATGTATATATATTTATATTTGGTTTGTTTACTTTTTACGTTGCTGTGTGGGTTGATATATTTATGCTTGCTTCTGTATGTGTATATATGCATATGCTTATGCGTATATGCATATGTGTATTTGTGTAGATATATATATATGTGTATGTGTGTATATATGTATATATGTGTGTATATATTTATCGATAGGTAGTCTTTTCAGTCCCTCTGTCTGTAGTAATGAATATGTGTACACTGTACACTTATATCTGTTTTAATATCGTTTCTTTACTTATTCTGTCTTTCTCTGTTCTATTTGACTATTTCTATCTACGTATATTGGTCCATATAAGTTATATTTTAATAAGTGGTTAGAATTCGTTTAATAAAGTTTTCAGACTTGAATATTTCTTGGTTGTTGTATTGGACTGTCTAGGTCAATATATGTCGGTGTATGTACATGTATTTATCGGTATCTATGTGTATAGGAACTTGCATGCATATTTAATTGTGTATGTATGCGTGTGTTCTTTTTTTTTGTTTTTTTTGTAAAGGGCCGTGAAGATGTTTCCTGTCTCATCACTTTTTTGTGTGTCTGCATATATCTAAATATATCTGGGTGGTTATGCATTATAATCTGAGTGTGTATGTATTGTCTTTCGCAAGATGTCATCATCCCGCCCCTACACTTGGAATTAAAAAATATCCATGTTGTCATGAAGTTAAGAGCAGTCGATCTTAACATCTATTCTAACCTAATTTCAATGAAAACAAAATAAATAGAATTCCATATGTAATTTTTTCTTTTTTCGTCAGTAATTTTATAATTTTAAACTTAATAGAGATTAAATTTAGATTTTAAAATGGGTATTTTTTTTAAATTTTAATTTCAAATTTTATCATATAATTTACTACTTATTGGTTAGAATAAATCCTATTTTAGTATAACCCCAACTTTAAAGCATTTAATAGGTAGTATAACCTTACCTCGTTGTCAAGTTTTTTAAATTCCAGAATACTTGTTTTTTGATTGGTCATTCCAGCTTATGTAACAGTGTTTTCCCCTTACGAGGGGTCGATAATTAATGTGAACCTTTTAAAACCCTTTATTCTACATTCAACATCATCACTTGATAAGACACCAGAGGTGTTGAAACAAAATGGATATTTTTTAGTGATTTTATAACATATTTATGGTATTATTTTTAAATAAATAATTATATATATATATATATATACACATATATATATATATATATATATATATATATATATATATATGTATGTGTGTGTGTATATATACATATTGACTACTAATATTAGCAATATATATATATATATATATATATATATATATATATATATATATATATATATATATATATATATTTATATTATACTATGGCAGGTTGAAATGTAACGGGACTTTTGTCAATAACAATTTATTTCAATTCCAAACAGCCAAACTACATGGTTTCCCTTCTATGAAACCTACTTCGAGTCTACTGCACTTTCCCCCTTCTCTGCCACGCTTGAAGGATTCTAAATGGATGCCCCTCATGTATACCGCATCCTTACTGCACACTTTGTGGCCTCCACGCTTTCAAAACGCGTGCCCTTGATGATCCACTTGAGCTGGGAGAAAGAATATCACGCAAATCACGATCAGATGAATAGGGAGGTTATTTTAGTACCGCGACGTTTTTCTCGGCCACAAACTGCCGGATTCTCCGAGCGTTATATGCAGGTGTATTGGCGTGTTGAAGCTGACACAATTTGCCCTGCCACAAAAGCATGTAAAAATTGCTAAGATAACAGCATGTAAACAAAGCTAAGATAACAGTTGTATAATGCTAAGATATTCTGTTATATGATAACACAATCTGCTTATCTCACTTTTGCCCACAGCTCATACAGCACGCCCAGTCCTTTTCTGTTAAGACAGAAATCGTAAATACGCGGGTATTTCAAATATTATCAGCATTTTTGCCATAGCATATCTTTAGGTTTATCACACTATCTTATGTACATGGGATCTTATAGTTAGTACTATTGAGATCACATGATCGAGGTTTGAGATTGATGGTGCCAGTTTTCTTGATGTTGTTACAGTGCAAACTTGGCCGTTCTGCTTGTAGTGTGCACGAAGGACAAACAAAGAGCAGAGATCCAAATCTGCAAAGAAAACGCTACTTCATTGATGGCAACTCACCGATTTTCCATTACCATCTGTAATCTTCTTTTCAGTGGTGGAGGTTGACGGGCGTATGGCTCCTTCTTCATTCGCCAGGGGTGTCCGGCCAATTTTAAATTTCTTGATCCACCGATACACTAAGAGGTTGTGAACTGTCGTCGCATGAACTTCAGCCCCTGATAAATATTCCTATAGGAGAAATTGGATCACTTCTTTTACCATTGCCATGTTTACAATGTAAATATATATATATGTATGTGAAAATTATATATATATATATATATATATATATATATATATATATATATATATATATATATATATATATATATATATATATATATATTTATTTATTTATTTATTTTATGAAAAACTAGGTAATCCGTATGGGAAGACCCAATGAGGATAGAATCCAGAGAGCTCAATGTAAATCAGAGCTAACAATTTAAATAAAAACAGATTGTTTAAGGTTCCATATAATAAATTATTTCACCACAGCCCTTTTAAAGGACAGTGGATCATCAGATTTATTTCCAAATGTTGAAATGAAAAAATGAAAATAAATTTACACATTTATGACGGGCAATAATAAGGAAACTCACGAAGTGGGGGCAGTGTAGGGCGGTAGAGAGACAGCATTGAGTTAGATGTAACATTTCTATTGTTTCAAATTTAAAGTTTCGCTGAAATTTGAAACAATAGAAATGTTCTAACCATAGCGAAGATACGTAAACTTGACAATAAAGCTCCAAATGAAATAGTTGCTGTGGACAAACAAGGTGATGGATATACAATGCTTGCTGATCATTTAAATTTTCCTATATCGACAATTCATAACATTATCAAGAAATAAAACGAGTCTCATTGTGTTGAGAGTGAATTAAAGATTGGCCTAAAACGGTTAATTTGTGAGAGAATTAAAAGGAGAATTGTTCGAGATATCTCGAAGAATCCTCACTTAACGACTAAGACATTGTCAATGATGCAAAAACATCAGATCTAAGACCTTTAATGTATAGACGAAGACAGTCACTACATGCTTTCATCGAGCAGGTATTTGCAAAGCACCTCGAGGTTTTAGCCCAAGCGAAACTTCCTTGCTTAAGACTAAATACCTAAAAATGCAGTTACTTTATGCTAGAAGCCATCTAGAACATGTCAGTAAATATTGGAACTCTGTTTTATGGTCAGGTGAAACCAAACTATAATTTGGTCAGTTGAACTCCCATTATGTATGGAGGTAAGTGAATGAAGCTCACAAAGCAAAAACAAAAACAAAAAAACAATTAACAATTACAAGGGGGTGGGAGCATTATGCTCTGGGGATGTTTTGATGCTTCTGAACCAGGAGAACTATTGAGAGTACAGGGTATCACTGATAAAGAACATTATTTGGCTATTCTTCAAAATAATATAAAAGTACCAAAAATGTCTTTGGGGCGTCATCGGATGTTCCAACATGACAATGACCCTAAATATATGGTAGTATATTTTAAAAAACACTCAGATGATAGCAAAAATTAAAGTATTGTTGTACCCCGGGCAAAGCCATGACAGAGACCTCGTTGAAAATCTATGGGCATATTTGACGAAAAAGTAAGATAAAAAAGTCTTTCGAATTTGAAGGAACTAATAGCTATTGTCAAGGAAGAATGGATTAAAATTTCTATAAATGTATATAGTGATCTTTTAAGGAACGATCAAAATTGATTAAAAGCAATAATCAAGAAAAAGGATACACAATTGATTATTGAGGTAAGAAAGATAACAGTTTTGTCTTATGTTAAATGTATTTTCCGTGTTTTTTCGGATACTTTTTTGACATTAAAATAAAACTTATGTGAGTTGGTGGCGGAAACGAGCATCAGGAGTTTTGGAAAGGGTAAAATGCTACTCTAGGGCGATAATTGATACGAATTGAGACTGAACATATAAGAGGAATCTATATTTTAGTAAATGACTGGGATGCTCATTACCTATTTACTAAGCGGAAACAGGGAAAGCTATAAACGAACAATGCTACAAACAAACTTTGACAGGGACTGTGGAATGTGCGCATTACACCGCTGAATAATGAATAAATTGTCCAGTTCGAAAATCGCTGAACGTTACCTGATCGACAGACACTTGAAAATAACGGAGAGCATAACGACAGAAACGTGGTATAATGTTTAGCAAGCGTGTCACGGGAGATCAAATACAACTGAGTAGTAATCCCAATGCTCACTGGGTGGCCCATTCTTTCGAACTTGTTCCACATGTGAACTCCGCTTAGAAAATCATAAGGACACTTTTGCCACACTAGGTCTGTCACGAGTGTGTAATGACTTCAATATGCACTGGTTGTTTCACACTTTCTTCCTTATGCCATATCCACGCTTAGAAAATCGTTTTTAGGTATCGCCACTTGGTTCAATGGTTAGCAAGCTTGTCTCGTTTGATCGGTTACGACTGAATAGTGAGTTTGATCCTAACTGGGTGCTGCATACATTCGGCATATGTGCCACATCTACGCTTGGCTTAGAAAATCATTTTGGGGCACTCCGACGTGGAATAATGCTTAGCAAGCTCATCTCGCTAGACCAACTACGGCTGAATAGTGAGTTCGATCCTCACTTGGTGCCCGATAATTTCACTCTTGTTCCACATCTCAGCTAGGCTGGACACTTCCACGTGGTGTAAGGGTTATCAGGCATATCACGCTTGATCGATCACGACTGAATAACAAGTTCGATCCTTACTGGTTTCCCCATACTCTGTTCGACGACTTCTAAGCTACGCTTAGAAAGTCGATATCTAAGGCACGCTTAGAAAATATCTGTAACGAAATAAACTTTGTGATAAGAGGAATGAAGAAGACATTAGTCCTGGTGTAAATAATGCAAATATTCAGCTAGTCTAATGGAATTGTTACGTAAAACAAGTGACTATTACATTCCATTCTAAAATAAGAGTCCCTACTCAAAATTAATTTCTATAGATCAATCTAAATCATGATTACCAAAAGTAATATTTCAAGTGCTAAATACTGATTTCCCAATGTATTTTCTTGTTTTGGAATATTTATAAGGTCAATCAAAAATGGCCGGTTTTCAAATCGAGAGTAACGTTGTGATAGCAAAATATATGAAAATGAATGTAATATTCAAATAGGGTAATGGAATTTTTGTTTAAAACACGTGACTATAGCATTCCGTTTAAAAATAAAATCCCTACTCAAAGTATAATTCTGTAGATTAATTTAAACCATGATCAACACCAAAAGTAACCATCCAAGCGCTGTCCACGCTGAATAGAAGCATAGTAACATCATCTTTTTCCAGTAGTATCTTGTTAAAGAATATAATCTGAATTGATATTTTTTTCTCTTTTAATATGAAATCACAAAAGACTGGTTTCCTAATGTTTTTTCTTGTTTTCATATGTTTTACGACTTAATCAAAAAAAAAAAAAAAATCCTGTCACATCAAAATTTTCCTGAGTAAATCTGACATATTTCTTATGCATAAGATGTTTTCTGGCTTTCGCTCTATCTGGCTTTCCTCTATTTCTTTAATTCAATTTTTTTCTTTACTATCTCACTTTCTTTCACGCTGCCACTATTGTCCCGCCTCTCAATTATGCATTCTTATTTCATTTCTTACAACATCAAACGGCTCTAGTTTGATCAGACTGGGATAAATGTGTCTCAGTCTCATTTGAATGCTGTTGCGTCTGACTCTAGCTTGTTTATTCACTTTTCCAAACTTTATCTTTGCATAAAAGCCGAGAGAAGGAGTTTTCGTTGTTTCATTTGTTGTATTTTTTATTTAACTATACATTTCTTAAGTATATGCCATCTCAAAATAATGGTATCGAATGCCATTTGTGATTATAAAATCGACAATCAAGAAAATAAATAAATCTAACGTGACTACGACATAGTAAAATGCATTGTAATGTCGTTTTAGTTTTTTTACCTGTCTGGACTATTCATGGATTATTTTTACTCAAATATTTTGGGCAACATGAATGTGAATTGATTATATATTCTTATGCAGATCACAACAGAAGGTGCGCTTGATAAAATAAATAAGAGAATTCAGTGATAAATATATATATATATATATATATATATATATATATATATATATATGTATATATATGTATATATATATATGTATATATATGTATATATATGTATATATATATATATATATATATATATATATATATATATATATATATATATTGGATACTCGCATTTGAAACAGACACCATTTTTTATTTATTTAAATACGGCGTATCACATCTATCAGACTGCGAATTAGTGAAATCCTAATAAAAAGAAATGTGCTTTTTGCTTTTTGTGTGTCGGGATGTTCAAGGTAAGAGTAATCAGCTAAGTGCCAACCTTCATATTTGTATTCCTTATATATATATATATATATATATATATATATATATATATATATATATATATATATATATATATATATATATATATGTGTGTGTGTGTGTGTGTATGTGTGTGTATGTGTGTGTGTGTGTAGATGTATGTATATACTGAGAGGGGAGTATATAATGTTACATGTGAATAAATATGAAGAGCTATTTTCTTAGAGCGATACAGAGATATGAACGCCAAATTAGATAGATAGATAGATAGATACGGAAGGCTAATTACAAAGATATATAGATATTCAACGGCAAATTACATAAATATTTATGAAGGGTAAATTAGGTAGATATATAGATAAATAACAACGTCAAATTAGATAGACACGGGAAATTATATATATATAAGAACGGCAAGTGATATATATATATATATAGAGAGAGAGAGAGCGAAAGAGAGAGATAGAGAAATGTATGAACGGCAACAAAGATGTGTACATAGCCATATATATATATATATATATATATATATATATATATATATATATAGATAGATAGATAGATAGATAGATATGAACATCAGATGAGATACATATTAATATGAACGGCATGTGAAATAGATAGATAGATAGATAGATAGATAGATAGATAGATAGATAATGAACGGTAATTTAGATAGGTATGAAAGTTTCATAAATATGAATGGCAAGTAATATATATATATATATATATATATATATATATATATATATATATATAGCGAGAGAAAGCGTGAGAGAGATATGAATATTAAGTTTAAGTGATAGTCATACATATCAATTGAGATGCATATACATAGTCTATGAACAGCAAGTAACATACATATGAAAAGAAGCAACTGGGATATATATGTACGCACCACCACATAGATATATGTATGCTTCCATATAGTGATGAAGAAATATATTATCAGTGTTATATAAATGTTAATTCTCTAGTTTCATTCGTTTCTAATTTATTTCTTTTTACACATTAAGGCTAAATTCTTAAGGAACTTTAAGTGCGTAAAATGATTGCGATAAAATATCAACTACTACAACGTGCCTATTATCAATTATTTTGATTTCCTTGGAACCTAAATAATATATGTTAATATAGTCACCAAATCTTTTTACGTTAGTTCACTTAAGTACATTACAAAATCAAAATGTTCAGTTACTAAGTTACTTTTTTCCTTCTTTCTTTTTTTTATGTTCAGGGCGTAAGAGATCATGACCCTCCACCTCCCTATATCCCTTCCAACTCTCAACAATTTTCTTCTCTCTGTTTCCTCTCCCAGGCCTCGTTCTGTCATCCACTTGCTTAAGTCCACCATGTATGTCCCCCGTTGTTTTCCCTTGTCTCTCTATCCCTCTATTCGACCTGTGAGTATCAGATTCTCCAGGCTCGTCTTCCTCATTATGTGTCCCGGAAACTTCAGCTGCCTCTTCCTGATGTTTAGTATAATCCTCCTCCTTGTTTGAAACCTCTCTAAGATCTCATCTTTGCTCCTATTCTCAGTCCATGATATCCGTAGCATCTTTCTGTAGAACCACATCTCTGTTGCCTCGTGTCTCTTCTTCATTTTTGAGGAAATCGTCCAATGTTCGCTGCCGTAAAGAAGAACAGATGTCACGTAACATTCTGTAAATGGTCATCAGCAGAAATAGTCGGAAATAAGACAAGAACCCCGTGGTTTCCATTTAAGATGCCGGAAGAAAAATAAGTTATTTTTGATCTGAATGACATCTAAGGGGGAGGAGATATTGTAAGCATTTAGAGATTACGAAAAATATTTTAATAAGCTGCGGCGAAATTTTATTTTATTTTTTTTGTTGGAAAGATATAAAGAGGTTTCAGATTATCCAGGGAGCAAACCACTTTCGTAATGATCGAAAATGAAGTTGTCCACAAAACAGAAAGAGACCTGTCTTTGTCATGTGAATTTATTCAAATTTTACACTGAGACAATCATAAGAGAACTAAAACCTCTACCAAGATTTATCATTAATGCACACAATCTTAACAATATCAAACATGCGGATAGCAGCGTGCTAAAGCGAGACACAGATTGATAAATAGTGTTACCTAGAATATGTTATAAAGAAAAGCAAAAAAGAAGAGACTAACCATCGATTGTAAGAAGACTGTATGCACGGTTGCCAGCAACAGGAACAATCCAGGATTCGAACAATAAATGGGGTTTTCAAAATCAAAATGTTCTTATATCAGCGAAATATTTAAACATATGACGGCATTTGTGTCACCGAAATGAAAAGGTGCTTTCGAATATTAAATTGTGACTTAAGGGATCAATAAACGGGAAAATATTAGAAATATAGAAAAGCGCAGAATTTCTTTCTAAATCCAGTCGTCTTTTATTTCAATGTATACCGGACAATTACTATACTAGTGGATCAGATATTTGAGGCAACAGAAATTTGGCTCTAAAGAAGGAAACTGAGAAATTTTCGGATTTCAGTGTTGCATATTCCGTCCTCTGTTAAAACACATTCCAGGTATTTTGTATTTTGTACATTGGTTCGTTTCGGTATCTCTGATATTAAATTTGCATTTTGGTTCATCCTTTTGCCAATAACCATGCATTCTGTGTTCTTTGAGTAAACATGTCTTAAAGGTGCATCTGCTAGGACCGACAAGTTCACATTTGTAGTTACTTTCTAAAATGACCTCTAATCTCTTGTTAACTGGATAAGAAATGGCTTGCTACTTTAGCGTCTCCGAAACAAATCTGGTCTTTTAATTGTTTTAGATAAGTTTCTCTGCCTTTTTGCCGCATGGCTAACGTTAACATCCAATATGGAAACTCGATTCGATTTTTCTGGCTAAATTTTTAGCCGGAATGAACTGGAAAGATTTTATTGTATCAGTTGCTAGGTCTGTTTCTCGAAACGTTGATTCGCTCTATTTTGTGTTTAGCATTGAATACAATGTTTGTGGCACAAGACCAAAGGGGAAATTAGAAAGCCGGTTATCACTATCCTATTAGTAGCCAATCTGATTTACAACTCATTTATTGTAACATTTCACACAAACTCCACAATAATTCCTTCCTTTCCATTCAATCCGAATATGTACCGAAATATCGGGGACCTAATAATACAGCCAAGATGGTAAAAAATTATATATACATATATATATATATATATATATATATATATATATATATATATGCACATTTCATTGGATAGGACCGAAAAGGTGCTTTGATTTAGTTTTTTATACAATTTCACATGTGATCTAATTATTTTTTTTCTTCAGATGATAAATTATATGAAAATTATCTGAATGTTTTTTTTTCCGAGTGCTTTCGGCTATACATTTACCCAATTTTAGCAGTTAAAATATTTCATCCTTGAAAATGACTAAATGTATAACATAAAGTAATTAGTGTCCAAAACTCGTAAATACCGAAGAAAAGAAAGAAACTGTAACTGTTATATTGAAATTATAATTGTGCGATCATTAAATGAATGGATTATTGGATATGGGTTAAGCGACTTTTGTCCATCTATGTTATATATATATATATATATATATATATATATATATATATATATATATATATATATATATATATATATGTTTATATATATATATGTTTATATATATATATATATATATATATATATATATATATATATACACATACATATATATATATATATATATATATATATATATATATATATATATGTGTGTGTGTGTTTGTGTGTACGTATGTATGTGTATTATGACAAAAATATATAAAAAAAATTACAATATGAAAAGTTGATGGGATTAACACATTTATTCAAAATTAAACATAATTTAGAAGAAATTAAATCCGTGTTAGTGTGGATCCGCCAGATCCATAAAAATGAGCACGGCCGCTCTATTCTGCCGGTAGACAGGATCCCGAATCACACTCGCTCTCACGTGTGTGGGTGACGATAATAGTTGTGTGTGGGAAAATGTAAAAACCTGATCCAATCAATATGAAAACCGTGGGAAAAATCTGATGTTATAGGAAATTTCGAAATGAACCCTAACAAAAGAAGAGGTCAGTCACTCCCTTTAACTAGTGCGGCAAAAGAGACTTATGTGGATATGTGTGGAAGATAACGATTTACCCTAGACTGGAGCAGATGAAGATTTTAGTGATCGGAGAAACATCGTCTGGGAGTAGGTTCTACAAGGCAGTGGTTCGTGGAAAGAAACTAAACATTCATCTTACGAAAGCAATCTGAAGCGAATAATTGTGATTCGCTACAATTTGCATATCATGGAGAGCCTTAGATATGAAGGTTACTACTGATGGAACTAATAGCGTAGTTCAACTGAAAAAATTCCACGAATATAGCGATAGGACAGCGAGGGATTTGCGACGTCTCGTCTGTAAGGATGTGGTTGTAGGGTGGAAATAATTCGTCACCCAAAATGGCGCGAATACGCTTTTAGATTCTATCGAGAGTTGAAGGTAAGGACTAGGCAGCTCCTGCTCATATACAGCAGGCGTACTCCATTTCCAGGTGATCTGACTTTTGTATTTGTAAAAGTCATTTTTACTTCCCAAAATTTTTAATGCAATATTCACTCTTAAGAAATAAGTATATTGACTTTAAAGAAGCCACAACGTGTTAATAATCCGTAAAAAAACCAAAGGAATGAATGAATATTTGTGGAACGTTTCTCAGTCGAAACAAAAATTATCAGCTATTATTTATGCTCAAATTCTGCAGTCCAGAAATAAATTCGCTCAAAATATTAATGTTCTCCAAAAATAAGTAAACCTACATGAGAAAGTGTATTTCATTCAATATAAGTATTTAAGCGGACCATTCTTGATTATTTTTTCTAATATATATATATATATATATATATATATAAATCGAGAATTAAATTTAAAATAGTTCTTAGTTCATTGTTTTCAGTAGACAGGCGTTTATTTCAACTCTACATGGGATGAAAATCTTTCTGATTCGAAAGTACATCAATTTGTTTGCAAAACCGAAAAAGGATGCAAAAATATCTCCAAGATAGAATACAAGAGAAATCAGTCTGACCAAAATTTTGAAGATCGCATGAGAAATATTAATGTTGTTAAAAATGACTACTACACTATATACTAAAAACCTTATTATTATTATTATTTCTAATCACCAATTTATATAGACGGAATGAAATGTTTGAATGAAGATTTTAATTCATAAAGAATGTGATGATGGTTATGTCATCAACTCCAGGAAACGGCAGCTCCGCCTAATAGGAAATTGTAAACTTACTTTGTCGATCTCACAGTAACATATCACCATATCAATAGACTTCCTCTTCTCGTCCATTAGAAAGCCTCTTTCAAGCTCTGAATCCACTGAAACCATCGATTAAATAGAAGAACAATATCTACCTACCGAATCTTACATGGCTTGCGAGTACCCCAATATCGAATCATTTCAAACCTCATCAGGGGTACGACTAGTAGAAAAAGGGAGCCCAGTCTACTTAATTCTTCTCCAGACTTTGGGCCACGCATTTGAAAGCATAAACGTGAAGAGATTTGAACTCTAATAATTATATAAGCATTCCATACCACACCCTAAACAAATCTACGATTATATGATAAAGATGCTGCTTTCCCTCCAAGATATAATGTATTGATTATGATGACATGGCTATTTATAGTTGGGTAAGAATGATCTTGAACAGAAAATCAAGAAATAAGTGTCAAAATAAATATTTGCAAATCAGAAAAAATTAATCTGAAATTGGAGTGATGGCAGATTACCGTGAGTCCATCATAAAAATTTAGGAAGTTAATGTAATAAATCCTAATCCATCTATATATCAGATATAACAAATTTCGCTTCTTCTTAAATAGCCTCGAAGATCAAGATTGTGTTATGGATGTCATGTATGTCGCCAAAATAGTTCAGTAATATCTAAACTGTCTGCTGTCTGCAACCACATTCTAAGATCAATGATTTAAAATGGCTTTCAGTAAGTGAAGACTGTGGGTCTCACACAGAAGCACAGTTCTTCGAAACTGTGGAGTGGCGCAACAGAATTATATATAAACATAGTCCACATCACTTGATAAAATAAAATTGTCTCTACACTTTACTCGAATAGAAAATAATGGCATAACCAAGACGCTTGCATTCCATACTATTTCAAATAAAAGATTCGAAAAGAAACTCCCAGTAATACTATAAAAATCGATAACAGCTACCGGATTGGAGAGGTTTATTTTCCTGAAATATTGTTTTAAGAGAAAGGTTTCATAAATGTCAACATAGAGCAAGACAAGCTGCTCGTCCGTCCTGGGCATGACGATAAACTACATCCAGCAGCAAGGCCTCCGATCGGGAGGTTTTGAGGAGCGTGGAACCACCCGTTAATTGTTGTCGTTCCCAGGTTCTGGTATCACCTGTTACAAATAGTAACATCACAGTAAATAGTAATATACAAATAGTAAATTAGCAAATAGTTAACCCCAAAACTGTTGTCAAAACGCTATGAAAGTATAAAAATACATTTTTATAATAAAAGTACCTGTAATACATATTTACATTAAAGAAATTACGAGCTGCACATTTTGAAAAAAATATTAATACGTTTTACCTAACTGGAATTACTAATGTACCCAAGTAAATTAAATTTTGGTATTCAATAACCCATACGTAATTTAATTGTACCGCTAAAAAAACAATCAAACAAGATATTCGTTCAATAAATGCCAAACGTTTTATTTTAAGGAAATAGTAAATACATTAATATTACCTTTACCAATTATTCTACATATATTTAAATAAAAAATAATTCTATATAGGAAATAAAAATAAAATAAATAACGGAAAAATATCTCAATGCTGAGGATGATAAAAAAATCTGTTCTCTAAATAATTAAAAAAAATCACATGAAAACGTAGGAATAACGGAGGTATCATCAGTTTTATCTCGTATCCCAGAATTCAATTTCTTCTTTGCTGATCGCTTCCTTTATAATGATGACTTTGATGATTTCGTGACCTTCCTGAGACATGCAGAATCCAGTTATGGAACTGCAAGGGATTATCACTGATTCTGTTATTATTTCGAATTGATCCTTCTCTAATAATCATCCGTTTATCCACTTACTCTTGGACCTCGTCTTCGGCCTTGACGTCAAGGGTGGACTTAGCAGGAGTTTAGAACTCCAGACGACATCGCTCTCAGACTCGTTGGAGCAAGCAAGAACTTTCTGATGTGTACTAAACAGAAATGCAAAAAAAACGTGATGTCAGACACCTCCCTGTATTTATTTTATCAGCAGATTGGTTGATGAAGATGCGTGGGTATTAGCCGCAGACATTGATAATGAAACTAAAGAACGTGTGCCGCGAATGTTTTGTCTTTTATTCTGTGATGAGTAAAGCTATTCCGGACAGGACCTGTTTTTATAAAGGACGACCACGTAGAACACAGCTGCTGAAATCAATACACAGGCAGAGAAATGTACGGTTTTCGCAGCAGGATGAAGATAAATATTCAGAATTTAGAGACACAAAGAAGTGGTCCGATTAAATAAAAATCAATACAATTGAGTCAGATGGCGAGACGTAAAATGTATTTGGTATCAAAATGTAAACGTTAGCTAAAACGTTGTCGCTTTATGTTGGATGCGTTCCAATGACAGACGTGAGATTCATTTCATTGACTGACTTATGACGGCTGAAGGTTATTTATTTATTTTCGCAATATTATGATTTTATTAAATCAAATTCTTGTGAAGAATGACGGTAGAACAGCAGAGATATTATCCAAAATATCCCCAATAAAAGAAGAAGCTGGTGAGTTTGTTTGTTTTTTTTTACACTAAAGTTTTTGAGTAAACCTACAATATACAATGGGTACTCGAGATTAAGTATTGGAAAAACTTAAGAAGCACTGTTTGTGAGGATATGTGGAGAACGGTTGAACTGTTTGAGATTGTAGAAATCGGATAAGCATCCTCTTCGTAAATGGCTCCACGGAGCAGCGGGCTGTCAGAAGAAGATGCTTGGGCGGAACTTACAAAGGAATATGAAGCTAATGTGGGTGGTTTGCTACAATATGCGTAACAGGGCGGGTTTTATTCGTGAAGTTATTCAAGTGAACTTACCTCTCAAAAATGTGATACGAAGAATACGAGGGTTGTTCACCTCAGAGTAGATGGCGGGTTGGATTTTAGGTCTGAGGATTAGAGTTGATGGAACAAAGGCATGTACTTCGTTTGAACAATTATCATAGAAATAGCGAGAGAATAGCGAGAGGCTTAAAACGTTTCGAATGTGGGAAGGTTTTTTTTATCATGTAAACTATAAAGATGAAAAACAATCTTTTGTGTTCTATCGAGACTGGAGGGAAAGGCATCGAGGGAATCCAAGCAAATCCAAGCTGCTCTCTTTATCAAAAAAGGGAGTTCCGTGAATGCTTCCATTAATGGAAACGACGCTGGGTAAAGTGTTCGTCTTTAGATGATGACAACTTCGAAGGAAATATGAATAAACTTGGGCAGAAACTCAAATTGTAATTCCCTTATTTG
>OZ038500.1:25861229-25878729 GCA_964036315.1 Acanthosepion esculentum | reverse complement strand
TACTTATGTAAATATAAACTTTATATTGCAGTAGAGAGATTAATTCTTTATGTTGTTTCAATTTACTTACCGCAATACAATATTGACACTCCAGGTTGTCATCCCCATCTTTGAAAAGCAATCGCTTTTAGCCGATGACTGTCCATCGAACTTTTTTCACGTAACATGACTCTCCTTACACATTTGCTTGCTTTTATCATGTATCATTTTTTTTTTTTTTCATTAGTTTTTTTTTTTTATTATTATTTTTATATTTCTTTCTTGTTCTGTTATTACAAAACGGAAAACGAGGAGAATGAAAATATTTATCCTGCCAGAAAATGGAATTAAGAATCGGGCCATATTTACAACAGTCATTTTCAGCAGGAAGATGAACAAACATGTTATGCACATATTTGCTACCTGTTCAAATAGGAGCTTGGACGTTATGATGCAAAAGTATACGGTTTCAATTCCAGTATCGGTTAAATAATATGACTCTTCATAAGTAGGTATTAAAAATGAAGGCTCACTTTAGAGATATGGGATAAATAATTCGCGATTGCTTTCTCTCAAAATAATAAAAAATGGAAAAAAAAAACAGATATAAGTATTTACTGTGGAAAGGTGTCGACGAATGATGCTGTCAAAGGCTAAAAACCTTGTTTATATAGAAGCTGAAATGTTTTGATAAAAAGAAACTCCAAAATGCATTACAGCGGGTTTATTATTCCTAATGAAAAAAATAAGCTAAAAATATTATATTAATGTCTGACATTCTTTTACAGATGTTTTGAAAATTAAAAATAAAATATTTGTTGCGTATAAGACTTTAGCGAAATTGGGTTGCCATTCTTTATTTTCTATGTGCCGTGTCCTTTCAGGGCGTAGGTGATCATGTCTCTCCGACTCGCTCTATCCCTTGCAGCCCTCAACAAGTTCCTTCCCTCAACCACCTCTCCCAGGCCACGTTCTCTCATACACTTGCTTAAGGCTGCTAGGTATGTCATGCGTTATTCTCCCTTGTCTCTGTTTCCCTCTATTCGATCCGTGAGTATCAGATTCTCCAGGCCTTTCTTCCTCATTATGTGTCCCAGGAACTTCAGCTGCCTCTTCCTGATATTAAATATAAGCCCTCTCCTTGTTTGCATCCTCTCTATGACCTCATCGTTGCTCACACGCTCGGTCCATCCTTATCATCCTTCTGTAGAACCACGTCTCCGTCGCCTGTCTCGAGTCTCTCCTTAGAGACTCGACGTTGCCATTCAATGTATTAAAAAAGAAAGGAAATATTGGAACATAAAGATATTCGTCATAGCTTTAAATTCAAACGTCAGTGTAATTCGAATATGAGCACGGTTTTCGGATATAATGCGCCATGTTTAATAACAAAATACTCAATACGCTTTATTTTCAATTGTCTTTCTCATTTCTTTTCTCATTTCGCTTACTTTTCGCTGTTCTTGTTTGTTATTCTTTTTTGTTTACGTAAGGCATCTGTGCAAATTAAGTGCACTTAACATTCTACTGAACAAAGATGTTTTTCTCCATGAATTTGATGACCTCATCAATAGCTTTCTGTACTGAGTTCCAGTTATAATCATCCGTCATATTTCCACAATTATTGGAATAATTGGATTATTCTTATATTTCTTGTCAAACCAAATCATTTCCAATCGATTCTATCGTTGACTCCGTTTGTATTTCATCATCGTCTTCATTTATCCATTCTTTTACGTGATCCGAAGTGAGACTATTCAGTGGATTATCTTCAAGCACAACGAACCTTTGTTCTTCTAATATGGTCTTTAATTCTGTATGAGACTTTGGCGCTGCTTCAGTGGAAAACTAATTTTATTTCACCAGAAATGCACAGTTGTCTCATACTATAACGGTTTTTGTATCTCTGTAAACATCCATCACTAGACTTGCATTCTGTCTCTATATTTAAGTCCTCATACATAGATTTAGCTTTGGCAATTATCATTGAACCAGAAATAGGCATGCCTTCTAACTGCTTCGATTGAAACCACTCGTGAACTTCAGATTTTGGCTCATGAATAGTCCTTTTATTAGATGTTATACTGCAGTGCTCTGCTGATTTCGCTTGTCAGAGAAAGGTTTCATTTGATTTCTTTATATCGTACAGAGTACTTTGCCAATGTTGCATACTATCAGTGTCAGATACGCTTCTGACTTTGTCCAGTTTTTCAATAATCTCTAATTTCTGATGTAACGTGAAATAATTTATCATCTGTTTTCTTTCAGTTGATGGGTCTTCTGTCCGAGGCATTAGGCGTGGAGAAATTTTAAGTTACTAACAATATGTTGAGAAATCTCATCTCACTAATGATTATCTGCAAAGAAAAGAAAAATATTAGAATGTAACATATTCCTAAAAAATCTAAATGACAACACTGAGATGTTCGGGTATGAAGCCGTTGGAATATGACGACGATCGTATATGAGGACTTCTACTGCATTTCCAATTTCCGAATGAACACTTTATTTCACCTGCGAGGACACATTGTCCACTTCATCAACTTGCTCGCGTAACAAGACCGCTTGCAAGAAAGATTTATTCTTCCATTTCATTTCCCCCCTTCATGAGCATTATTATATCCGTTATATCATAACACCGCAGTTCACAGACAGATCGGAATGGCTGAAAGATAAAGTAATGACAAACATGCCTGTTCCCAGACGGACATTTATATTATTATGACATCCTCAAATCTAATTCACCCACGTAGCGATTAGTATATAACATATATCTATACAGCAAAGTAGAGCGTAATGAGATATAAAAAGTGTCTTACATATAATATGGAGTTACTTTTATAACTGGAGAAGCCATTTTGAGGACTAAAGATTCAATCGGCCGGATTCATCAGTGTCTCAGACGAGGATATATTCAACGAATGAGAAACAGCGAGTCTTGGGTTTTTCCCAAATTGAGGACTGCAAGCTAGAGTTTCATTCCATATCTAGAAAAGATATATTTCCAAAGGGTAACGGCACCATGGACTTGTAAGTAGCTGAGGAGGCAAACTTAGCCTCTGCTCGGGCCATGTGGGTAGACACAGATAGCAACATTACAATTTGGTTGCTCTAAACGAACTGAAATTGGACAGCTGAAAAACACTATTGTATGAAGTGACGTCATTAAGCGGTCGTCATGTGATCCACTGTAGTCAACGCCATTTTAATATTGATGCATATACATTAATGAATATTCGATTATATTTTCATTTTGACAGAATTTCAAGAAAACAATTTAAAACGAATAACATAGCGAAAAAGTGAAATTGCTTCATGAAGGAAATTTAATTAACACATTTATTTTATACGAAACATTATGGGATGTACACTCACCGAGTAACAAAAAAGCGTCAATCACAAAAACATGATAACATCACAAGCATATAACTTATATCCGTTCGTATTTTCACTCTTGAATACATTCTAATCAATATCAAACAAATATGTAATCATGTAGTACATTATTCCTGCAATGATATAGTTGACATTTTGAAAATATGTTTTGTTTGTTTTTGTGTACAGTAAGGTTCATCCGGTACAAGGCCTGAGGGGAAACTCGTGGAAGAGTGTTACGATAAGGAGTAGTTTATCTGGAGAGGCGTGTATGATAACGGTTGACTTTAGACAGGCCAAGATTGTAGTGATCGGGGGAAAATCCTCTGGGGAGTCTGATGCACAGAGCAATTGTGCGCGGGAAGAAGCTGTTTGAGTGGAACTTAATATTCTGCGATGGAATACGGAGGAAATATGTGTGGTTTGCTCCTAAGTAAGTGGGATTGTAGGTCCTAGCCGTGAAGGTCAGACCTCGTGGATCCACGAGATGCAGTCCGTCTGAGCTCTTTGTATGGTAGAAGAAAGAGCAGGGAGAGACGCCACATCCCGACTGTGAGGTAAAGGTTGTGGTGTGGAAAATTTTTCTACCGCAAGTTTACCATCGCAGTTTTATTGGGTCGTCTTTGATTCCGATACTCTGCTAGTAGCGTCTATTACATTTTAGATGTTTTTTTCTTATTTTAAAAAATTTCAATTACACCCAGTTATTGAAAACCTTCTGATTATTATATACGGTTTTATAGTCCAGGTACATTTATAGTCCAACTTTAAAGAAGAGATATCCTATGTTTCATGGCACAAGAGACAAGAAAACTGTTAGCACTTCAGCCATTTTTTGTATTTCGGAGAACGTATCATTTACCAGGTAACATTCAACTGAATGAATACAAAAATTATCCAATGTCTACGATCGCTCTTAGGGATTATCTGAAGGTTGATCTCTACTGAATAAAATCCTTGCACATTTTAAATGGATGGAGCAAAAAATCGATCGATTTCTAAGGATAAAATAAATGGCAGACGATGTGTTTCAAACATATGATGAAATTGAAGAGGGAAAAGAAAATACTATTCAGACAATCTCGTCATATTTGTGAAAATAAAACAACGAAACAGGATACCTCGGGTTATGCACGAGCGGACGACATCGATGACCCACAACCAAGTACCAGGAGTTAATAAGATGTTGTTTATTTGTATGTATTCTGTATGTTGTTGTTGTGGATTCCGAGATGAAATCCGATATCAATGATTAACAAACGCCAGGAATAGATAAGGAAAATAAATGTTTTAACGTAATAATACAAACTGGTAATACGGGTTAGTAGATCCAGGAAAGCGGGTTAGTAGCAATAATATATATATATACATTCTTGTTATTGAAGTATCGCGGTATGGCTCCTTACTAAGTCTAGGTGCTCGTGACGGTGACTCTTGTGCTACCCTCCTCTAATACTACTCTCCGGGTATTCACTGGCGGTAGTATATGTATACCTTGGGTGAGTCCATTTGTGTAAAAAGGTGAGACCCCTTAACAGTTTTGTATCTTAAATTGTTTTCTGTTTTTTATATTTTTTTTTTCACCTATATTTTCTGTATGTTTATTAGATTTTAAACTAACTCTACTTTAATATACAATGTTTTATTTAAAATTGACGAAGGTAAAAATAAGGCACAGCAAATTCTAGAGATATGATACACAGATCATATCAAACGTAAATAAACTGTAACAGTTATTAAAAAAATACAATGATGGCTGTAGAAAGATAAAAAGAATGTAAAATTAATTACAGGCTGATATAAGACCAGTCTGTTTACGATAACCAATTGTAACTAATCGTAGTCGTAACTCGATGACCTGTATTAGATCTGCGTTTGATTTTAGAGTAGCCTATAAACGGAACAGAAAGGGAAAAGTTTTAACCAAGCACATGCTATTCTGAAAAGACTATTCGTTTGGATATCGTCGATCAGTTTCAGCTGAACTTAAGTTGTCTTCGATACCTTCACTTTGTTCCATAGAAAAATGCTTGGTGAGTAATGGGAAGTGATGTTTACATTGACCAAATCCAGTTTTTCCTTAGGAGAAAATTACTTAAAACCGTCATCTATATAATAAATATGTGTCACGCTTTTTTCTTGAATGGCGGAGGGAGGGCCTAGCCAAACATATCATATTATTTGGAATCTGGCCGAATACATGGGCAAATTAAAAACAATTCAGGCTGGATCCGGACCGACAATCCTGAAAATTTGTATTCCCAAGTTTTCATTACTGCGATTGTTTTTGGCGATTTTATTATGTGTTTTTTGCGTCGGAATTTTTGTACGATAACAAATTTTATAATTTGGAAATAAATTTGGAAATAATCGTAAATAATTGCGAAGTCCAGCATGAAATAAAAATATAATATTGGTACCGAAAGTATGGACATGCGTACATCAAATTGTCTTTAAATTAAATAGCGGCAGAAGAATTATCGTTGAATTTTAAAAGGTAAGGTTAAATATTAATGGAACGTTCACTTTTGATTTCTTCTATAGTTTATTTATAGATCTATCACATCTACTACACCAGTTCAATTTTGATTTCTTCTATAGTTTATATATAGATCTATCACATCTACTACACCAGTTCAATTTTGATTTCTTCTATAGTTTATTTATAGATCTATCACATCTACTACACCAGTTCAATTTTGATTTCTTCTATAGTTTATTTAGAGATCTATCACATCTACTACACCAAATCTATTGTGATGGAGACCCAGTGAAGAGCACTCCGCAGGAGCTAACTTAAATACCGATCAAAATGACGAGAGTAAGCTAGTGTGTAACATACTTTCCGGATGTATGCTATCACAATTCTCCAGCGATGCCAGACATGCTTTGCACTTATGTATGTACAATTGAAAGTACTAGCAGATTTTTTAAAAGTCCATATACAGCTTTTAGTTGTTAAAAACAAGGATCATAACATTCATCGAGTGGTTCGTAGGTTAATGTAACTTTAAAATTTTGTTTGCGAAAAGATTTCGACATTTTATATCATTAACTTTACTAATCTACTTTTTGTATGAATGATTCATTGTAATATAAATTGAAGTTTACCACATACTTGATTGAAAAGGACTGATCTGACGTGCAAATTTTCTTTATAAGAGCTGAGACATTACTCTATATATTGAACTATTTAATTCATGCCACATTGACTGATAAAATCCTAAAAACAAAATAATTCTCGAATTACCATATTAGTAAAACACGCACTCTCTTACATTTAAAAAAAAATCAACCTTAGCGTTCCGACTGCACGCTCCATGAGTTTTTCTCCGTTAACAATAACGCATTTCTAAAAAAAACATATTTCGATTCGCATTTAATTTTTCGTCTCTGATGCTACCTGGATTTACTAAAAACAAAATAATTTCAATGCCTGAGGATGACTGTATGTACAGTTGAAAGTACTAGTAGATTAAAAAAAAGAACTTATACAGCTTTTACTTATTAAAAACAAGGATCATATCATTCGTCGAGTGGTTCATTAACCGTTAATGCAACTTTAGAATTTTGTTTGCAAATAGATTTCGCCATTTTACATCATTAACTTTAGTAATCTACTTTTTGTATGAATGATTTATTGTAATATAAATTGAACTGCATCACATATTTGATATATCGTTGAACTTTTAAAAGGTAAGGTTAAATATTAATACAATACTTAAATGGAACTTTCAATTTCGAGTTCTTCTATAGTTTATTCTATATTGTAGTATAGCGCGCTTTCTGTCACACAATACACATCTGTGTGCATCTCGCAGTAGACATCTCTGAGTACCTGTCTGTAAATATCTCTATCCATCTAGTAATTATGAGTTCAATGATTTGAGTAAGTTCGTACTGGGCAGTTACAAAATAAAACAAAAACAAAACAAAACAGATGACATATTCTTAGTCAAATAGAAGAATATATATGTTACATTATCTTTATAATGATTTACAATGATATTTATAAAATGGCGTTCGTGTACGTGTTGAATCATTTGTATTTAAATGCACGCAGTAACTCACTCCAAAATATTAACTAGATCAACATGATATTGGGATCTAGTCAACAGCTCAAAACTCTGGCAATGATGTCGGCCTGTTCACCAGGGATACATGACGGCCTTGTGCGCAGTTCGACGTTCCAACTGTTTACTTTATCTGTTACAGATTACAACATATTTATCGTTAATATTCTGCTCTTTCTCTTTCGATTCAAATTATAAACTACCCACTTTTATAAATAATATATATATATATATATATATATATATATATATATATATATATATATATATATATATATATATATGAGGATTTGTCGAACCAACCTAAGAAATATATTGAAAAAAGAACCAGACTCAAATACCACAGGTTTACAACGACATAGTTTCATGCGGACTCTGAATTTGTGATAATATGATCTAACAATCTTCAGCTGGTTCAAGGACAATATATTGAATTTTATATTTTGAAATGTACATTTATACATTTCTTATAATCATTGTCCCTCTTTTGTCGCCATTATTGTTATTTTTCAACAGGCTGATTATGGACAAAAGCTAGATAAAAAAAAATTAAACTCAATAAGAAATACAACTAAAAAAATATGGTTGATCAATAAGCACGTGTTGCTATAATCCATTTAGCGTTCACTTTCACTTTCACTTTTAAGAACACGTGCTTTATATCCGCTATTGTTTCATTTTCTGGAAAAGACAGGAAAAATGATAGTTTTTGCACTAGAACATCATTATCCCTTTCAAGTGACATTTTCTCTCCCTCGGGATTCCCATGTACTGATTTACACATATATTTCATTTGTGTTGATTCTTACAATTATGTATCTTTTTTTTTCTCGTTGCCTGTCTTTCGTGTTAGGAGTGAATGTGATACTTCATGGCTAATGGAGACTCAGCCAACCATATTTGCTTTTCCTTTTCTTTGTTGTTGTCATGTTAAAACAGCTTCATGAATCTGATGACATTGTAATTGTGAGTTCATTTCCAGGGTCGGGTATTAGAGAGAATCAGTGGAAATAAAGCAAAAAATAACCAAGTATTTCTAAAACGAGCAAGTCGCTGATGTGGCAAGTAGAACAAGAACAATATTTCCCTGTAGATTAAATAATACGTTCCCTGAAACTTAGTCGAGTCGACAGACGCCTAAAAAGGCCGGAGACGCCAACGATATTAAACATTTGGATAATAACAAAGATTAGTCAGAATTTAAATAATGTGTTTTATGGCAAAAATAAGCAGGTCTATTAAAGTGTTCAGTCGTGGTTTGGGTAACATAGTAATTATGAGTTCAATCCCTGGAAAGGATCATACAGAAACAGTTCGTACACTGACTGGACACTTACAAAAAAAAAAACAAAAAAAAACAGATGACATAACTTAGTCGAATAGAAGAATCTACTACTGTAATTCGGATCCCAGTTAAATCCATTACATTCACATACGTGCTAATACCATTGGGGACGGTATGAATCCTTTCCTTCTCTCCTCCCAGCTATGAGTAAATAACAGGACAGACCGAGTTCTATAACCTTGTTTGGCAACTGGTCTACCGCAGAAAGAAATTTCAACCTACTTCGGGAAAAATCTGCCTCGTCAGTTATATATCGAAAGATACATTAACGTCTATCATGCATAACACATAAATGGCTGAATTAAAAATCAGCAATTTTCTCTGATTCTCAGATGAATTCGTCTCTAAATTACATCCCACTCCCGCAGCCATTTTGATCGCTTAAATCCAGGATTTCCAGGGTAGGACATCAATTGAACTTTGATATTCCTGAGGCAAACCAACCCAATTCCAATCAATTGTCATTCGTCGAATATCCTGCGAAATTACAATTCCTTAATCCCGGCCATCATTTACAAGCATCTTGAGCAATGGTATTTAGTTTCTTCCACTAATTTCTTGACACTCATGAATTATGCTACCCTCAGCTTTCGTTTTGGATTTCCTCGACTTGTTTTTCCCGGCACCTGATCCTGAAGACGGAATCTAGCGAGCCTTTCATTAGATATTTTAATGTGCCCAAAGTGTTTCAAGGATTAGCTAGGGATGGCAAATTATTTACATTTCTAAGTATAGCTTTTTTCATTTTCTCTATAGTTTGGGATGTCTAATGTCGCCCATCATATGCTTCCGGAATGTATCATGCAATCTAAAAGGAATATAACGAATCGGATTATGTAAAAAAAATTACGAACACCTAAGATAATGTTAAAAAAAGATGTTCCAGGTGTGTCCAATTAATAAACAAATATTAATTAAAATATATATTCATTTAGAAAATATTTTATTAAATGAATTAGCAGGTTTCTATTATTTTCTTCGGAAAACATTTGAATTTGTAATGCGTTTAATAATGGTTTTTCGTATTGAATATTATCTGGAAAAATAGACATTTTATAATAATTTTATCTTACGGGTTCAATATATATATATATATATATATATATATATATATATATATATAGGGGAGTTATTTGCTGATACAGTGTATCCGTAAAGGAAAAAATGAATAAAAAGAGACAAGAGGAAAAACTATTCTTAGCCAACGTCTTTCGTCCTCTGAGGGATTTTATCATGGCAATGTTGGCTTCTCGTCGTATGTCCTATAGTATGAATCCGGGTAGCTTTGTAATTAGGTCGTTTCTGCCGAACTTGGGTCATTTGCTTTTGCACATCGTCGTATTTATTTTGTTTTGTAAAATACAGATTTGCTTTATCTTTTTCGTAGGTTTGCTGAATTTCTAATTTTAGTAAGTTCTTAATTGTGGAGAATATTTCCTACTATGTACGTCTTGCGAAAAAGTGTAGCTTCTTTTTCTTCCAGTTTCTGAGCTGAGGTTTTCAAGAAATCGTGAGCATAATGAAGGAAAGCAAGGTGTAACGTTTTGATGATTTTGCGCGTGCATTGAGGAATAACTTCTTCTTCAATGCAGTTTTTGAGAAAGTGTTTTCCTATTTCTGTGGAAATTAACGGATATTATTAACCGTTTCTGTTTTCTGGCTAAGTGTGTGTGCGTTTTTGTTTTGCATGTCGACAATGCCTAAATTATTTTCGATAGAATGTATATGTCAGGAAGAAAATGAATAAAAATGTCAAGAGGAAAAACTATTCTTAACCGAAGCGTTTCGTCCTCAGGGGGACTTTATCAATGCAATGTCTGATAATTGGCTTGATAATGACTTTAAAAGTTACATTTGGTGCGTAAAGATTGTAAATGTAATGGCTCATTTATTTTACTCATCTTTATTTTATAATTTAACCTTTTTATACCAACTTGATAAACAATTAGAAAGTAATTGTGATTTCTTCAATATAGTTTTGTTCTTAATGTATATATAGATCAATTAAGATTCGTTGACTATCTAGAAAAACGTGACACTTTTTAAAAATAACTTAGAGGTTCACTTACTTTTGTGCAGTACTGTATATTCAATGGATATTCAATTAAACTAATCTCAACCGAGATTAGAGATGTTCTATTTTAATTCAGTACAGTTTTAATTTAGTTTAATTTAGTGCTGAAGAGGAAAGAAATCAAGAACCCTTTTATCATCAAGAGTATCTTCATATAATTAGTATCAGCTTTCTTCCCTGTTCACCTTTTAAATTATTATTTACACTATTTACGTTCAGAACGATGTCCTTATCACCGCTGTTGTTATCACAACGTTTCGCGCGTTGTACCCTTTGTATTTCATGTATATAGAATCTGCTAACGCACCTAATTCAACTTTTTAATAAATCAGAGTGTACACTGTTCTCGTTCACTGGTCATGTTTATGGGTATCTAGTCTGGTTCTTATTTTAACACTTCTTAGCTACTGTCCGCTCCTTTTTCTACTGAGTCCAAGTAAACGCTGTCAACTGTACTGCCCGGGTCTTGAACTCACACTATGTAACGAAATTCATGAAATAACGCTTTAATACCCGAGCTTATTTTATATACAGAGGTATATTGTTTTTTGGTTTTCCTGTTGATTTCAGCCGAACCTTATGTTTTATAAAAAGCACACAGCCAAAATGTTAAAAATGGTAACTTATGTATATATTTATTGCGTTGGAAAAAATAATTATTAGCGTTTTTACGTAAATGGCGTTTGGACATGTGTCTGTAAATTACGACATATATCGGTTTTCAGAACGGTGGCATTCAAACGTATCTTTCTGTTCGGTTCTTCTCTAGATGTTTTAATGTTAATTAGATTTATGATGAATGATAAAACGGAAAAAAATAAAATGCCTTTTTCTCACTTGTTTTTCTTTTGATTCACAGAGTGACAAAAACGTAGCACGAAGAGCAAAGAAAAAAAAACGTAGGCGCCTTTTATGGAGATGGTGATATAGTTGTAGGTAAGGAATTTACTGTGTAACGTGAGCGCTTGGAAGAAAGATTTATTCTCCCATTTACGTTTCGTTCGTCATGGGCATTATTATATCCGGGATATAACAACACAATAAGTCTAGGACAGAAAGGAATGGCTGAAAGGAGAAAAAAAGAATGAAACATGCTGTGTTCTCAAAGAGACATTTATAATGCTTAGACGTACAGAAAATATTTATACATATAAACACGTGTCACACGCAGAGAATAATATATAACATATATCTACACTACAAAGTGGAGTGTAAGGAGAAATAAAGGAAGGTCTTACATATAATATTGAGATGTTTCTGTACTCGAAAACTCCAGCTGGATCCCTCAATATCCCGGGCGAGAACATATACCACGAACGGGATAAAGCGAGCGTTTTTTCCCTAATTGAGACCTCCGAGCTGGAGTTTCTCGGAAAGATATATTCTCAAAGGGAAACGCCACCAAGGATTTATTCTCTATCAGCTTTATAATAAATGCCAGCCTGCCTTCTGCTTTCCTGCATGCTGGAAGTCATCATCTATTGCTGCAGTTTATAAAAACTCTTGTCAACCGTTCAACCCTTCCAGCTATCAGCCTATTAGACCTCTACCTCATTTGGGAAACTCCTAGAGGTCCTAATTAATGCCGAATTGGTACATCATCTCTCATTGGAGGGCCTTTGTTCAGACAAACAATATGGATTTCATTCCTCCAGGTCAATTCACTAGATGAAAACGGTGAAGCCGGGGCTGTAGCATTAGACATCTCGAAAGCCTTTGGCAGGGTTTGGCATACAGGTCTTCCCCACGAGCTGAAAAGTTGCAGTGCCTCTGGGCAAAACATTTGAACTAATCCAGTTGTTCCTATCAAATCAGGAAATGAAAGTTATCCTAAACGGCCACTCGTCTAGATCATTTAGTGCTAACGCACGTGTCCACCAGAAACTCATGCGTTGTCCTAGTCTGTTTTCATTTTCATTAACGACCCTCCTGATGACATCATCACTCGACTAGATATTTACGCTGATGGCACAGCAATTTACTACTGCCTTGATAATAAAGATGATGAGTCCGACAAGGTGAAAATGGAATCCGATGCCCATCGTTAAATGGTGCAAAAGATGGCTTGTTAATTTTAATGCCCCCAAAACTAATCTCCATTAATCATCTGGCAGATTCCTCTTTGCCTTAATCAGCATGGATCATGCTAACCTCCAGTAAATAGACTCGTTTCGCTTTCTCGAGCTAATGTTCTCACCAGATATGAAGTTGAAAGACTATATTAAATCCATTGCTTGGTCAGCTGCTAAGAAGGTTGGCTCACTGTGTCGTGCGATGGGTTTTTTTCTCTCCAGAATCTATCTTACATATATATGTCTACCATTCGTCCATGCTTAGAATATTTCTGCCATATATGGCCCGGTGCCTATGCTATTTACGTTGAAGTCTTTGATAAAATCCAAAAAATCAGCAATATTATTCGTCCTGATCTGGCGTTTCAGCTTCTGGTAATTCCCATCGCCGTATGATTGCCTTACTGTGACTTTTCTATTAATATATTCATGGTTATTTTTCGGATGAGCTTTTCGCTATGGTACCTAGGTATTTTACCAGAAATGCAGTACTAGACTGGCATCTAGATTTCACCTCTTTAGAATTGTTCAGGTTAGATATAGAAGTAATTCTATGCCAACAGATTCTTTTCTCGTATTCTCGCTTGGGGAACTCCATTCCGGCTGTCTCCATGCTTTCTAGTCAATTTTAATCTGCAAAAATGTAAATGCAATGCCAATTAATATCACTAACTGGCCCCTGATTATTATTTTCTGTTCCCGCTCATTATGAATGTTTCTGTTTCTAATTCTTCCATACCCTCTAACCCCCTGTGTCTTAGTGCTTTTACTGCCTTTCATGGAATGATAGCGATGAAAATCAACCTGGAGTTCTGAACAGAAGTATAAATTTAAAAAAAAAAGTATAGATAATCTTTTCTCACAATGTGTTACATCTAAATTTAAATAATATGGTCGAATAACTAGATAGTAGACAACGTAGTTTTCGTATTCTGACAGTAGCAGAATCCACTTTCACTAGTGAAAAACCTTGATAAACACCGGAGACGCTTTCTCTGACCTGCGACATGAACACTTTCATTTAACAAATTCATGGAAATAAGTCTGGAACAGGATTTGGTATTAGGAAGTATCTAAGATCAAACAATCAGAAGTAAAACAAAGAGATGCTTCTATTTTGGTAATATAAAAACTATCGAATCTGTGTACGATAACACTAGTGGAGCCACGAGAAAAATATACATTCGCATCGAAGGTTATGTTATAAAATCCGTAATTTTGTACAGTTCTGCCCATGTTGTATGGGAAATAATAAAGACGCTCACAGCCTTAAACGGTTACGGCATTTGTAAGATTCCCGTGATTATTTGTGAAATACATGACAGCGGTGATATATCGGAGAATGTATTAAATCAATCAAATTGAAGCTTCTAATGGAAACAGGTGTTAATGCATGCTGATTCGAATAATCAGCTTTGAGAGTAATGAATACGTACAATTATAATGAATCTTCTAGCACAGTTACACTGGTACTAAACGGTATATATGTCTTTGTTCAAAATACTGGGGAAATAATGCCAGAGACATGATGAAAAATCAATGAATATTTATGTCTGAATTTCTGAGATGGAGAGTTATCATTATTTATACGTTTGCATGCGGAATATGGTCTTCATTTGCTATTCTTAGCATAAAGCTTCGGATGTTGTGTCCCCGGTTTGCCTCGAGTTTATGTTGATCCGGGTGACATAGTAAATGTGAGTTCAATCACTGGGTTGGGCACCGTGTATTGAATTCAGTGGAAACAAAGTGGACAGTAACTGCGCAGTACTAAAAACAAGAACTAGACAAGATATGACGAGACATTGAGAGTGGAATGTGAACAATCTAACCCGATATATTAAATAAAGTATTCAGTTTGGAATTCCCGGTAGATTACCTGAATCAATATACACCTGATGATGGACGGAGGGAACAACGGCTGAAATGAAGTGATAGCAAGAACGAAGATGATCACATGAAAATAATGTAAATAATCCATGCTTATGTTTCGTAGATTATACAGTGGCATTTGATTAATTATTTAGGGGTGCTTGATCTAGACGGGCGTTATATTAATATTGTAATGTTACGAAAATAACGTCTGATTGGTATACGATAATAAATTTTCCATCTCAAAATTTACTCTATTTAATCACAAAGGTTTGTGATTCCGGGTGTTTCTTGAAACGTTCGATATTTATGCCTGATATAAAGTATACGTATTTCCCCGATGGTAGTCGTTTTATTACCTACCTGTTGTCCGGTTTTCTTGTGGCTGTCTATCCTAATTTTCGCTTTTTTTCACCTCTTTGTCGATGTTGCTGAAGGGATATTGCGTGTGATGGCATTAATAACGTCACCTAAGTCAACTACCTGGACTCCTTGATCTGTTATACTTTCTGTATTGCCACGGCGTTAAACTTACTTTCGTATTTATCATAAGGAAGCCAGTATATATAAGGGTCACTACAGGTCAATTCTCTTAAAATAAATGTATCTGATGGACAATAAATTTGATTCAGACCTGTTTGATTTCGTAACGTGTATAAGCTACTACAAAATCTTTAGCAATGTGTATTCGGAAGAAATAAATTTATGATTGTGCTGAAATAGCATATTTACTTAGGTTTTCATTGCTATTGACGTATTCGGAAATAAACCAGCCAATGTTTCGCTTATGATCGAGCGAAATATTGGAAAAATATCATGCACAGAATTATGTTTGTTATTCTTTTCTCAAATATTAGGAATCATAATACCAAAAGTGTACTGAATGTAATATAATTCCATCTATATGATAGTAAATGCAGGACAATCTCCGCACAGATAAATAAGAAACGTGAGGATGCTGGGAATACCATGTGAGAAACGACGCAGTTTTAGAGAAAATGGAACCAAGATGGATACTAGTACTTAGCATCGGAAAAGAAACAGTTGAAAATTATGGGGTAGATTATGAGGAAAGAAGTCTTAGAAAAGGGGACACTCATGGCGTATATTAAGGGTTAGACAGGCAGAGAAAAACAGCGCATGAACGACGATATTACATAATCTCGTTAGGTAGTTCATGGTAGAACAGGGTTTAGGAGAGATAACAAAAAGACAAAAGTGCTACAAAAGAAAGAGACTTGTGCAGATCCACGGTAAAAAGGAGAATAACAAATTTCCATTATGATGATGATCATCATCACATTTCCGCAATTCTTTTAGTTATTAAATCAAGTTCTATTGGGTAATATACAGAGTGCGGTATAATTATCTACCTCATATACCTCACAGGAATACTGTTCAATATTGCCATTCAAGCCTTATGTATTTCGGCGGCGCCATGTAGAAATATATAATTAAAAACTGAAATAATTACTGGGGGATAAAACCTTTAAAGTTTCTAATAATATCGATAAACCTTTAAAGATTATAATATTATCGATTTTTACCGTTTATAGACAGTTTTATTACTTCTAGTTTTTATCGATCAAACATTTCAAAATACGCTTCTTTTCACGTGACCCTCGTACACACTTGTTTATTGCCGTATTTCTGGGCACGTGCGCCTTTAACGTCTTATTTCCATAGGCAAAGGCATGTTTTCAACCTCCGGTACCAGATTTCTTAAGTTACGCCAGAGCAGAAAAAAACGACATTGATCTATTGATCTTAATCGATCTTTATTACGCATTAATATTAATGGTCAAAACGAACTATAAATAAATAGTAATCCATTATCAGAATATTTACCAATACATAAAGATTAAAATTTTCTTCGAGATACGTCCACAATATGAAAGAATTATTCCTTCAAGCATCTCCCGACCCAACCATTGAAAGCAAGCTTGGGCAAAGCGCTTAGAGAAATCAATAGAAATGGCCTGGAGCCAAACAAAACCAGTCTGTAAATCACAGAATATTTATCTATTTACTTGGTGAAGAATACAGTATTTCGAGTATGACATAAATGTGCATGTTAAAACAATGTTACTTTGTTCAGAAGATTATTATTATTATTATTTTTTAAGCTTATCAACCCAAGCAAGGCTGGAAACCACTAGCACGCAAGGGGTTACAGAATGTTTGGAGGAAGAGCAGATAGGAGTGGTAAAGGAGAGGATGTGGAGAAAGATAGTGGATCGATCAAGGCAAGGGGGTTACAGAAGATTTTGAGCGAGAGCAGATAGGAATGAAAGGGGAAAGGATGTGGAGAAGGGAAGTGGATAGATCAAGGCAACTGGAGATGTCGATTGACGCTACACTTAAATAGTTGGAGATTGTATTTGTCAGGGAAACAGGAATAAGGAAGAGAGTTCCACAGGCGAGATATGCGAGACATGAAGCTATTGGAGTAGAAGAGACGTCTACATCTAACAGTTTCAACGGTGAAGGGGTGGGAACGGGACGCCAGCCTCGTAGGACGTTTAAATTCATGAGGCCTAGGAACCAGCGAAAGCAGCACATCGGAGCAATTACCGTGAAAGTATTTGTAAAAATGACAGAGCGAGGCAACGTCGCGTCTGTGAGAGAGCGACTGCAGATGGGATGACAGATCAGGGGCAATTACATCGCATATCCGTCTCTGGATCTTATCAAGAACCCTAAGGCAAAC
>OZ038500.1:25848729-25856229 GCA_964036315.1 Acanthosepion esculentum | reverse complement strand
TGAATTATTACTCTATAATATCTCTTTGCCACCTCCGATTAGAATTCTTCGAAACTTACAAGTAACTAATGCGCTTCCTGTGTTAATTTTTATTCTTCATTATGTGCTGTGACACCTCAGAACGTAGGAGATCATGGCTCTCCAAAATTTCCTGTTCTTTGTAGCGCATATTATTTTTTTTATTTCTCCTAAAGCGTTTCCGTCATCCAATTTACACAAGCTCACTCAGTATGTTATGCTTTGTTTTCCTCACTCCCTGTTGCCTCCAATCTGTCCTGTGAATATTAGATTCTCCAAGCACTCTAAAGGTCAGTCTATGCTCACCTGTTGGATCTATCGTATAATCAGCGTATTTCTGTATAACCACATTTCTGTTGGTTAAAGTTTCTCCTTTCGCTTTGGGGTGACTGTCCAGCATTCGCTGCCAGATAGGAGGACAGATATCACCTAACTGTTCGGTACTCTTTTCTTTGTTTCGAATGAAGGTTTTCTTTTCTCTTTTTCAATAATCTGCTTAATTTTTAAAAGGCATATTTGCTTATCCCAATACATCTTCAGATATCGTGCTCTGTTAAAACTCTTCCCGGATATTTAAAATTTTTGCCCTTGTTTGACTTTGATAGTTTGCACTTTGGGCTCTTCCTTTTGCTAAATCCACGGGCATTTCATTTAAATATAAAGGAATCCTTTAAACTGAATAACTTATATACTGTTACTTTTTTTAAAGTTCATCAACTACAGAAGAGTATTTTTTTAAATTTTCTATTCTATGTCCTTTCTTATTTATCATCTGAATTTCTGCTCATTTATAAGTCTCTGTCTTTAGGCAGATTGTGACTCAGTTGTGGCTCTGTCCGGGGTTCAGAGACGAGGCCGAACAAAATAAATACAGTGAAGTGCCCGGTCCCTTGGAAAAGCTGCCCGAGGCTGCAGCTCCCTCTACATTAAATAGGGGAATCGGCAGTCATACTTTTGCGGAGGCCTGGCTATTTTTGTCCTTGGCCCGGGTGTACACTCTCGGCTTACCCACGTTAAACCCAACCTTGTGCCACATCCCGTCTCAGTGGGGAGACAAGGGTAAAATACCTACATTTCACTCTGTAAGTCTTGGTTCAAGTATTTATGACGAGATAGATAATGGAGTTAAGAAAATCTCATACATTTCTATTTTATAAAACTCGTGAAAGATATATTTGTCTTTAATATCTCATTTACGTATGATGGCGCATGCTTAAACTTGCTGATAGATATGTTTAATTATCCTTTACAATACATTCAACTGCTTATAGCCAACACATTCATCTTCCAAAAGTACATATTTATTATCTAATAGTTCAACGATAAGGCTTATCGTCTTCCTTCATATTACCGAAGTGTCTTATGATCACAGTTTTTATTATGTTACTTACATAGACCATTGTCTGTTGGCAACACTCCAGCAATAAAATTAACACAAGATTTCAATGATTTGTTTTACAACAGAAAGGTGTGCAAGAGATGGCAGCTGTTAATCAGTGTTTGTCTGTGGTCTGATTGACTGGCGTCGATTATCGGCTGCCATGTGACTTTCTTATATATTGGCTAAACAGTAGAGAGAATACTTTTCTCTTAAATGAAATACGTGTCAATAGACTGACCTTAGTAATGACAACTTTGACTTCTTCGCTACGGTGATGTGCACATGTTGATTACGCCAAGCTAGGAAAATTGTCTGTTTTAAATGTCTGCTATAACTGACTAAAAGAATAGTACATGGATGTTAGATTCTATTTATTAGGTCTATCTTAGATACTTTCCTAGCAAAAATAAAAGCGTGGGAAACTAACTTTTCAAACTGATTTAATGTTTATAAATATATGAACATTGCAGTAAAGACTGAAAACCAACTATTGGTGCCATGGCGCCAAACTCTTAAAGGAATATCGAATCTCATTGCTGTAATAAGATAATTAAAATGATTTTGTCCGAGTGAAAGCTATGGCTCTTGGTGAAGATACAGCTTCGCCGAATCTTGTAGATTGGTGCTACACAATCATAAAATAAATGTACCAGATATAAGTAATTATACCGCTTGAGGACTTTCAAAATTAGCAATTGCTAAAATCGATATCAGATATAATTTGAAGAGAAAATAACAACATAATCAAGGTGTTGACATTCCATGCTATAACAAATATATATCTAGGAAGAAAACTCTTGTCAATTCTAGAAAGTGTGATAACATCTACTGGATGTAAGGAATCTATTTCCCTGAAAAATTGTTTTAAAAGGAAGATTTTATACATTTCAAACGACAATGAATTCAAAATATATATCATGACAGAGTTTAAATTCTTTTTCAGATTAATCGATGAGTGGACTCTTGCCTATTCTGTAAACCCTCAAGTTTCTCACAACACTATCTCAATTTGTATGGCAAATGGAAATGAGCGCCGTGTATTTCATTTAAACTTTTCATACCTTTACATCTAGGACATGCCCTGCTACTTACATAGAACCGTAATGTGCTTATTTCCTCCATATTACGAATGTGGAGAGAAAATTCCAATCAGTTTCTCTTCCCTAAGAACAGCCACATTGTGGAACAGAATTTTATTTGGGAGGGGCTGAATTATGAAATTCCCTATTAATAGAAAATGAAAAGACGCTGATGGTGATTTTCATAGAAGATACAATTTTAGCTTCATTCAAATACTCTCTGTCGTACAGACTATGCTAAACGACAACACGAAATTACAAAATGCATCACAAAATGTAGAATTGTAAGCTTCAATATGTTTTTAATCGTTTAGTAAAAAACACTCAAAGCGTTAGAACAAAGAAAATAAAAGTGAGAGGCTGATAATTCAAGATGTCTTGAAAACGTATATTTAGGACGAAAGCGTTTAATTTAAGTTTCGAAAAGACATAGCAGGTCCGTTACAGCGAAAGTGTTAATTAATAGGTACATTTGATATTAGAATGCAAACAAAATGAAATGCATAGTGAAAACCACTCGAATTAAAATTATTAACGAAACAGTAGATTAATTATTATTGAATTGACTTGTGTTTCTATGAATTCTAATGGAGCAGTAATTTTTTAAAATATCGCTTGTTATAGATTTCCATGACTAATTAACAGGATTGCATCTTCTATCTGTCATGCCCCCTTAAAACGTAGGTGGTTATGGCTCACCACAAGTCCCTGTCTTAAGTTGCCGTAAGTATGTCTCATAGATCCTGGTCTACTAAACATTTACATAAGTTCTTTAGATAGGTTATGCACAATTTTCCTCTTTCCAACGAGCTATGAATATGTCCTGTTAGCATCAAGCTTTTCCACACCATTATGCGCCCTAGAAATGTCAAATGTCTTTTTTCGATACTAATTATAACTGCATGTGGAATTATGTTTCTATTTTCTTTAAAACTTCGCCGTTGCATAATCAGTTCATGGTATTTTTAGAGTCCTACTTTAGAACCACATTTTCTGTTCCCTCAAGTTTTATGATATTGAGGGGTCTCCCCTTTTCACACAAATGGACTCACCCAAGGTATACATATACTACTACCAGTGAATACCCGGACAGTCTGTAACAGAGGAAACGGCGATGGCTTCTCGGTTAGACGGTCAAACTCTCTGCCTCTTAGCAGAGAAGAGCCCGGATGAGGCTCCGCCGAAGGGCAGAGTCTCGTTCGGGGAGGTTGACCAACCCGATCCCGTTTATACGGGATCTACGGGCATTTTCTGGCCGAGCCTACGGGCTCGGGAATACCCCACTTTAAACCCGGGTTGTGCCACATCTATCACTCGTGGTGGGGAAAGTAAATACTGTCTGTAATAGAGGAGGGTAGCAAAAGAGTCACAGTTAGCGAGCACGTAGACTCAATAAGGAGTCATACCGCGATACTTCAATACCAAGACTGTATATATATTATTGCTACTAACCCGCATTCCTGGATCTACTAACCCGTATTACCAGTTTGTATTATTACGTTAATACATTTATTTTCCTTGTCCATTCCTGGCATTTGTTATTCATCGATATCGGATTCATCCCGGAATCCACAACAGTTGAGATGGTACAACTTTCACTGACATATCAAGTTTCGATACAATATAACAGTTCAACTCTTTGTTTCAAATGATATTTTCCTGTTTGTTAATACTTTCCTTAATTTTTGGAAGGCATTTTTGTTATACTGATTAGTAGTTATGTTAATCCCTGGAAAGATATGGCTTTGGTGATGCATACTTTCATCAGCGTACGGATATTAAAAGTTACTAAACAGACGTGTTTATACACACATATACATGTATTGCTGTCCAATATATATATATATATATATATATATATATATATATATATATATATATATATATATATATATATATATATATATATGTATATATAAATATATATATATATATGTATATATAAATATATATATATATATGTATATATAAATATATATATATATATGTATATATAAATATATATATATATATATATATATATATATATATATATATGTATATATAAATATATATATATATATATATATATATATATATGTATATATAAATATATATATATATATATATGTATATATATGTATATATAAATATATATATATATATATATATATATATGTATATATAAATATATATATATATATATATATGTATATATAAATATATATATATATATATATATATATGTATATATAAATATATATATATATATATATATATGTATATATATATATATATATGTATATATAAATATATATATATATATATATGTATATATAAATATATATATATATATATATATGTATATATAAATATATATATATATATATATATATATATGTATATATAAATATATATATATATAAATATATATATATATATATATATGTATATATAAATATATATATATATATATATATATATATATAAATATACATATATATATATATATATATATAAATATATATATATATATATATATATATATATATATTTATATACATATATATATATATATATATATATATATATATATATATAGAAAGAAAGAGAGAGATATATATATAGAGAGAGATGTATGTGTGTGTGTGTAAATTTGTAAAGGTAACGTGACCAAGGTTAAAAGTTAACAATAATAACATTTCCGGACACCAAAAATCTACTGCATAAAAAATCGGAAATAATGACACGATGTATACACACTAAAAAGTACTTTTGAGTTCGTGTAACCCAGGAAGAAAGTATGTGAATTTTATCTATCCCCCCTTCAATAGAATTTCATTACTCTTTCTTTTCTCCTCCACTTCTGATACACTTCATATTGTGCATTTGTATACAATTAATAAAAGCGTTAGAAAATCATTGTCCTATAACGCATTATGAAACCAAGCGTGATTGGCTGGTCTCCTATTTTACATATATATATATATATATATATATATATATATATATATATATATATATATATATATATTACAACAAAATCCACGAATTACTTCATATGGGTATAGTCAATTATTAGACAGACACTTAAGAGGATGGTGTCGGATCAGCTTGAAATAGACTATACTCATGTCAGCTAATTTCATATTACTAGGATCCACGTAGATTATATACCAGTGGATCTATTACTTGTACTCTTTCTCTCTCTCTCTCTCATTATACATATATATATATATATATATATATATATATATATATATATATATATATATATGTACTTGTTTATAGTAAGATTAACATACGGGGTACATATAAATGTATATTTATGGAAATACACTTAATCTAACAAGTTTGATTTAATTTAATCAACAAAGTCTCCCATTTTTTCTGTCAGTTTCAAATACTAGAATTAATTCTTGTATATCGGGATCTGAACTGTGGTTAAGAATTCATATTTATATTTTTAATTATTCAGTTACTTGCGGCCGTCTCATTCATTTTCAAGAACAAATGTTGTACTTACGTGGAGGGTATGATTCCGATGGTTACGTCCTGATAGAGAGCACTAAGAAGTCCAGAATGCATCTACCGGCCTATTCATCTTAAAGAAAATGTGTTTTCCAGAAGCGAACGAACATGAGTCTCCCTTTGCAGGAGAAACCACCGTCGAAACTCTAGAGCTGTGATTTTCAACGTGTGTGTTGTGAGCGGATTGTAGTTGTGCCGCAAAAATGGTCATTATTTAAAATCATAGAATTACTATATTACACTTCAAAGGAGTAAGTTTCAGCTCTATGAATCTACTGACCCCCCCAACTTTTGGCATTCAATAGATGTGCTTTAAAGAAGAAAGCATGGAAGAACTTTTATTTTATCGATCACTCTAAACAACAAAGGTTTAAGATATGTGCAATCTGATCTACCGGGTGGTCCGTACTTCTTGTCACATCTATATAATAACAAATTGCTATGTCATATGGTTCAAACGAGCTCCCACCTTTTCGTAGAGTCTTCTTGGGTGATCGTAGCGCTGATGCCTCCAGCTCTGCACGTGTGAATCTTCGCGTTGATAGTCGTCTTGTTTTTGGCTTGGCATTAATTGATCCTGTGAGAAACAGTTTATGTTAACATTACAGTATCGTGCTCTTCGTAGGAGATGGTTTACCGAAACTTGCAGTGAGGTCGCGTCGCACATCCTCCATGCTCTTGCTAAAATGTATACGATCAAGTCTCGATACACTTGATAGCAGCCTCTCTTCCAGTCTGCAAGAGCTCGTGTTAAACATCTGAAATAGAAAATTATGTCATGTATATGTGACAAGACATTTGGACCACGCTGTATAATTACTTCAATTCTAATAATTGGGATTGCTGAAGAAGATTTCTTATGGAAGGAGTCATATCAATCTCAATAAGTATAAAAGCTAATATGAAAAAAGCGTCAAGGTCAGATATTTCATTAAATATTGTATTATAATAAAGAGAAAAAAAAATCAAGAACTTTAATTATTTTTTTTTTTATTACAAATGATAAAATACAGTTTTTATTTTGTGTTAATAAATATTAGGTAAGCTAGAGTGTCCTGACTCACTTAGGAAGCAGTAAGAAACAAATAAAATTTTATGGAGCAATACCAAGATATATTTTTCAAAATAAAGTCCATTATTCTCGGCAATAATCTGATCAGTACCTATCTGAGTGACCGTTTGGAAGTATCAGGTGCTGTAAGTTTGGATATGTCTAATGGATAATGTCTCGAAGACCAGGGTTCTTAAAATTACGCAAAAATGAAAATAACACTGACATTTCATTTTCATAGATGTATTTACAACCATGACACAAAAATATCTTGGAATACAGATGAGTAGTTTTAATCAATAAACTCGCCATTGTCTTCGACCACAGCCTCTAGACAACATCGCAAATTTCTGCAACTCTGCTGAACGGTCTCCTTGTTTAAGTTGATCAATTCTGCTATAATTGTTAAACTATCTCTCAACTGTGCGCCACAAATAATAATGAAGTGGGTCGAAATCTGG
>OZ038500.1:25761229-25843729 GCA_964036315.1 Acanthosepion esculentum | reverse complement strand
TATCGTCGCGAATGTCGAAATATAAAAAAAGTGACTTCATGTAAAGCAAAGAAAAAAATAAAATTAACATCCGAAGCCAAACGAATCAATTACGCATGCGCCAGTACTTAAAAAAATGCCCTTCCTCTATCGGCAGATAAAATAAACTAAATATATCTTTGTGCAAATGAACAGGACAAAATGATTTCGCCTTTGAAGTACCTCAAACGAACAGAGACGTCCCTTAATTTCTTTTAAGTCTATTCGTTCTTTCGTCTAAATATATTGTAATCTTCTTCAATATCTTTTCCCGTTTTTCTTCCAGTTGTTTCCGTACATTTCTATTCTTATTTCCTGTTAATTGTCCTTGTAAATTATCACGATTAATTCAATATATTGTTTAACTAATCAGATTGCGTTCATAGAAACAGAATTCATTTTTCACTTTGGGGATTTTGAACATTAGAAGTCAAACTTAACAATCGAAAAGCAATAGATATTTCACAGAATTCAAATATACACACATATTCAAGTGATTTTAAGATGATTGTCATGTTGTTTAACTCAATCAGCCTTAATGAAATGATTAATAGTCTTTAGAGTTTTTTTTTTTAATATTTTATCCCAAGCAAGGCAATAAAGCTACTAGGGCGCAAGGAGTTACTGAGTGTTCTAGAATATGAGAAAAAATTAGGGGAGAGAAAAAAAAATATGATAATTAGGAAGACAGACGATAACGATTGACATTGCATTTAAATTTTCACTATCAAATTTGACTGGGAATTAAAAGGCCGGAAGAGAGTTCCACAAGCGAGAAATGTGTTAGAAGATACTGTTAGCATAGAACTTACGGTTACATCTAGCTATGTCAATTGCATATTGAGACTTTGCTGCGAATCTCGTCCTGCTCTTAATTTTATAAAGTCTAGGCATCATAGTGAAAAGTAATATTTATTTTGAAATATACAAAAATGTGGCACAAGTCCATAAACGGGGTAGCGGAAAGCTGGACTTTAAGCTGTCTTATCTTAAACTTAGCTAGTAGCAATAACTAACCCAAAACATACTACACTATTCTTTATACAAAGACAACATATTCTTACTGACATTCTTACTAAGGCCACCATAATGCAATATGCACAATTTGTCTGGGGAGGGGTTGATTAAAAACAAGTATATAGCGGTAAGTTCATCAGAACAGTTACCATGAATGTATTAATAGAAAAGACACAAGGAAGCAACGTTACGGCGGAGGGAAAAAGGACTGTGGCGGAGATGCGAAGTCAGGACCAGTTAAACTCTAATGTATGGTAGCAGATAACATTATGAAATAATTATTTGTTGAAAACTTAATTTTATAAGAAAATTCACACAACGCAAGGCGTAATCTTTACCAAATAAAATAAAAAGCATAGATAAAACATATATCTTTACAAAAATAAAATAAACAGCATCATTTGATAGTTTTCAAATGCCACGATTATTCATTTGTAGAGAGCTACATACTCGGAGTTGAAACGATTACATAACAAATAAGTTGACACAAAGACAAAAGCTTATAAAGGAATATAATATTTGAAAGAGCGAGATAAGCAAAAAGTTGCCTACTGAACAACACAATACAACAATAATACTATATGTTGTAGTTCATATTAACTGGCACGACATACTTAAGATTCTTCTTGGGATTTTATAAAGAATCCTTATACATAGAGCAGGAGCATCTGACAGGATGTGGCACAATATTAAAGCAAGGAAGAATGTCTAGACTTATATAAATTTGAAATAGATTCTGGTGAGACAAATTGTCTTGCACGACATAGTAGTCCAACTTCCTTAGCTGCAATTGATTCAATATAGTCTTCCTACTTCATGTCAGCGGAAAAATTTCGTCCAAGTAGGCGAAATGAATCACTTTCCTGGAGGTTACCATCGGTTGGCACCATGATCTATTTCCTACGTTTTCTATCTTAGATGTAGACAAGAAAAATATATCAACCAAATTAAAGTTCTTGACCTTCGAACAGACATATATTAACCCCAAATCCATACTAAAAAAAAAACTGACGAAAATGTTTCGGCCGTTCTAAGCTCCGGCCTTCTTCATGTGATTGGGGTTTCGAACTGAACCGTTTATTTCGTCAACCGGTGTAGATTGTTCTATTACATAACCTGCCTCTTATTTATCTCTCTTTAACTCAGATCTCCTAACTTCTGACACATGATCCAGAGGATAAAAGCATTGGTTTGATCCATTGATTAAACCCAAAGAGTTTTGAGTTCAATACCTGCCTACTACAGAAGTGAACAACAACTCGGATAGTTGAGTTAAAGGAATATAACTGAGATATCCGGAAGACGCAAGGCACGGGGAACTAGAACAATCTACTCCGGTGGACGAAAGTTGAAGTTAGCCAGAGAGTACAACGAAATTCTTACTTTAATAATCTACCGGCGTTTTTAGCCTTGTCTGAATCCGTTTTTTAAAGCGTTCTCTATTATAAAGTGCTTAGATTACATTTACTAAGAGCAGGTTAGATGGGGCACACAGCCGAAAGTATGAGGCACATAGTGAGGATCGAAATTAATATTCTGTCGTAATCGATCCAGCGAGACAAGCTTGTTAACTATTACACCACATCGAAGCACCGAAGTTATCTTTGTAGGTAAGGGTTTTTCTTACTTGATTTTCTGGACTCCGTTTTCGCTTACCGTTGGTTGAAATTGATAAATCATTTAATTAAAACTGTTTTTCCTGAAAAAAGGTATCCTCAAGTCCGCTAAATATTGTCGCTCGTTCTAATATTGACTGGGGCTTCCTTTATAAGTTTTTGTCTTTGTTCGTGAGGAAATTCAGTATTATATTTATGTCATCGTTTCATCTTCGAGTTACATATGCTATACGTATAAATGGTCGTGGCATTTAAAATCTTCAAGTGATTGTGTTTTTCTTAATTGGTAAAGATCTATGCTTTATCTTTGTTTTTTTTTATTTGGTAAAGTTTAACCCTTCTATTGTGAATTTTATTATAAAATTAATTTTTCAGCAAATAATTATTTAATAATGTTATCTGCTAATACAGATTACGGTTTCTTATTTTTCCTATTTATAATTGTAATGGATTGATAAGTAGCATTGTACCTATTTTCAGTTGTTAAGTAAAAGATATAAAGTGTATAAGAAACTATGAGATAAGCAGGAAGTTGCCTATTGAACAACACAATGCAACAATAATCATGTGTTGTAGTTTATATTAACTGGCACGACATACTAGTCTAAGATTTATATGGGATTGTTCGATTTACAGATATTTTTTATGAGAAAAAATGATGCATAAATATTTTATATACTAGGACAACATTAGGAAAATTACTGAAAAATGTGCGCATGCGTAGATGCATCAATTATAAATATCACTTTCGTCCGACGATGTCCTGAAGGACGAAACGCGTCAGACGAATAATGTTTTCCACTTTGTCATTAAGTTTTTCTTTTTTATAAAATTCATATTTTTATTCTACGTTTTCAATCAACATTTTTGTAATTGTTTGTCATCCATAAAATTAACTCTTCTCTTCCCAATTATGTATGCGATCCACGTTCTTATTCGTGCGTTAAATACTTGTTTAGTACTAAGTGGAGCCTGTTATCATTAGAACGGTGGAAGAACATCTTGGCAAGAATTCTGAATTTCCAAGACGTAAACATCCTATTTATTTCACGAAGTCAGCATTGTACATTACTACATAAATCTTACCAATATTCAAACATGGAATGACCTTTCAGATAAAACGTAATTAAAAGTTGGCACGGCTTCTTGGTAAGGTTTTGGTAATTTGTGACTGTGTAATGTGTTCGATTCTCACTGGTTATCCAATATTTTCTAAAATAATGTTAGTTAATAAAGTATGTTCTAATCACATCATCTTTGTTATTAGTATTACATTTCGACTAATGTATTCTTTAGTCTTCTTAAAACGTTGATTAGTGAATTTGGTGACACAGTAATCGGGAGTTCAATATCCGGACTGCTCAATAAGTACATACTACGACTGAATGAAAATGACTCTAGCGGTAAGCAGTACTAAGTGATAAATTCGGTTTGAATTTCTGGAATGAATAGATATGATTATTACACCGTTTACATTCGGAGCATTGTCTTCACTTTTATTGTTGCTATCATAACGTTTCGGCCGTTGTTCCCCATGGGCTTCAGCAGGAATATATGGTTCCGAGTGACCTACATGGAATTCCGAACTGAACCCTTTAATCTATGGGACTAGTCTGTTCTCGTTCTTCTACCCATGTCGCAGACTATCTCGTTTAGTCTTAATTTTAGTACTCTTCAGTTATTCCTGTTTACACTGACTCCAAATGTCCACTTCCCAACCAAGAGATTGAACTCAAAATAACTAACTGTAGGTTGCCCGGATTGATATATACCTGATGAATGCTGGAGGGCCCAACGGTCGAAGCGTTGTGATAACAACAAAGACAAGGACAATAATACAAATACTAAATTATAGTTACCCAATTATTGTCCAATGTTTTAAAATTGAAACAGTGGATACTAATTGCAGTCATAATTTGCACATATTGGTTTTGTATAAACCTGTATATAATTCTGGATATTTTTGTAAACGTATAATTATTTGAGAAACCTATAACTAATACCAAGTTTTTATTTTGAATTTTATAATTCATAGCTGAATCTATATCTTCAAAAAATAAAAATATGTTGAAATTTGTACATATGCATTTTCACATAATTAATAAGAATGACAGCGGGGAAATATCCCTGCGTGTAGAGAGATAGCTGAAAAGTAAGAAAAAAATCATTTTATGTGTGGGTGATAGAGGTGTGCGGTTTGTACGTAACGTTGAACCAGTTAAAATATAATCAGCGACCCTACCGCAGGGGAAAGAGTAATTCCCCCTAACGAAGAACCAGTCTAGGTTCACGATGTTATACTTCAGAGCAATAAAAGGTAAGAGAAGAAATGCGTATATTACTTCGCCGTCTTATTGTCCTGAACGGCGCAACAATGCTGGTCTCTTAGAAGACAAGGTGATATCAATGTATTAAAACTGACCGTTTGAATTTGCGTGTTTAGCATGCAGTAAACATTTTGTATATAAATATTCCAATGTTGCTGAAATAACGATCGTTTTAATTATTTATATTTTATTGGAATTTGCTTTTAAAATGTCAGTTCAATTACATTTTCATCCGAGACTATTTCTAAGACGGTGATAGATTTTCTGACAATGGTGACGTTTTTTTTTTATACCAAACAGCGTGGATTTTATATAAGTAAATTTTCCAGATGGAAGTCCCATAGCGCAACACAATTTTCCTATTCTGTTTATCTCCCCTTGGATATTGTAATATCTTCAGGTAAATATGAGTCTTTGAAAAATACTATCCAGATTTATTATTATGTATTTTCTGTTATTTTTACTTGCGTTGCAGATTTATATGTACACGTGGCCGAGCGGTTAGAATATTCGCTTTCTGGCCATGAGACCCGTGTTCGAATATCACTCATGGTCGATTTGCCAGGAAGGTGATTTATTGATGTTATCTGTCTGGAATAGCGCCAACTTTGGAAGACCATACAGATTAACGCAAGCCTGAGTGAGTGAAATTGGTAGCTGACGTTGGTTGTGTTCGCCCGAAGTCACAAGGTTTTGAGCAATCTGGCCTTGCTCAGATTGTTGATCACGCTAGAAACGCGTTCTCTTCGAGAAACGATAACTAATTTCTGCTGAGCATAGTTGCTGTATAAAACACAGGTGTGCTCCATGGGTGTTCAAAAAACACAAATATTCCTAGTAGACTGGCATCCTCGGATACGAGTGGATGAGCCATTTAGATTTAGAATAATTAGTTTTTCGAACACTGGTCAATATTTGATACCAATTAAAAGTTAGGATTTTTAGTATTTATTTTCAAAACGGACACGATGTTCACACAAAAAACAAAAACATGGTTCGATATAATGTTTGTATTACTAATTTACCATGATTTAAACATTCCGCGAAACAAAGGGAATATTAAGAATAGTATACATGCGACACCGTATTTACTTTTTATTAAATTTATTAATAATAAAAATTCATTCATTCATTCTGTCTGAGTTGCTTCATTTGAATGGATTCTTGCAATATGCAAGATTTCGTAGAAAGCATCAATACAACACAGGGTTTGAATTAAATATTACTGCATTCCATTTTCTAAATAGCTTCGAATTAATAAATAAAACTTTGCACATTTTGTAGTGGAGTCAAATAGACAGACACAGGACCGATTTGCACGAAAGTCAAAATGGTAGAGGAAAGATGGGGAGGACATGAGAAAAATTGGAAGGTATCTATTGTTATCACGCGAATCAAGTGGGTAAATATATGTAGACAAAGGCACGCGAGTAAAATAGAGAGAGACGGGGAGAGAGAGAGATGCCCGGTTTACAGTAGAATAAAATAGGTACGCATATTTCCGGTTTGCATTATGATCAAAAACCGAAGAGAATTCATTAGAATCACAAAAGATTATACACGGGTCAGATTTTCACCGGAGATGAAACGTTGGACACAGGACAAATTTTTATCAAATTTTCCCCTGAGAATAACCTTGAACTTGGGTCAGATTTCACCAGAGCTAAAAAGGTTAACATTCGTCAGATTACATCAGAGATAAAACGGCGGATATAGGTAACATATTCACCAAACGTGGACACGGGTTAGATTTTCAACAGAGGTAAAATAGTCGACGCGATAAATAGTTAGTGCAGAGGTTAATTTTTTTTACCAGAGAATAACAGGTGGACACGTTTCAGGTTTTCACCAAATATAAAATAATGGACACTCGTTTTGTTTTATATTCAAGAAAGAAGAACCAATGTGTGGTCGTCCTACTCGTAAAGAAAGGATTGCAATCCGGGTACTGTAAAATCCCGTATATATGTCCGTATGCGTCTCTGGCTTTTAAAATAATTTGTTGTTCCTTTTTTTCACCTAATTTCAAACACGAGATACTTTTTCAGAATAAGAAATCCCCTCGAAGAGTGTGAACTTGAACTAAGACCATAAAATTCATTAGTAATATTATCTTGAATATTTTTTTAGATGGAAAATTGTCAACAATTATATACTTGCGTTTTAATTTCATTACATTGGAACTACAAAGATCGCCATTCTCCATTTGGTCAGAATCTGGCGCCAAACTAAATTGCGTCGTTTTTGCTACGGTCGGTGTGTTTATTTTTTGCCGTGATATTGCATATTATCAGTGGAGCACCAAGACGTTCACAGCTGGGAAAATCAATCGTAGCTGATTGCCAAATAAAAGAGGTTGCATTTTGAATATGAGGCTATGTGAGATGATCTTCCCCGTCGCACAAAACTAAATATTGATTTAGTCTTCGACTCGGTATATATGATAATAACACAAGCATTTAATTTTATCTCAGTAGTAAGTGGAAAATTTCAATGTTGCTGAACTCGAAAATGACATACATTTTGTTTTTAACTGTAGTAACAAATGGCTTTTAAATTCTAACGACTCCAAAACAAAACTCGTCTCTATTTGTCTTATGAGAGAGCCCATTTTATTTCAATGGGCCATTCTGGTGGAGGCTAACACCATGGCTGGTACCAGCCTCCAACAGTGTAGCTTAATGTGCCTTCTGGGGATAACGTTTATCGCTGACATGAAATGGAAAGAGTATACCCAATAGATTGTTAGGTCCGCTGCTAGGGAAGTTGGTTCATTTTGTCGTGTCTTACCAGAATCTTACATATTTATAAGTCTATCGTTTGTTTATCCTTAGAACGTTTCTGCCACATATGTTCTGGTGCATCTGCTATAGACAGGTTATTGATAAAACCCAAAGAAGAATCTGAAATTTCAATGAGTCTCACCTGTTATGATGTTGGTTTGGGGTTTGTAGAGACAAACAACACGTAACAATAAAAAGGGTTTTAATAGGTTGGAACGTCTCGGACTCTCGACGTGCCACTATTTAAAGTCTTTGTTCGCAGACAAGTTCATCTTCAAGAGGGGTGGGGAAGAGAATCACGAGATCTCGGTCTCTACGCGGCCCCAAGGCTAAGATCAAGGTGTAGTATCTGTTCGCGGATTGCTCTCTGAGTGATCGCCTGTGGGGCCGGGATTCCTTCTCCGATGCGGGCCGGCGGCGGGGATTCGTCCCTGCGCTGGTGGTGTCGTGGCTGCGTCTGACTGGCTGGGACCAGCTCTGGCCGGCTTGGACAAGCTATGACCAGCTAAGACCAGCCAAAGACCAGCTATGACTAGCTAAAGCCAAAGCACTGCGACCCGGGTGAAAACTCGGGTCCATTCCCCCTCCCTCCCCACGTTAAACTCCGACCTTGTGTCACAACCTGGCCATGTGGGAGGTCAAGTAAATCCCAAGGCTAAGATCAAAGTGTAGTATCTGTTCGCAGATTACTCTCTGAATGATCGCCTATGGGGCCGGGATTCCTTCTCCGATACAGGCCGGCGGCAGGGATTCGTCCCTGCGCTGGTAGTATCGTGGCTATGTCTGACTAGCTATGACCAGCTCTGACCAGCTTGGACAAGCTATGACCAGCTAAGACCAGCCAAGACCAGCTATGACTAGCTAAAGCCAAAGCACTGCGACCCGGGTGAAAACTCGGGTCCATTCCCCCTCCCTTCCCACGTTAAACTCCGACCTTGTGTCACAACCTGGCCATGTGGGAGGTCAAGTAAATCCCAAGGCTAAGATCAAAGTGTAGTATCTGTTCGCGGATTACTCACTGAATGATCGCCTATGGGGCCGGGATTCCTTCTCCGATACAGGCCGGCGGCAGGGATTCGTCCCTGCGCTGGTAGTATTGTGGCTAAGTCTGACTAGCTATGACCAGCTTGGACAAGCTATGACCAGCTAAGACCAGCCAAGACCAGCTATGACTAGCTAAAGCCAAAGCACTGCGACCCGGGTGAAAACTCGGGTCCATTCCCCCTCCCTCCCCACGTTAAACTCCGACCTTGTGTCACAACCTGGCCCTGTGGGAGGTCAAGTAAATCCCAAGGCTAAGATCAAAGTGTAGTATCTGTTCGCGGATTACTCACTGAATGATCGCCTATGGGGCCGGGATTCCTTCTCCGATACGGGCCGGCGGCGGGGATTCGTCCCTGCGCTGGTAGTATCGTGGCTACGTCTGACTAGCTAAGACCAGCTCTGACCAGCTTGGACAAGCTATGACCAGCTAAGACCAGCCAAAGACCAGCTATGACTAGCTAAAGCCAAAGCACTGCGACCCGGGTGAAAACTCGGGTCCATTCCCCCTCCCTTCCCACGTTAAACTCCGACCTTGTGTCACAACCTGGCCATGTGGGAGGTCAAGTAAATCCCAAGGCTAAGATCAAAGTGTAGTATCTGTTCGCGGATTACTCACTGAATGATCGCCTATGGGGCCGGGATTCCTTCTCCGATACAGGCCGGCGGCAGGGATTGGTCCCTGCGCTGGTAGTATCGTGGCTAAGTCTGACTAGCTATGACCAGCTTGGACAAGCTATGACCAGCTAAGACCAGCCAAAGACCAGCTATGACTAGCTAAAGCCAAAGCACTGCGACCCGGGTGGAAACTCGGGTCCATTCCCCCTCCCTCCCCACGTTAAACTCCGACCTTGTGTCACAACCTGGCCCTGTGGGAGGTCAAGTAAATCCCAAGGCTAAGATCAAAGTGTAGTATCTGTTCGCAGATTACTCTCTGAATGATCGCCTATGGGGCCGGGATTCCTTCTCCGATACAGGCCGGCGGCAGGGATTCGTCCCTGCGCTGGTAGTATCGTGGCTAAGTCTGACTAGCTATGACCAGCTTGGACAAGCTATGACCAGCCAAGACCAGCTATGACTAGCTAAAGCCAAAGCACTGCGACCCGGGTGAAAACTCGGGTCCATTCCCCCTCCCTTCCCACGTTAAACTCCGACCTTGTGTCACAACCTGGCCCTGTGGGAGGTCAAGTAAATCCCAAGGCTAAGATCAAAGTGTAGTATCTGTTCGCAGATTACTCTCTGAATGATCGCCTATGGGGCCGGGATTCCTTCTCCGATACAGGCCGGCGGCGGGGATTCGTCCCTGCGCTGGTGGTATCGTGGCTACGTCTGACTAGCTAAGACCAGCTCTGACAAGCTAAGACCAGCCAAAGACCAGCTATGACTAGCTAAAGCCAAAGCACTGCGACCCGGGTGAAAACTCGGGTCCATTCCCCCTCCCCTTCCCACGTTAAACTCGACCTTGTGTCACAACCTGGCCCTGTGGGAGGTCAAGTAAATCCCAAGGCTAAGATCAAAGTGTAGTATCTGTTCGCGGATTACTCACTGAATGATCGCCTATGGGGCCGGGATTCCTTCTCCGATACGGGCCGGCGGCAGGGATTCGTCCCTGCGCTGGTAGTATCGTGGCTATGTCTGACTAGCTATGACCAGCTCTGACCAGCTCTGACCAGCTTGGACAAGCTATGACCAGCTAAGACCAGCCAAGACCAGCTATGACTAGCTAAAGCCAAAGCACTGCGACCCGGGTGAAAACTCGGGTCCATTCCCCCTCCCTTCCCACGTTAAACTCGACCTTGTGTCACAACCTGGCCATGTGGGAGGTCAAGTAAATCCCAAGGCTAAGATCAAAGTGTAGTATCTGTTCGCAGATTACTCTCTGAATGATCGCCTATGGGGCCGGGATTCCTTCTCCGATACGGGCCGGCGGCAGGGATTCGTCCCTGCGCTGGTAGTATCGTGGCTAAGTCTGACTAGCTATGACCAGCTTGGACAAGCTATGACCAGCTAAGACCAGCCAAGACCAGCTATGACTAGCTAAAGCCAAAGCACTGCGACCCGGGTGAAAACTCGGGTCCATTCCCCCTCGCTCCCCACGTTAAACTCCGACCTTGTGTCACAACCTGGCCCTGTGGGAGGTCAAGTAAATCCCAAGGCTAAGATCAAAGTGTAGTATCTGTTCGCGGATTACTCACTGAATGATCGCCTATGGGGCCGGGATTCCTTCTCCGATACAGGCCGGCGGCGGGGATTCGTCCCTGCGCTGGTAGTATCGTGGCTACGTCTGACTAGCTAAGACCAGCTCTGACCAGCTTGGACAAGCTATGACCAGCTAAGACCAGCCAAAGACCAGCTATGACTAGCTAAAGCCAAAGCACTGCGACCCGGGTGAAAACTCGGGTCCATTCCCCCTCCCTTCCCACGTTAAACTCCGACCTTGTGTCACAACCTGGCCATGTGGGAGGTCAAGTAAATCCCAAGGCTAAGATCAAAGTGTAGTATCTGTTCGCGGATTACTCACTGAATGATCGCCTATGGGGCCGGGATTCCTTCTCCGATACAGGCCGGCGGCAGGGATTGGTCCCTGCGCTGGTAGTATCGTGGCTAAGTCTGACTAGCTATGACCAGCTTGGACAAGCTATGACCAGCTAAGACCAGCCAAGACCAGCTATGACTAGCTAAAGCCAAAGCACTGCGACCCGGGTGAAAACTCGGGTCCATTCCCCCTCCCTCCCCACGTTAAACTCCGACCTTGTGTCACAACCTGGCCCTGTGGGAGGTCAAGTAAATCCCAAGGCTAAGATCAAAGTGTAGTATCTGTTCGCAGATTACTCTCTGAATGATCGCCTATGGGGCCGGGATTCCTTCTCCGATACAGGCCGGCGGCAGGGATTCGTCCCTGCGCTGGTAGTATCGTGGCTAAGTCTGACTAGCTATGACCAGCTCTGACCAGCTTGGACAAGCTATGACCAGCTAAGACCAGCCAAAGACCAGCTATGACTAGCTAAAGCCAAAGCACTGCGACCCGGGTGAAAACTCGGGTCCATTCCCCCTCCCTTCCCACGTTAAACTCCGACCTTGTGTCACAACCTGGCCATGTGGGAGGTCAAGTAAATCCCAAGGCTAAGATCAAAGTGTAGTATCTGTTCGCAGATTACTCTCTGAATGATCGCCTATGGGGCCGGGATTCCTTCTCCGATACGGGCCGGCGGCAGGGATTCGTCCCTGCGCTGGTAGTATCGTGGCTAAGTCTGACTAGCTATGACCAGCTTGGACAAGCTATGACCAGCTAAGACCAGCCAAGACCAGCTATGACTAGCTAAAGCCAAAGCACTGCGACCCGGGTGAAAACTCGGGTCCATTCCCCCTCGCTCCCCACGTTAAACTCCGACCTTGTGTCACAACCTGGCCCTGTGGGAGGTCAAGTAAATCCCAAGGCTAAGATCAAAGTGTAGTATCTGTTCGCGGATTACTCACTGAATGATCGCCTATGGGGCCGGGATTCCTTCTCCGATACAGGCCGGCGGCGGGGATTCGTCCCTGCGCTGGTAGTATCGTGGCTACGTCTGACTAGCTAAGACCAGCTCTGACCAGCTTGGACAAGCTATGACCAGCTAAGACCAGCCAAAGACCAGCTATGACTAGCTAAAGCCAAAGCACTGCGACCCGGGTGAAAACTCGGGTCCATTCCCCCTCCCTTCCCACGTTAAACTCCGACCTTGTGTCACAACCTGGCCATGTGGGAGGTCAAGTAAATCCCAAGGCTAAGATCAAAGTGTAGTATCTGTTCGCGGATTACTCACTGAATGATCGCCTATGGGGCCGGGATTCCTTCTCCGATACAGGCCGGCGGCAGGGATTGGTCCCTGCGCTGGTAGTATCGTGGCTAAGTCTGACTAGCTATGACCAGCTTGGACAAGCTATGACCAGCTAAGACCAGCCAAGACCAGCTATGACTAGCTAAAGCCAAAGCACTGCGACCCGGGTGAAAACTCGGGTCCATTCCCCCTCCCTCCCCACGTTAAACTCCGACCTTGTGTCACAACCTGGCCCTGTGGGAGGTCAAGTAAATCCCAAGGCTAAGATCAAAGTGTAGTATCTGTTCGCAGATTACTCTCTGAATGATCGCCTATGGGGCCGGGATTCCTTCTCCGATACAGGCCGGCGGCAGGGATTCGTCCCTGCGCTGGTAGTATCGTGGCTAAGTCTGACTAGCTATGACCAGCTCTGACCAGCTTGGACAAGCTATGACCAGCTAAGACCAGCCAAAGACCAGCTATGACTAGCTAAAGCCAAAGCACTGCGACCCGGGTGAAAACTCGGGTCCATTCCCCCTCCCTTCCCACGTTAAACTCGACCTTGTGTCACAACCTGGCCATGTGGGAGGTCAAGTAAATCCCAAGGCTAAGATCAAAGTGTAGTATCTGTTCGCGGATTGCTCACTGAATGATCGCCTATGGGGCCGGGATTCCTTCTCCGATACAGGCCGGCGGCAGGGATTCGTCCCTGCGCTGGTAGTATCGTGGCTACGTCTGACTAGCTAAGACCAGCTCTGACCAGCTTGGACAAGCTATGACCAGCTAAGACCAGCCAAAGACCAGCTATGACTAGCTAAAGCCAAAGCACTGCGACCCGGGTGAAAACTCGGGTCCATTCCCCCTCCCTTCCCACGTTAAACTCCGACCTTGTGTCACAACCTGGCCATGTGGGAGGTCAAGTAAATCCCAAGGCTAAGATCAAAGTGTAGTATCTGTTCGCGGATTACTCGCTGAATGATCGCCTATGGGGCCGGGATTCCTTCTCCGATACAGGCCGGCGGCAGGGATTCGTCCCTGCGCTGGTAGTATCGTGGCTAAGTCTGACTAGCTATGACCAGCTTGGACAAGCTATGACCAGCTAAGACCAGCCAAGACCAGCTATGACTAGCTAAAGCCAAAGCACTGCGACCCGGGTGAAAACTCGGGTCCATTCCCCCTCCCTCCCCACGTTAAACTCCGACCTTGTGTCACAACCTGGCCCTGTGGGAGGTCAAGTAAATCCCAAGGCTAAGATCAAAGTGTAGTATCTGTTCGCGGATTACTCACTGAATGATCGCCTATGGGGCCGGGATTCCTTCTCCGATACAGGCCGGCGGCAGGGATTGGTCCCTGCGCTGGTAGTATCGTGGCTAAGTCTGACTAGCTATGACCAGCTTGGACAAGCTATGACCAGCTAAGACCAGCCAAAGACCAGCTATGACTAGCTAAAGCCAAAGCACTGCGACCCGGGTGAAAACTCGGGTCCATTCCCCCTCCCTCCCCACGTTAAACTCCGACCTTGTGTCACAACCTGGCCATGTGGGAGGTCAAGTAAATCCCAAGGCTAAGATCAAAGTGTAGTATCTGTTCGCGGATTGCTCACTGAATGATCGCCTATGGGGCCGGGATTCCTTCTCCGATACAGGCCGGCGGCGGTGATTCGTCCCTGCGCTGGTAGTATCGTGGCTACGTCTGACTAGCTAAGACCAGCTCTGACCAGCTTGGACAAGCTATGACCAGCTAAGACCAGCCAAAGACCAGCTATGACTAGCTAAAGCCAAAGCACTGCGACCCGGGTGAAAACTCGGGTCCATTCCCCCTCCCTTCCCACGTTAAACTCCGACCTTGTGTCACAACCTGGCCATGTGGGAGGTCAAGTAAATCCCAAGGCTAAGATCAAAGTGTAGTATCTGTTCGCGGATTACTCGCTGAATGATCGCCTATGGGGCCGGGATTCCTTCTCCGATACAGGCCGGCGGCAGGGATTCGTCCCTGCGCTGGTAGTATCGTGGCTAAGTCTGACTAGCTATGACCAGCTTGGACAAGCTATGACCAGCTAAGACCAGCCAAGACCAGCTATGACTAGCTAAAGCCAAAGCACTGCGACCCGGGTGAAAACTCGGGTCCATTCCCCCTCCCTCCCCACGTTAAACTCCGACCTTGTGTCACAACCTGGCCCTGTGGGAGGTCAAGTAAATCCCAAGGCTAAGATCAAAGTGTAGTATCTGTTCGCGGATTACTCACTGAATGATCGCCTATGGGGCCGGGATTCCTTCTCCGATACAGGCCGGCGGCAGGGATTGGTCCCTGCGCTGGTAGTATCGTGGCTAAGTCTGACTAGCTATGACCAGCTTGGACAAGCTATGACCAGCTAAGACCAGCCAAAGACCAGCTATGACTAGCTAAAGCCAAAGCACTGCGACCCGGGTGAAAACTCGGGTCCATTCCCCCTCCCTCCCCACGTTAAACTCCGACCTTGTGTCACAACCTGGCCATGTGGGAGGTCAAGTAAATCCCAAGGCTAAGATCAAAGTGTAGTATCTGTTCGCGGATTGCTCACTGAATGATCGCCTATGGGGCCGGGATTCCTTCTCCGATACAGGCCGGCGGCGGGGATTCGTCCCTGCGCTGGTAGTATCGTGGCTACGTCTGACTAGCTAAGACCAGCTCTGACCAGCTTGGACAAGCTATGACCAGCTAAGACCAGCCAAAGACCAGCTATGACTAGCTAAAGCCAAAGCACTGCGACCCGGGTGAAAACTCGGGTCCATTCCCCCTCCCTTCCCACGTTAAACTCCGACCTTGTGTCACAACCTGGCCATGTGGGAGGTCAAGTAAATCCCAAGGCTAAGATCAAAGTGTAGTATCTGTTCGCGGATTACTCGCTGAATGATCGCCTATGGGGCCGGGATTCCTTCTCCGATACAGGCCGGCGGCAGGGATTCGTCCCTGCGCTGGTAGTATCGTGGCTAAGTCTGACTAGCTATGACCAGCTTGGACAAGCTATGACCAGCTAAGACCAGCCAAGACCAGCTATGACTAGCTAAAGCCAAAGCACTGCGACCCGGGTGAAAACTCGGGTCCATTCCCCCTCCCTCCCCACGTTAAACTCCGACCTTGTGTCACAACCTGGCCCTGTGGGAGGTCAAGTAAATCCCAAGGCTAAGATCAAAGTGTAGTATCTGTTCGCGGATTACTCACTGAATGATCGCCTATGGGGCCGGGATTCCTTCTCCGATACAGGCCGGCGGCAGGGATTGGTCCCTGCGCTGGTAGTATCGTGGCTAAGTCTGACTAGCTATGACCAGCTTGGACAAGCTATGACCAGCTAAGACCAGCCAAAGACCAGCTATGACTAGCTAAAGCCAAAGCACTGCGACCCGGGTGAAAACTCGGGTCCATTCCCCCTCCCTCCCCACGTTAAACTCCGACCTTGTGTCACAACCTGGCCATGTGGGAGGTCAAGTAAATCCCAAGGCTAAGATCAAAGTGTAGTATCTGTTCGCGGATTGCTCACTGAATGATCGCCTATGGGGCCGGGATTCCTTCTCCGATACAGGCCGGCGGCGGGGATTCGTCCCTGCGCTGGTAGTATCGTGGCTACGTCTGACTAGCTAAGACCAGCTCTGACCAGCTTGGACAAGCTATGACCAGCTAAGACCAGCCAAAGACCAGCTATGACTAGCTAAAGCCAAAGCACTGCGACCCGGGTGAAAACTCGGGTCCATTCCCCCTCCCTTCCCACGTTAAACTCCGACCTTGTGTCACAACCTGGCCATGTGGGAGGTCAAGTAAATCCCAAGGCTAAGATCAAAGTGTAGTATCTGTTCGCGGATTACTCACTGAATGATCGCCTATGGGGCCGGGATTCCTTCTCCGATACGGGCCGGCGGCAGGGATTCGTCCCTGCGCTGGTAGTATCGTGGCTACGTCTGACTAGCTATGACCAGCTCTGACCAGCTTGGACAAGCTATGACCAGCTAAGACCAGCCAAAGACCAGCTATGACTAGCTAAAGCCAAAGCACTGCGACCCGGGTGAAAACTCGGGTCCATTCCCCCTCCCTTCCCACGTTAAACTCCGACCTTGTGTCACAACCTGGCCATGTGGGAGGTCAAGTAAATCCCAAGGCTAAGATCAAAGTGTAGTATCTGTTCGCGGATTACTCACTGAATGATCGCCTATGGGGCCGGGATTCCTTCTCCGATACAGGCCGGCGGCGGGGATTCGTCCCTGCGCTGGTAGTATCGTGGCTACGTCTGACTAGCTAAGACCAGCTCTGACCAGCTTGGACAAGCTATGACCAGCTAAGACCAGCCAAAGACCAGCTATGACTAGCTAAAGCCAAAGCACTGCGACCCGGGTGAAAACTCGGGTCCATTCCCCCTCCCTTCCCACGTTAAACTCCGACCTTGTGTCACAACCTGGCCATGTGGGAGGTCAAGTAAATCCCAAGGCTAAGATCAAAGTGTAGTATCTGTTCGCGGATTACTCACTGAATGATCGCCTATGGGGCCGGGATTCCTTCTCCGATACAGGCCGGCGGCAGGGATTCGTCCCTGCGCTGGTAGTATCGTGGCTAAGTCTGACTAGCTATGACCAGCTTGGACAAGCTATGACCAGCTAAGACCAGCCAAGACCAGCTATGACTAGCTAAAGCCAAAGCACTGCGACCCGGGTGAAAACTCGGGTCCATTCCCCCTCCCTCCCCACGTTAAACTCCGACCTTGTGTCACAACCTGGCCCTGTGGGAGGTCAAGTAAATCCCAAGGCTAAGATCAAAGTGTACTATCTGTTTGCAGATTACTCTCTGAATGATCGCCTATGGGGCCGGGATTCCTTCTCCGATACAGGCCGGCGGCAGGGATTCGTCCCTGCGCTGGTAGTATCGTGGCTAAGTCTGACTAGCTATGACCAGCTTGGACAAGCTATGACCAGCTAAGACCAGCCAAGACCAGCTATGACTAGCTAAAGCCAAAGCACTGCGACCCGGGTGAAAACTCGGGTCCATTCCCCCTCCCTCCCCACGTTAAACTCCGACCTTGTGTCACAACCTGGCCCTGTGGGAGGTCAAGTAAATCCCAAGGCTAAGATCAAAGTGTAGTATCTGTTTGCGGATTACTCACTGAATGATCGCCTATGGGGCCGGGATTCCTTCTCCGATACAGGCCGGCGGCGGGGATTCGTCCCTGCGCTGGTAGTATCGTGGCTACGTCTGACTAGCTAAGACCAGCTCTGACCAGCTTGGACAAGCTATGACCAGCTAAGACCAGCCAAAGACCAGCTATGACTAGCTAAAGCCAAAGCACTGCGACCCGGGTGAAAACTCGGGTCCATTCCCCCTCCCTTCCCACGTTAAACTCCGACCTTGTGTCACAACCTGGCCATGTGGGAGGTCAAGTAAATCCCAAGGCTAAGATCAAAGTGTAGTATCTGTTCGCGGATTACTCACTGAATGATCGCCTATGGGGCCGGGATTCCTTCTCCGATACAGGCCGGCGGCAGGGATTCGTCCCTGCGCTGGTAGTATCGTGGCTAAGTCTGACTAGCTATGACCAGCTTGGACAAGCTATGACCAGCTAAGACCAGCCAAGACCAGCTATGACTAGCTAAAGCCAAAGCACTGCGACCCGGGTGAAAACTCGGGTCCATTCCCCCTCCCTCCCCACGTTAAACTCCGACCTTGTGTCACAACCTGGCCCTGTGGGAGGTCAAGTAAATCCCAAGGCTAAGATCAAAGTGTAGTATCTGTTCGCGGATTACTCACTGAATGATCGCCTATGGGGCCGGGATTCCTTCTCCGATACAGGCCGGCGGCGGGGATTCGTCCCTGCGCTGGTAGTATCGTGGCTACGTCTGACTAGCTAAGACCAGCTCTGACCAGCTTGGACAAGCTATGACCAGCTAAGACCAGCCAAAGACCAGCTATGACTAGCTAAAGCCAAAGCACTGCGACCCGGGTGAAAACTCGGGTCCATTCCCCCTCCCTTCCCACGTTAAACTCCGACCTTGTGTCACAACCTGGCCATGTGGGAGGTCAAGTAAATCCCAAGGCTAAGATCAAAGTGTAGTATCTGTTCGCGGATTACTCACTGAATGATCGCCTATGGGGCCGGGATTCCTTCTCCGATACAGGCCGGCGGCAGGGATTCGTCCCTGCGCTGGTAGTATCGTGGCTAAGTCTGACTAGCTATGACCAGCTTGGACAAGCTATGACCAGCTAAGACCAGCCAAGACCAGCTATGACTGGCTAAAGCCAGAGCACTGCGACCCGGGTGAAAACTCGGGTCCATTCCCCCTCCCTCCCCACGTTAAACTCCGACCTTGTGTCACAACCTGGCCCTGTGGGAGGTCAAGTAAATCCCAAGGCTAAGATCAAAGTGTAGTATCTGTTCGCGGATTGCTCACTGAATGATCGCCTATGGGGCCGGGATTCCTTCTCCGATACAGGCCGGCGGCGGGGATTCGTCCCTGCGCTGGTAGTATCGTGGCTACGTCTGACTAGCTAAGACCAGCTCTGACCAGCTTGGACAAGCTATGACCAGCTAAGACCAGCCAAAGACCAGCTATGACTAGCTAAAGCCAAAGCACTGCGACCCGGGTGAAAACTCGGGTCCATTCCCCCTCCCTTCCCACGTTAAACTCCGACCTTGTGTCACAACCTGACCATGTGGGAGGTCAAGTAAATCCCAAGGCTAAGATCAAAGTGTAGTATCTGTTCGCGGATTACTCACTGAATGATCGCCTATGGGGCCGGGATTCCTTCTCCGATACAGGCCGGCGGCAGGGATTCGTCCCTGCGCTGGTAGTATCGTGGCTAAGTCTGACTAGCTATGACCAGCTTGGACAAGCTAAGACCAGCTAAGACCAGCCAAAGACCAGCTATGACTAGCTAAAGCCAAAGCATTGCGACCCGGGTGAAAACTCGGGTCCATTCCCCCTCCCTTCCCACGTTAAACTCCGACCTTGTGTCACAACCTGGCCATGTGGGAGGTCAAGTAAATCCCAAGGCTAAGATCAAAGTGTAGTATCTGTTCGCGGATTACTCACTGAATGATCGCCTATGGGGCCGGGATTCCTTTTCCGATACGGGCCGGCGGCAGGGATTCGTCCCTGCGCTGGTGGTATCGTGGCTACGTCTGACTAGCTCTGACCAGCTTGGACAAGCTATGACCAGCTAAGACCAGCCAAGACCAGCTATGACTAGCTAAAGCCAAAGCACTGCGACCCGGGTGAAAACTCGGTCCATTCCCCCTCCCTTCCCACGTTAAACTCCGACCTTGTGTCACAACCTGGCCTTGTGGGAGGTCAAGTAAATCCCAAGGCTAAGATCAAAGTGTAGTATCTGTTCGCAGATTGCTCACTGAATGATCGCCTATGTGGCCGGGATTCCTTCTCCGATACAGGCCGGCGGCAGGGATTCGTCCCTGCGCTGGTAGTATCGTGGCTATGTCTGACTAGCTATGACCAGCTTGGACAAGCTATGACCAACCAAGATCAGCTAAAGCCAAAGCACTGCGACCCGGGTGAAAACTCGGGTCCATTCCCCCTCCCTTCCCACGTTAAACCCCGACCTTGTGTCACAACCTGGCCCTGTGGGAGGTCAAGTAAATCCCAAGGCTAAGATCAAAGTGTAGTATCTGTTCGCGGATTACTCACTGAATGATCGCCTATGGGGCCGGGATTCCTTCTCCGATACAGGCCGGCGGCAGGGATTGGTCCCTGCGCTGGTAGTATCGTGGCTACGTCTGACTAGCTATGACCAGCTCTGACCAGCTTGGACAAGCTATGACCAGCTAAGACCAGCCAAGACCAGCTATGACTAGCTAAAGCCAAAGCACTGCGACCCGGGTGAAAACTCGGGTCCATTCCCCCTCCCTTCCCACGTTAAACTCGACCTTGTGTCACAACCTGGCCATGTGGGAGGTCAAGTAAATCCCAAGGCTAAGATCAAAGTGTAGTATCTGTTCGCGGATTGCTCACTGAATGATCGCCTATGGGGCCGGGATTCTTCCTCCGATACAGGCCGGCGGCAGGGATTGGTCCCTGCGCTGGTAGTATCATGGCTACGTCTGACTAGCTATGACCAGCTCTGACCAGCTTGGACAAGCTAAGACCAGCTATGACTAGCTAAAGCCAAAGCACTGCGACCCGGGTGAAAACTCGGGTCCATTCCCCCTCCCCTTCCCACGTTAAACTCGACCTTGTGTCACAACCTGGCCATGTGGGAGGTCAAGTAAATCCCAAGGCTAAGATCAAAGTGTAGTATCTGTTCGCAGATTACTCTCTGAATGATCGCCTATGGGGCCGGGATTCCTTCTCCGATACAGGCCGGCGGCAGGGATTCGTCCCTGCGCTGGTAGTATCGTGGCTAAGTCTGACTAGCTATGACCAGCTTGGACAAGCTATGACCAGCTAAGACCAGCCAAGACCAGCTAAAGCCAAAGCACTGCGACCCGGGTGAAAACTCGGGTCCATTCCCCCTCCCTCCCCACGTTAAACTCCGACCTTGTGTCACAACCTGGCCATGTGGGAGGTCAAGTAAATCCCAAGGCTAAGATCAAAGTGTAGTATCTGTTCGCGGATTGCTCACTGAATGATCGCCTATGGAGCCGGGATTCTTCCTCCGATACAGGCCGGCGGCAGGGATTGGTCCCTGCGCTGGTAGTATCGTGGCTACGTCTGACTAGCTATGACCAGCTTGGACAAGCTATGACCAGCTAAGACCAGCCAAGACCAGCTATGACAAGCTAAAGCCAAATCACTGCGACCCGGGTGAAAACTCGGGTCCATTCCCCCTCCCCTTCCCACGTTAAACTCTGACCTTGTGTCACAACCTGGCCCTGTGGGAGGTCAAGTGAATCTCAAGAGGGGTGGTAGGATTCCGACACAACACCACCTGACATCTCGTCATAATTCGCTTTCTCACCATCATAAAGTAGTTTCTCTCTGTCTTTTCTGTAAATACTTTCATGGTGATTCTTTGGATTGTTTTCACTTTGGTACCATGACTTTATGTATGTAAGGGCTTTATTAGATTGGGAGCAGGATATCATCATATTAAAAACGATATGGCTACATATAACCTTAGGTTCTATGATAATTGTTTCTTTCCCTGCACTTCTTGACTGTGGAACTCTCTTCCGAATTCTTACTTTGCATGCAAGCTGGGTCATGAAAAATTTATTTCTTTGTCAATCTTTATCTTCTGGCCTATAAAATCTGTTAGTTTATGCTTCGCGAGCTTTAATAATGTTTTACTTATATTCTTTCATAGTAAGTAATCCTCCCTGCGTGTTAGTGGCTCTGTTGTCTTGCTTGGGGTGAAAGGATTAAAAAAACAGGAAAAGGAAACAAAACTCGTGATTTAGAACCAGTTTAAAATGTCTCGAAAAAATGACAGAGAAAAGACCGTTCGTTACATAGATACAGAAAAATGGGCATTTTCTTTTGAAAAACCTGATTAAGAGTCTGAAAACCGCCAGCACGTTCAAAACCACGGTCACAATGACTTGTGATTTTATGGGCTGGTACAACCAAGGGCTCTGTCTACCCAATTTCACTCACAAAGCTTGGGTCAATCCGTGATTATGATTTTCCAAAATTGCCGTACACTGGGATCGCCTCCTTCAGATCGATAACTTCAAGTGAAATTCGAACTCGGGTCTCATGGCCAGAGAGCGAACTTTCTAACCACGCAGCCACGTGACCATATAAATCTACAGCCCAAAAAAGAGGTTAAAATATTCATGATAATAGATTTGGATAGTGTACATCTATTTTATTAAAAAATCGTTTTAAGTTGCTTACGGTCACACTACATTGAAACATCTGTTTCCGCAATATCACCGAAATTGAACCTGGTCCATAATTACTCGGCGACTGTTTGGAAATGCAAGTATAGGTTTGGGTGGTGCGATGGATAATGTCTCTTAATTGTGAATCACAGAGGAGAGTTCCAATTCTATTTGCGTTAAATATATTCACTCATGCGCAAATATCCCGTGGAAATGTATGAATTGATTTCTCCCCCCACCCAGAATGGGCTAATTAGAGAGACTATATCATTAAATCATTATTATCTCTAAAACAGAATCTTTAAAATCTGAAAATATTTTTGCCATAAAATACCCTGCTAAATGTTGATAAGTCTTAGAAAACAAATTAATCAATATTTTGTTTTTAAAATTATATATTTCAAATTGACATTTTGAAATTCAGCATTCTTATTCTTCGTGTTGGATGACCATATACATAGTGTGCTATAAACTTACGTTGGGCATACGTTTCACATACCATGTCCCGAGTGATATCACTGACTGAATTCATAAAAAAGTCGGGTAATAAATAACTTTATATCTTGTTTCCAAAAATGTATCATGATGAAAGCCATTCTGGTGTATGAGATGTTTTGGCCATGTTTGAAAAAGTGGAAGCCTAAAAAGCTTCAGATAAGGCTCATTTCTCGCATCAGTTCTTGGGTCGTCTTCTGATAGCTGTCCAATGGCTTCCTCTAGTAAGAACTCTTTTCTGCTGGGAATTTAATTAGGGGGAAGTCATAATTCATAGCCCCAAGGCCACCCACGTTCCGAACTGAAAATACTGATTGTAGATAGGAGTTTCCCACAAATAATTTAAGCCGTCATGCCCAATTAAAGTTTCATTTTTAAATTCCCATCTTGTTTAATGTGAACAACATTATAACGCTACTGTAACAATATTTAACATGGCGTACAGACGAAAAGGCTTAAAAAGACGATTTATTTTATTTTGTCAGAAAGTGATTTTTCCCCAGGATATAGAGAACAGGTTGGAAAGTTACACAATGCGATGCTGCCTAGCGAGAGACAGCGAACAGGTGCAGGTTCAGAGGCCAGAGGTTAAGTCGTCTGTTGAAAGGTGTCTGAAGTATACGTGCTGATAAAATTGTCATCAAAAATTTCCCTGAGAAAAAATTATAATTGTGAGCAATTGCAAAGGCAGAGGATGACGCCAGGAAAGCTGACATCATATAATGCCTCCTCTCGAAAGAGTTGGCGATCTTCCAAAATTGGAAGTGTGAAATAGAAAACGAAAGAAAGAGACCGATTGAATTAGGGGCGATCGCAGCCTGGTCGATCTGATCGGCGATTATGGTCTCGTCGATAGATACCGGGTCGATCATCCCAGTGGGAAAATGTGGACGTGGGCGCATAATTGGCCGTCTGACAAGGTAGTTAGCTACCTTGACAGAATGTTAGTTCGTAGGGCCGACATAGACCTGTTAGATTGTCCCACGTTCCACTGGGTAGGCTACACGGACCACAAACTCGTTTGTGCCCGTGTGGCGTTAGAACATAGGCCTAGAATGGCTGGTTACTGGAAGTTCAATCTGTCCTTACTGGACAGGCGGGACTTCCGGGAGCAGCTAATTAAATTAGTGCAGCGGGAGCTAGTGGGGGCGGTTATCGGGAATAGGTGGTGGGAAAAACTGAAAGATAGAATTAGGTCTTTCACCACCGATTTCAGCAAACGGCTCGCGCTAGATAAGGCTGAGAAGGTGAAGACACTTAAGGCTAATTTTTCCCGGGCGGAGGCTGGGGGGGATCCCCTAGAGATAGCTCTAGCTAGGGAGGCCCTGCAGCGGTCGAATAGCGATCGTTACATGGGTCAGGTAATTAGGCATAAGTTAAGTAAGATGTCTAACGAAGCTGTGAACCTGGGCGCAGATCTGCGTCGGGAAGAAATCCGTCGAGGTGGTGATCGTTACGTTCGTCAAGTCAAAACCCCGGAGGGGCGTACTCTGCGGTCGACTGACGACATGTGCGAGGCGTTTCGGCGGCATTTCGAGAGCCGCTTTACCAAGGAGCCTGGTCTCCGTGAGGAGGAGTTTCGCAGCTATTTGGCTGACTTTCCTCGGCTTGCGCCGACTGAAGCGGCTAGCTGCGAGGGAGAGATCACGGAGGGCGAAGTCCATGAGGCACTGAAGAGGGTCGGCAGAGGCAAGTCGCCCGGTCTGGATGGTTTGCCCTATGAATTGTACTTGAGGCTGTCGCACATCTTTGTTCCGATTTTGACAGCAGTGTTCAACAACTGGTTTCGGTCGGGGTCCATCCCCAATCGCATTTCCAGGGGTGTGATCACTCTGTTGAAAAAGGGCAAGGGTGTTGGGGGGAAACTAGATGATTATAGGCCCATAACTCTGCTAAACACAGAGTTAAAGATTATGGCCAAGATCCTGCAGGAGCGTTTGCAGTCAGTTGCCGAGTCTCTGTTGGGACCTGAGCAGACTTGTTCTGTGAGGAACCGAACAATTCAGAGCAACCTGCATTTGATCCGCACGATCCTAGAGGGCGTAAAAGACGACGAAGAAGCCGCGCTGATCAATTTGGATCAGTCCAAGGCATTTGATAGGGTCGACCATCGCTACCTTGCTACTGTCCTGCAGGCCACCGGATTCGCACCCGACTTCTGCCGCTGGATTAGCCTCCTGTATCGCTCCCCCAGTGCTGTGGTACAGGTGAACAGAAAGTTGTCGGGCGCTTTTGTTCTGTCGAGGTCGGTTCGTCAGGGTTGTCCGCTGTCGCCTCTCCTTTACGCTTTGGCGTTGGAGCCTCTCCTGCGCCGGCTGAAGGACGAGGCGTGCAGTCCGGCCCTACACGAGATCGCCGTTCCTGGAGGGTCTCGAGCCAGGGTTTCCGCGTACGCCGATGACGTATTTGCTTTCGTGTCGTCCCTTAACGACATTGAGGCGGTACAGAAGGCGCTTGATCGGTACGAGAAGGTGACAGGGGCCAAAATAAACCGCCACAAGTCTTCCGGCTTGCGGTTAGGTGCCTGGAAGGGGCGTGATCTTCCAGGCCGCTTCGGTTGGACGGACGGTCCTGTCCGCATTCTTGGAATGTGGTTTGGACCCGACCTCCAGCTGAAGAAAAATTGGTCTGAAGTACTAGCAAAGGTCGTTTCTGCCGGTAAGACTTGGAATCGACGGAGGTTGTCCGTAAAGGGCAGGGCGGAGGTGTGTGTTACATACATTTTCCCCCTGATTCTTTATCGCTTGTCAGTACTTCCTCTCTGTAAGGCCCAGAAGAAGGCGCTCGAGCAAGCGCTATCCTCCATTTTATGGAGGGGACGCGCGAACAGGGTCGACAGACGAGTCTGCACTAAACGTCCGTGTCATGGGGGGCTGGGAATGCCACACTTGAAGAGTCACATCTGTGCCTCTCGGTTGGCTTTCCTACGCCGCGCATTGACTAGAGGAGATCCGATTCTGGAGGGGATTGTTAGGGACGCCTTCCCTAGCCTTACCATCAATCCCCCCATCTCGAAGGCTGAGCGCCATTGTAAGTCTCGAGATGAATCGCTTTTCCTCAGCGAGTGTCGGTCAGCCTTGAGGGCTATTCCGCGGTCCAGCGACCTTTCACGGCCTAGGAAGGTCTTCTATCGGGAATTAGTGGAGGGTCGCGCGAAGGATTCTCTACGTGATACGCTCGACTGTTCGGAGGAGCAGTATCGCTCCTACTGGTCTTGGGCGCCAGCGGCGGATTATCTCAGTAACCCTGAGTTTTCGCTTACCTGGCGATTGGCTCGGAATCGGCTGCCTCTCAACGACATGGCTTTCATATGGGGCTTGGCGGATTTGCCAGACTGTGAACGGTGTGGCCTTGGATTAGAGGAAACGGCTTCGCACGCCTTCTACCATTGCCCCCGGGTCCGCCCCTTATGGGACCATGTCGGCGAGCTGACGGCTCGTCTCGCTCCCGAAGAACTCGTGTCCACTGATCGCGCATACGCGTGTGACAATGTGTCGCCCCCGTATTCTGGGGTGAAACGAATGGTGTTTCTAACGCTGCTAGCCACGGCTCGAATGGTGATATGGACGACGCGAATGGAGGAAGTCTTGCGAGGCAATAGTCTTTCGCATCAGGATCTAATCCGATTCTTTGAGCATCAGCTCAAGATGAAGATTAGAACTGATAGAAAACGATTGCATTCGACAGTCTTCAGCGAAAGGTGGGTAAAAGAGGCGAGCTTGGTTCGTTTGAACGGGGTTAGCCTTGATTTTCTTTTCTAGGTCAACCAAAGTCACATCGGGGTGGTTTCCTGTGGAACCCTCCCCTCGGTTAGGTTAGACAAGGTTAAGTGTACCTAGTTAATATGAGTAAGTGTTGTTCCCGGCCTGTTTCCCGGCCATCATTTTAGTTATGATCCGAGTCGACATTCCCAACCTCCCCAGTTTGTTTTGGCCTCCTTTTCATCTCAACTGGATCAGCCTTTTACTTCCCCATGTCCCAGTTATTTTATCTCTTTCCCACTCCCTTAGCGAGAGTGCTTCTTGATTCTGTCCTCTGGGCAGAATACAGCGGCCTCTCTATTTTGAGGGTTGGAAGGGCCCTACTAACATAAATTATGTTTAGTTTAAGAATTTGTTGAATTTTTAGTTTGTTATGGGGTTCATCTCCCTCCCCTTTCATCTGTTCATGATTATATTTTTATGTATTTTTATTATCATTAAATTTTTATGTTATGGGGCGCGTTTTTTTTTTTTTTTTTTAGGTCCCCCTTGGTGAGGATGTGGTATTAGGTGTACGGAGGATTGAAAGATGATGGACGAATTCTTGTGGTGATTGCGTCAATTGTAATGTATGAATGGGTCACGAATCTGATTAGCTAGGTATAGGATAGTTAGTTAAGACCAGCCTTACCCCTCCCCTTTTTAGGCCTTGTGCCACAATTTGTATTTTATACGAATAAATCCTAAGAGACCTCGACACACCAGTTGGAAGTGAACCCATAAGTGCCCAAAGTTAGAGCTGGAGTTGCGGTCCCCTGTGGCAGTGAAGTTGCGACGAGGAGTTAAGAGATTTCTGCCATAATGCTGTTTTGCCAACCTAATGAAAATAATAATAATAATTATTCGCTGAAGAAAGGCTCCGACGATAAACCTTGTGCTGTTCTGGAAAGTAAAATAACAGTACTTGAAGTTAAATCCAGTTGTCGCTGACGAAAGACTCCGACGATAAACCTTGTGCCCTTCTAAAAAGTACAAACCACAGTACTTGAAATAAATCCAGTTGTCAAGTCTGGCCACCCTTAAAGAAGCTAACCGAAATTTTCGTTCCGTCGACAAATATTAGAACGGGCTGGGAAAAGAAAAGAAAAATGTAAATATATTTTTTTTTTTTTTGCTATAAATCATATTCTGACTTATCCAGGCGTCGTCCATTTTATTTTTCAATTTTGTGTTTGCGTATTCAACTCCTTGGTTTAGTTTTGTTGAGATATCCCAGTGATAATTCGGCTTGACTCTCTTAAGATCAAAAATCACAAAGTGGGTAAGAGTGGTCATAGTTGAAGACGTCAACTTAGAGACCAGCTGCTGTCTCAAATGCCATCAACGACCGACGAGTGTGGGCTGACGGCTTGTTCTCCGATACTTGGATCGAGCCTGACCAAAGAAAGATACTCGCGGTCCCGGCCCCACCGCTACATCTGGTTGGCGTGACTGGGATTAGACCCTGAACGCCGCCATATATGTATCCCGGAATTCCGCCATACTATAAATTCTACTAAATCCATAACGTTATAGCTTTTGAATTTCCAAGGTAAAAAACAAAACAAAAAACTTTCGATCAAATGTTCAAAATGGGATAATCTGCAATTACTTTCACATATAACATATAGCTATTTTTATAACGTTAAAACATAAGACGACTAACAGAAATGTAATACTCTAAGTGGATTCTTAAAAAAATGTGATAATTGCACAGCAATAACTCTGAAGGTCGCCTAGTATGCGTATTCTGTAAAAATATTATATTATTATTCTGTTGAAGAGCAACATTTCCAAATTTATTAGATGAACCGTTTTCTTTATCATTACTTTTTTCTATTGCATCAGCTTTCATATCTTCTGATTTCCGACCCATGCTGATTATTTAATTGTAGAATGTAAACTGTACTTTACACTAAAGATAAAAATCTCCATAAACGAAATAAAAAATATATATATTGGAAAAATAAAATAAAATGGCGGGTGTTTTATTTTATCTGCCTCGAGAACATTAAGAGTTTTTGAATGCCTATGAATTTAATAAACTTCCTTAAAGTTAATATATTTTTTAAAAAATTTGAGTAGACACTCAAGCGATTGAAAGGACTAACTTGTAATGTACAAACCTGAATTTATAGTCATGAGAAATACAATGGTAAATTAAAGGCGCTTTCTATACAATACCTGAGAGGATTAAATTTTAATGTACAGAAGTGAATTTATATTCATAAGAAAGAGTTGAATGCGCGAGTTCCGAAATTCATCTATGTGTTTAGTATAATAACCGACAAATGGTGAAATGATTTTTATCTATTTCATCATGGTGAAGCAAATTGTGGAATGTAGCGTTTTCTATATTAGAAACATTTGAAATTCAATGATCATACATTTTGTGTTGTTGACAGTTGAAATTTCGGAACTATGTTTTTATTGATACAGTTTATAAAATTTTTAGTAAACTGATTTTTCAGAAATTTGGGACAGGTTGTTCGGACTCAAAGTAGTGGAGATAAGCTTTAACTGAGTAATACTAAATAAGACAAAGAAGAAATATAGCGAGGCCTTTGTGGCGGAACGAGAATAATTCGCCGTAGATTAAATATAGAATTCAGTTGCAGATTTCCGAAAGGTTATCCGTATCGGTAAATGCCGGGAGTAGGTATGAAAACGGTCGATACTTTGATCATTTCTGGTTCTTAGAACAACAGTCTTAGTGTAAATGATGTAATTTCTTTTTTAAAAAGTAGATATATTTTTACATATAACACAAAGCAAGATAATAAATTCACTAAGACGAAAGTCGTTACTTAGTGTAAAAGAATATGTGAAAATATATTATAAATTAGACAGAGAGAATGGGAGAGCGAGAACAGTAAAAGGAAAAGAATTAAGACAGAATTTGACGATTGATCTTGCATTTACATTTTTTTTTACTGGAAAGAAAGAAGCAGGGTGAGACATCCGCATGAGTTAGCAAAGAATTTACGCTTATATTTCAAATGTAAAATGATGAGACCTAACCACCAATCCAGTAGTGCGCTTAAATACTATTTATTATATTATTTTTATGCGGACTCTTTTTGGAATTAACTATTTCTATATGATGACATAAAGGTACCACATTTATATATCGCGAATTTCTCTTCTAGTTAAATATGCGAACAATTATTGCTGTTGCTACTGTGCGAATGTATGTTAGATTCCCACAATACCCCTCTTCCAAGCCTTTCACTTGGTAAAAGGGTTAATACCTTTTCTTCTTTGGGTTAATAGTCAAAGTTTCTGATGTTAAAATTTTTTTTTATTTTTTCGAAAGCTGACTGGCACTCCGTTGTCCAGTTCAAACTTTTTCCCTTTTTTAAGAATTCATTCAGAGGAGATTGTAACTCCTGCATATTATTTATGAATACTTGATAATAGTTGGCAAGTCCCATAAAACTTTGGAACTCGTTGATATTTTGGGGGGAGTAGGTATATTTTTGATAGCTTCTGCTCACCTTGGGTCAGGTCGTCTTCCATTCTTATCAATAACATACCCGAGATACGTTATTTCATTCATATAAAAATCGCATTTCGATTCTTTTACTTTGAGTCCGAAATCCTGAATTCTCAAAAACCTTGTGGATATGTTTGCGATGTTCCTCGGTAGATTTGCTTGCTATAACAATGACATCTAGATAGGCACACGCAAAGTCCAAGCCGCCCAGCATGGTATCCATGACCGTCTGAAAAATAGCGGGTGCAACTGACTCCGAAAGCCAATCTGTCAAACTTATATAAACCCGTGTGGGTGTTGATACATAGAAGTTTTGCGCACTCCTCCTCAACAAAGATTTGAAGGTATGTATCGTTTAAGTCCAATTTGGAGAATATTTCCCCACCATTTAGTTTATTAAATATCTCCTCCGATGTGGGGAGAGGTTAACGGTAATCTCTTAGAGCCGCATTGAAGCCCGTTGAAAAATCCGCACAAACACGAATTTGGTTGGACTTTTTTCTTGCGTATACAGCGGGGGCAGCCCATTCGCTAAAACACACTTTGGATAGTATACCGTCATTTTCTAGTCGGTCTAATTCTTCGTTGATTTTTTTCAACTGATGCAAATGGGTCATTTCTTTTATTTTTGAAAACTGGTTGAACATTTTCTTTTAGCTCGAATTTGGCTTTTGTTTTATTATATTCTCCTAGCCCCGCCAAGAAAACTTTTTGTTTTAATTCTTCTTTCAGTGTTGGGAATTTGTCGTCATATTTTCCACTTTTGGGCAAAAATTGTTGATTGGTTGATCCCACAACTTAAACCGTTCCATCCAATCTGTTCCCTACAAATTTTGCCTTTTTCATTGTTGTTTTTTTTAAATTTCCTCCAAGTCTGAAGATTAATGATTGATAGATCCGAGCCAGAATCTAGTTGCAGCGTAACTGTTTTGTTTAGAATGTTAACTACAACGTATTTTCGTAGATTCTTAACTACTTTTTCATTTGATATAGTTTGTCTGACTGTTTCTGTTATTCCTTTTATTTCTACAGTGCGCCACGTTGTGGCCAATTTTACCACAATTATTACATATCTTGTTTCGGTAAAAACAGTCTGTACCCAATGTTGTCCCCCACAACGTCCACATGGACTAGGGGGTAGTTCTTGTTTTTCACAGGGTCGTATATTTTTAAATTGTGAATAGGCGTACTCTTTGCTTTCTTTACCTTTTTTTTTTTAGGGGAGTAATTTTTTGGCTTGTACTTAATTCTCCTAACATACGATATGCCTGATTCCTCGATGTTTTTGGAAACGCTTTTCACACTGATTACTCGCTGACAATCTTCCGCTAGTTTTTGTAATGTGAAACCTGGTTCGCTTTCTTGTCTTGATAGAACTCTGTCTAAACTCCGAGTTTTTTTGCAGAGACTAAAAAACCTTGGGCAAATATTAAACATTTGAAATCGTCAGCTGTCAGTTCAGCCAAATGAAACCGTCACAGTGCTTATTAACAATGGAGGCAAATGTAATATAATCCTCATCATCCTTCTTTGACAAGTTAAAACACTTCCATCTTTTGTGGATTAAAGTTGTATTAGGGCTAAATAACCCAGACAAACGTTTTACTGCTTCATCGAACCCTAATTCACTTGTTTTCTTCGGAAGAATGTAATCGATGAACTTACTATGTTCGGCTGTTGCCAACTTTCTCAAAAGTAAGCGAACTATTTTAGCGTTCGCCCAATCCTCACAATCAACCGCAAAAAGATCTTCATATCTTCTATAAAAAGCTTCAAATGTTTTATCTTCTTCAGGAAGATAATTGAATGTCTCCATAGAATTCCAAATTGTGTTGTGAAAAAATGTAGTGCTGTTTTCACTAACATCTTTTTTACCGAATGTCTTTAGAAATAATTCTTGAAATGTTTCTTCCCGTTCCTTTTGCTTTTCTTCTTGTTGTAGGAGCAATTTTTTCTTCCAGTTCTTTTTGTTGTAGAAGCAATTTTTCTACCAACATTTGTTGTCGTTCCTCAGTCTTCTGTTGCAGTTCAAATTGTGCTTTCATCATCTGAACAATAAGTGTCTTAAAGTCTTTCATAATGACGTCAAATACGTGTTTTCCGAGAGATAAATAAAATTTAGACAATTTTTCTTCTCTAAGAGGGAGAAAAGAAAGTAATTCCTTTCCTTAATATTTCTCAGCTCTGGTTGGTAATACTAAAAAAAACAACTTTTTTTTTAATACAGTCTGAGTGTTTCAATTTTTCTCTAAAAGGAGAAAAGAAAATTGCATACGCTGCCAAACAGATATATTTGTTTTCTCTGTGTTCAAGAGAAGCGAAGAACAATTATAGCAATGAGGGGGGGAAATCTTACACTTTTTCACTAGTAAGTATTTTCAAATTGTGGGTTTACTTTAGATTGAGTAAATATTTATTTTATATTTTTCTAAATATATCCAACGTTGGCTTCAAAGCTTTTTTTTTTTTTTTTCGTATTTAACGTTGTCTGTAATTCGGTTGGAGTGTCCGTTTTTTTCTCAGTTGAGTATTAACATATAACTGTTGTATATGTAACTTTCTTTCGTGAAAAATTTATCTTTGTTCGCCAGACTTGAGATTAACACACTGGGATCTTTTTAAATGTCTTTAAAGTTATGGCGTGACCATTTTTTTTCTCTTCAGGTAGAGGTTTCTCTTTGGTTCTTCAGGTCGGCAAGGGATATTTTTGTTCTTTCCTTTGTGTGGTTCGGAATATCTCGTCGCAAGTTGTTATGGTAGGCAAGAGAGAATGTTGGTCTTTCCTTTCGTGAGGTAGTTTAGAATCTCGTCGCCAGATGTAATGGTGTTGAAACCATAGAATAATAACACAGACTCTTATATAATGTTAAACGGTATATTATTCACGGAAACGTAGTACAAAGTAATGTGGACTGGAGAGTACTTACTCTCACTGGTGTCCTCACTCTCTCAGTGATACACTCTTGGTGACACAAACCTGGTGACTTCCAGTATTTAACAACACCCCCACCTGGGTTGCATGTTGCAAAAGGTAGGCTTAACGTGGGTTTTCCGAGGCCGTAGGCTCGCCCAAAAATATCCCCCTTAGAACCCGGATAAATGGGTTCCAGGACTGTCTACCTCCCCGGACGAAATTCTACCATGCGGCAATGCCTCGTCCGAGTTCCTATCCGCCGAGGCAGAGATTTTGACAGCTGTCGTCACCTCACTGCGAGACTCCCACTATTTAACAATCCCCCCACACGGGTCCCATGTGGCACACGTCCGGTTTAATGTGGGCTCTCCGAGACCGTAGCCTAGGCCAAAAATATGCCCATTAGAAAACGTATAAACGGTTTCAGGGACTGTCTACCTCCCCAGACGAAACTTTGCCCTGCGGCAATGCCTCGTCCGAGTTCCTCTCCGCCGAGACAGTTCGACAGGTGTCGCCACCTCACTGGGAGACTCCCACCTGGTGACTTGGATTTATGTTGTAAAAATACAAAATTGTGGCACAAGGCCGAAAAAAAGGGGGCGTAGAGGCTGGTCATCACTTACTGTCTTATACCTAGCTAATCGGATTTACGACCCTTTCATACATTACAATTTCCACATTCACCAAAAGAACTCGTCCGTCACCATTCAACCCTATTTCCACCAAAATACCACATTCTCACAAGTGGGGGAACCTACAAAAACGCACCGCATGCTATTAAAATTTGATGATAATAATAAATACTTAAAAAATCTGTGATTAAAAAATGAGAAGGAAGGGAGATGAAACCAATAATCAACTAATATATTAACATAATTCAAATTAAACATAACAGATATTAGTAGGGCCCGTCCAACTCTCAAAACAGAAGACGCTGTATTCTGCCCATGGTACAAAATCAAGAAGCACTCTCGCTGAGAGAAAGGAGGAAATATAAACGGACATGGGGAATTGAAAGCTGACCCAATTCAGATAAAAAGTGGGGCCAACAAACTGGGGAGGTTGGGAATCTCGACTTGGATCCTAACAAAAGAGAAAGCCGGGCACAGGCCAGGAAAAACACTTACTCACATTAAATAGGTACACAAAAGCTTGTCTAACCTAACCAAGGTTAGGGCTCCACAGGAAAGCACCCCGATGTGACAAAGGTTGACCTAGAAGAGAAGAATCAAGGCTAGCTCCGTTCAAATGAACCAAGCTCGCCTCAGTCACCCACATTTCGCTGAAGACTGTCGAATGCAGGCGTTTTCTATAAGTTCCAATCCTCATCTTGAGCTGATGCTCAAAGAATCTGATCAGATCCTGATGAGAAAGACGGGTGCCTCGCAAGAATTCCTCCTGTCGCGTCGTTCAAATCACCATTCGGGCCGTGGCTAGCAGCGTCAGAAACACAATTCGTTTCACCCCGGAATACGGGGGCGACGCACTGTCACACGCGTATGCGCGATCAATGAGCACAAGCTTTTCAGGAGCGAGATGAGCCGTGAGCTCGCCGACAAAGACCCATAAGGGGCGGACCCAGGGGCAATGATAGAAGGCACGCGAAGCCGTTTCCTCTAAACCAAGGCCACACCGTTCACAGTCTGGCAAATCCGCCAAGCCTCATATGAAAGCCTTGTCATAGACAATCAGCCGATTCCGAACCAATTGCCAGGTAAGCGAAAACTCAGGGTTACCGAGGTAATCCGCCGCTGGCGCCCAGAACAAGTAAGAGCGAAACTCATCCTACGACAAGCAGAGCATATCACGTAGGGTATCCTTCGCGAAAAAAAAAAAAAGAAGTATAGAAGACTTAGCAATTTTCCTCATATCAAGTTTGACGTGAGGCTACTAAACAAAAAGACCGATTAATACTTTTGCTTTGTCATGTTTTAGAGCTTCAGTAAGAAAATAAACCTTGTATGGAGTGCCCACATTTTGACACAGAAATACGATCTGTGCTACATGCAAATGATATATCCATTCCAACATGTAAGCGTCTGCCAATTAAAGAGTTAGTTGAAGATGCCCCTGGAAAATTTAGATCACTTGCCGAAAATGAGCATTTAGGTTTGAAGCTAGGAATTGTGGAAAACTTAGCTTCAAGACTTAAACAGAAAAATTGCTTCTGAAAACGAGAACAACTTCTTAAATATTTTAGAACACAGCATAGTTTAGTATATTGCTGCAGCATACGATGGAAATGATTGGCGCCTGTTTTTAGGCAGTTGGTAAAGAAGTCTCAAGTGGGTGTTGTTGCATAATGGGAACCTATACTTTCCGAAAAAAATTAAAAGAATTGTATATATAATCTATACGTTTCTGAAAAAAATTAAAAGAAAGTATGAACATATACAAAGATTTTAAATCTTTTCAAATATAGAAATCACGAGTGGACCACAGGTGTAGACTTAAAATGGTTAATATTATTCCAGGAGAACAAGGAGGTTATACTAAATATCTCTGATTCTTTTCATTAAGTGACAGCAGAATAAAAGTATTTCAAACAGATCTGACTAGCACAATCACCACTTACTGTCTGATAAGAACTTAATGAATCCGCCTTCAGTGAGCAGAGATAAAATCATATTTCCTCCTCTACATGTTAAAATAGGCCTCCTTAAATAATATGCAAAATCGAGTGTTTCAAATGCATAACATTAAAAGTTAGGAAAACGTCAAGGAGCGAATTTTTGACAGCCCATAAATAAAAACATTAATTAATGACAGCAATTTTCCTAATGTCATGAATGAACGCGAAGAAAATGAATGTTTCTTATTCGTACAATTGCTAGAAAATGTTTTCAGCAATTATAGAGCAGATAACTACGAAGATATCGTAAAGAAGTGTATGGGACTACAAAGTGCTGTGTTGTAATATTAACGTAAAAATGCATTTTTTGACTAACTATCTTGAACAATTCCCAACTAATTTATGAGATGTAAGAGTCGAACAAGAGGTGGAATTACCCCAAAATACGAAATATTATGATGGAACGGTACTAAAGCCGCTGGGATTTGCGAAATGATGGCGAAATACTGTTGGTTTTTGAAAAGAGACCTGTCATCAACAAGCTAATGCGCTAGGTCTTATACAAGAAACATTTTGCTACATTGAAACCTTCATATATATATATATATATATATATATATATATATATATATATATATAAATTTAAATAATTTCCATCATTATAATGTCATCTTACTCTTGTTTGAACTGATTGTATCCAGGAAACTTGAAAAACATTCCGTATGTGATTTACTTTTTTCTGATTTGAAAAATCTGGAAAATGTGACATAGGCTGTTGATACGAATTAGAAGCTGATATAGCCAAACCGAATTGAAATTCGTATTCAGCGCGCCAAAATTAGCTAGAATTAAGCGTCAGATATCGTTTAGTAAAATACGTTCTCCCTATTGCTATATGTTAATCAGAATCCAGTATTATTCTAATGGTCTATAATTCTGTTATCATTTCAACTTTGTAATATGGCTGCAATACCTGGAATCTGTATCGTTGTAATATCCTAAACTTAGAACGCTTTCATCAGCAAATGTTGTGTTCAATCTTAAACATAAAATAAAAATACTATACGGCCAGGACAAAGTCGCGGAAGGAGCCAATATTCAAAGCATCCAATCGCTGATCATGAAACACCGACTTTGATGGTCATGACAGGTAGCCAGAATGGAAGATTGAACGTTTCCAAGCCAAGTGTTATTAAGTGATCTCAGTTAAGGGAAATGACAACGGGGTTGGCCTATTCGAAGATACAATGGACAAATTAAAACAACACAGACATACACTGGACTTGGGCCTATATCGTTTGAAAAACAATCCTGAGACCGTGTCAACTGGGTGTGTTCCATAACCATCGGAACCATATCTTCTTAACCACCACAAGAGAAAAGAAAGAAATCAAACGACAAGAAAGAAAGTAACGACAAGGTCACCCTCGTGCTCAAACATGGTTACCATGCAGTCATTGACATCGATTTTACCATGCAAGAATTTAGGTTTACGTTGTCATCAATGTCATCGTCTTAAATTAAGCGATCAGCAAAGAAGAAATTCTTGGCTACAAGATAAACTCGAAGACACTATACTAATTATGTACCGGGTGTAGCAGAAAATTGTGTAACAGCAAAATTGACCAATTTTTAGATGAAGCTCTGAAACGTTCTATCTTAGAAACGATTATTCTTTTCTTACTGGAATTCTCTGTAACTTTATAAAACTATTGAATTCTACTTTGAGCAATAAGAATGCATAAATACGCTTCAAATTTAACAGAAGAAGCGTGATGAAATTGATCATAAACTAAAATTACTTGTTCATCATTAATTACTCATAGCTAAGGATCGCAAATTCATGAGAAATTGAAATAAAGTCCATATATATATATATATATATATATATATATATGTGTGTGTGTGTTATTCCTGGAACATGTTCCAACTTCTTGAAGATGATCTTTGCCCTCTCTAAATTTCTAACTTCTCTCCTGGAATAACAAGATGCTTACCACGTTTCACATACGTTTTCATTTTGAAGTCTTTTTTAACTGCACTTTTGACAGTCATAAGTGGTGATGATTTGGCAGTTCTAAAATATTTACACAATGGAGTAAAGGATTGCGGCTGGGATTGAGGAATCGGAGAACCGAGTTCGAACTCATTATATTCATTTCGTGCTATTACTCTTGGAAAACGTAGGAATCCATCTTTTCTGCCTACAGCTATGGATTAAATAACAAGACAGAAGGGTTTCATAACCTTAGGTTTCAACTATTTTAGGAGAAATATGGCTCTGAATTCAAACAAGCCATGAGAGTACTGGGATTCATCAGGCTATCTTTCTCATGTCACGCCGCTTTTAATCAGCGGCTGTATATGTCGTACTACTACGACTCGAGAGACTTACGAGATTCCTGATCGATATATATATATATATATATATATATATATATATATATATATACACGCACATACACACATAAGAGTAAATCAGAAAATATGAAAACAGTTTTGAAATTACACAACAGAAGCATGATTGTTTCATTTGAATGGCAGAGTCTAACGCGGGCAAACCTATGGACGCTCTACCCAGCAATTGCATCATCGAGGAACAACACACCGCAGTCGGCAAAGGGCGTTAACCCTGTGGAAATATATTGTCAGATGCTGGAACATCTTACCGCACGCACCATGGATCAAGGAAAGTTTTATGCGTGGCTTGGATGTTTTAAAAGGGATAAGCAAGTTTAACGGACGAAAGCTGTTCTAGTCGTCCATTAACAGGGAACACCACAGCTAGTATGCAGATGTCTTGATCAGGAAAAACCGATGACTTACGTTAGCGAGTGTTGGGCTCCGTCAAGCTAGCTTGCCGAAAGCTGTAGTGTATGTGGTTCCCTTACGACTCGTGGTCGTGATTGTAAAATATATATTAATATATTTGTATATTTATAAATATATTCAAGATATATTGAACGAAGAACCACTAACAATTTCAAATTAATTTTATCTGCACATAGTCTCACGAGCCTTAAAATGAATATAAAATAAAACTGTAAGCTAGATTTAAAACCAAATATCACTAGAACTAAACGACAAAACAAAGAATATATTAATGTGCTATGTATATTGAATATGTAACTGGTAATATGAATTTTAACAGGAATCACAAAAAAAAATTGCTCAGGAAATATTTGAAGCACTCTCAAACGCTTATCAACACTTAAGCAATGCTTAATAAAACGGGAACTTAAATTAGTTTTGCCTCGCGTACAATCATAAAATTCACATTCTATTCACCTTACATATTTTATTGCCAAATACCAGGTGTTTCAATTGGAAAACTGTCTAACTCTTTGTGAAGAGAGGAAATGCAAATCTTCTCTACACTACTCTGGGAATTGTCTTGCTACGCTTTTGCTGTCTCTATACAAAAAGACATGATAGTTTTCTGCGAAGCCTAGCGGAATTGGGTTACTGTACTTACAAGCATAGAGGTGAAGAGATGGTCACTGGTCCAAATTATATAACATTCCAAACAAATCAGATAACAGAAAGCAGCCCTCTTGCTTTCCATCTCGATGCCAATTTGCTGTTGACGATGGAGGCTATTATGATGACATGTGTATGCATAATCGGGATAAGAGAGATCTTGTTTGAAAAAACCAACATCCTCTTGAGAGTATTTCAATAAATAAGACTCAAAATAAACTTTTAAAAACAGAAAGAAAATGGTCTAGAATTGCAATGAAAGCTATAATGGAATATCCATTACCAGCATGAATATTCCGAATGTTTAAGTAGTAAATACCACCACTTCAGATACCACAATACATTGATCATTTTTAATCGATTTCACCACAAGCAAGGCAGTGAAGCCGCTAAGATTCAAGACATTACTGGGTGTGGAATAATTAGAAAGCATGAAATTTACTAAGAGCAAGAACAATGAAGAATAACCCTGTTTACAGTAGAAAGCAATTTGTATTGCATTTAATTTTTCGAACATTAAGTTTGCTGAAAAGCATGGAGCCGGAAGAGAGTTATTCAATCGAGAAGTGTGATAAAAGAGACTGTTAACATAGAACTTACGGTTACATCTAGCCAACCCGACTGTATGTTTATCAGACACCTTTGCCTGTCTAGTATTCTCCTTAAACTAATAAAATCTAGAAACCCTGGCGAAGAGCTCAATCGAACAGTTGTCATGGAAGTATTTATAGAAACCACACAAGGAGGCAACTTTACGAAAATGACTAACAAATATAGTATAGGAGATAAGTAAATTGAACATAGAATATACTGCGTTAGAAGTAGTATCGACAAACACCTCAAACTGCTAGAAGACCAAAGCACTAACATGAAATGATGCGACATTAAAATGAAATAGCCTCGTTGGCTGTTTAACATCAATGATTAAAAATGGCTCGGAGCGAATAAAGCCTGTGGATTTTGGCGAAACCAATCATTTCTCGAACATTTGTGAATTGATGCCACACAATCACAAACAAAGCACTGAACGAGATAAAAGAAACCATATCATGTGAGGATTTTCAACAGTAGCAACATGTATCTGTAAGTGAAAATAATGATAAAATGAAAACGTTAACTTACGACTAAAAAAAGGTTAGGGAGGGAGCCCCCATCGATATTTCGATAGGACTTCTGCCCTCAATCATCACCACAGAAATTCAGACAAAAATAAGACAATAGCAATAACAGAAGCCTATTTTTCTCGAAAATTACTTTAAGAGAAATATTGTATAAATCTGATCTGACAGTAGCATTTTCGGATAAATCAAAGATGCCGAATATTTCCTAGTAAGGAAAGCGTTACCATTACCATTTAATTTGGAACTGGCTGCATGCAATGCACTAGTTTCAGGCTACTGGTGTGATCCTCCGATAGCTGCCCTCATGTCAGTTCGTGGCTACTGATCCAGTCTCCTGGTAGCATCCTGAGGTGCGGGAGATTGCCTCCTACCACTTTATAATCATGCCTGTCTCTCCTGCCTGGAATATCCTGCTGTGGTGTGCAATAAATTGTTAACCTTATCGTGACATAGGAAATTATCATTCAGTCGCAGAGACAACCAGTGGGTGCAATTCGAAATTAATTAAGCTCGATAAATATTGAGGAGTATAAATTAGATTCCATCCAGTTGAATATCAGATAGTTTGGTTTGGTTGATCTTGGCAAGCTTCAGCATACTATATATATATATATATATATATATATATATATATATATATATATATATATATATATATATATATATATATATATATATATATATATATATATATATATTCTTATTTTTGCCCGAATTACTTACATACTGAGATTATTATTTCTGTAAAGTTTCGGTCGTCCTAATTGCCTAGGTGATTAAAATTTTGGATCGTCAGTTTAGCGATGTAGTAATTGTGGGTTCAATCAATGGGCCGAGCAGTTCATTGGAAACGTGTCGAGTAATAGTTGAACGCTGCTAGATAAGAACTATAAGTGATATGCCTAGACATGTACAGTGGAACAAGAATGCTTTGTCCTCATAGATTTAATAAAGAGCCCTGTTCGAAATTCAAAACGTTTTGACAACTTATTGTAAAGTGTAAGATAAATGCCCATAGTTTATTGATCAAATTTGAGATATAAAGAAAGCTATTGGGTAAACATTGATAATTCCTGTATTTTAAAGACATGATTTTCAAGATGGAGAAAGCAATTATATGCACCTCATGATTATTAGGGTATAATTTGAGTAATCGTAATGTATATTACGGTATTTCTTTTCGAAAATTTAGTCGGACTAAAGTATTTGGTCTATTTTAGAATTTGATTTATGTATTTTAAACTGTGAAAATAATAAGATTTATTTATTATGAACTGACTAAAGAATGTGGTCTATTTTAGAATTTGGTTTATTTATTATAAATTGCCTAACAAAATTGGTTTATTTTAGAATTTGGCTTATATATTATAAATTGCCTAAAGAATCTGGTCTATTTTAGAATTTGATTTATGTATTCTAACCTGTCAAAATAATTTGGTCTATTATGAACTGACTAAATTATTCGATAAAGCGGCTACCATTTTTGATAGTTTTAATAAAATCACTTATTAACTATCATATATTAAAATAGATAACAAATTAACATTAAATAATTTGGTTTCTTTTACACTTTTCTTTATGAGAAGCCGAACATGGATTTGGTATGTGGAATATGAAAAATTATACAGATCAAATAAGGTATTAATTTTATATATATTATCTTTATCAATTAAAAAGTATCGTCCAAAAATATACGATAACACTTTGTATATTCTGACACTATTATCAACGCTGAAATGAGCGCGAATTGTGCTTACCAAATAGTCAGAATCAATAATCTGTATTTCCCGTGTTGTTCCGAATTCGTGTTGGATGACTGCATTATCTCGTATTAACAAAATAACTACTCACATTCACCATTTCCATGACTGTAGTTGTATATTACTTAATAAAGATTGTCGTTCTGAATAGGTTTTCATTTATTTCTCCGCCAATAGTCAGCGTTTCCATTTGTGGTGTTAACATCATTGAAATATTTTAGTTGATTTCATGTCCAAAGTCAATCTTCTAAATCCATTATGGCACACCATCACTTTTTTGAGGTAGTCGGCATTCTTCTTCTATGTAGCGTGTCCGTTCAGGAAGAGGGAAATCGTGGCTCTACACAACAGTGACCATTAGCAGCGTTGCTCCTGTCAAGCCCCCTTCTGTCGGTTCCGCCAACCAATTGCACAAGCGTTTGTTCTATCTCTCTTGCATTAGATATGCTCTGTAAAGCTTTTATTTTCCAAGCCCTTCTTCTTTATCTATCCAAGAATTCGAATTCGTCATTCTACAACTTCCTATTTCTTGTAACACTTAGCCGTTTCTCTCCCTTTACCAAGATTTCTTACATGCCGTTTCACTATCCATTCAGGATTTCGTCAGATAAGTGGCACCCACTCTTCACCTATCAATCCGGCACAAACATTTATTCTGCATTATACTTCTAAGGAAACCCAGCTGTATTTTCCTCTTTGTTGTTTTCACATCCATTTTCCTTAAGTCTCTCACGTTGCTTACTCGCTCAGCCCATTGAATTATCAATTTCCTTCTGTAGAACCGCATTTCTTTTGTCTTCAGTCTTCTCTTCATCTGTGGGTAGATTATCCACTATTTAATGCATAGAAGAGGATTGTTATTACATAGCAATTCAGATCAAAATGATTTCGGTAGAAAATTAAAATAAAATTATCTGTACTGCGCTGTCAGAACTCTCTGCCTACATGACAGTTAATGCGGAACACTTTAATCACAGATAAAGAAGTAACTCGAAATCAGAGACGCGATTTTCATCGATTTATAGGTGAGCAGGCTATATATAACCGTAAGTCCTATGCTAACAGTTACTTTCTCACACATCTCACTTGCGGAACTCCCTTCCGGCTCCATGCTTTTCAGCCAATTTTAATCTGCAATAATTTAAATGCAATGCCAATCGATCTCTACTGTCCTCTTAATTAATCTTCCTTCTTTGCGCTCATTATTAAGGTTTCTGTACTTAATTCTTCGATACCCTGTAAGTACATGTCCCTTAGTGGCTTTATTGCTTTGTATAGGGCGATACTGATTACAGAATTAAAAAATAGACATTACTATGTCGATGAAACCTGAACAACCAGTAAATTCTAAAAGGAATATGAACGGAAAAGAAATATACTTGATATCAGAATGAAAGAACTTGATTTTGGAGGATATATAAGCAGATTCTGGTTGTAGAATTAAAAGTTTATGATATATATATATATAAAAGTAAGAGTGACAGTGAGAGACAATAATAACCTACCTAGTATGAGGCACCGTCGAGTAATGGATAGCGGCTCGGATTGAGGAATCGGGGAGACGATTTCGAATTTCAATCGAATCCCTTACGTACTAATACTCTTGGGAAAGGTATGAATCCTCTTCTCCCCACAGGACAGACCGGGTTCTATAGCCTTTGCTGGCAACTGGTCTACCGCAGAAAGAAATGACAACCTACTGCGGAAAAAATCTGCCTCGTCAGTCATGTATCGAAAGATACTTGATCGCCTAGCCGTGTATCACGTATGACACATAACTGACTGAGTGTCCATGTGTGAATGGATGGATGATTGGGGTCACAAAGAGACGGTAAATGAGTCAAAGGCTGCTTCGTAATCCAAGGGACAGGAAGATATGGAAAATCATAATCTACCACATTTGTGAAGTTTCGTGACACGTAATAGAATGTTATTTCATCATTCCTTTATAAAAGAAAAAAAAACAGAAATAAAATGAAAAGGAATATGTTATGCCTGGCTAAGCGCATTTTCACGGTGCCAATGAAAATTGTTTTCCAGCATCAGCATAGGATAGACACATAGAAATGAGATAATTCGCAATGGCAAATTTGATACTGTAAATCTGTGGAGGGTTATCCATTAATCGAGAAAAATATTTCGTTTATTGATTTGTAGGAAAAAGTATTATGCAGATCGAATATGTGTAGGTGTATTGGATTTGATGTAAAATTATTTACCAAACACTTATAAGGATGTATTTTCCGATGTATTTGCCACGGATATGGCAGATTCATCTTATTTTATAATTTAATTTTGCGATTGAATATAATCAAATTTTTGTCAATGAGGCGGGAAAAACTAGGAATGAAATATAGCAGTTTATTTAGTCATTATTATTTTCCTGGTCTGTGAAAAGCATTTAAAAAATGATATAAAAATAAACTCTAAATAGTAAAACCAGAATAAAAGAAAGAATTAAATGTGTAAGGTTATAAAGGAGAGACAATAAAAGGATATTTAAACATTCACAAATCTAAACAGAATTTGTAAAAGACGATAATTTTACTAAAATGATTTATGAAATAAAACGACAGCGGTGAATGTAAACAAGAAATAATGGAAGACTTGGCGAATGAGTAAGGACCTGAAATAAGAAAACGGAACATTTATCCTTAACAAAAAGGCGTAATTGAATAATAAGAGCTGTTGAGTGTTAGATATTTAACCGGAAAGAATACACATATTGTGTTTGAAAACTTTCCCATTGACATGTTTATATTTGTATACTTGGTGAACACATTTCCACACACCAAACATAAATAAAAGGCGATTATTAAGGTAGATCCTGTAGTAGAAATTAATGTAAATTTGAGAAGAATGAATGAATTAAAGAATAGAAAGTCATGTGGTATACATGATAAATTAGAATATATGTAGTTACAGAAAGAATAATAATAATTACAATAATAATAATAATAATAATAATTATTATTATTATTATTATTATACAAATAAATAATAATAATTATAAAAATAAAAATAATAAATAAATACCTAAATACATAAATGATAATAATAAAGAAATAGAATTAATAAAGAAATAATAGCAAATATATATAAGTAAATTAATAAATAAATATTAATTTAGTTATCATTATTATTTATTATTTATAATAAATAATAATAAGTAAATAAACAACAATAATAAAAAAAATAATATATTAAAAATAATAAATAAATTATAATAAATTAATAGCTAATAATAATGCATAAATAAATAATAAATAAACAACTAATAAGGCATAATAATTAATAAACATTATTAATAATAATAAAGTTAAGTTTTGTCTGAGTGAATTATGGTGTGGTGTAGTAAACATTGCATACAGTAACAACTCATTTGCTTCTGAGTTGTTAATGAATAGAGCTTTTCTATGAATGGGAGAAGTGAGGAATGATAACATGCCATCTAGAGGGCCAACCAATATCTACATACTCGGGAACACAATCGCGTACAGTCTGGGTGAAGTAGATTACCCGATCTGAAAGTATTCAGTTATTATTCATACTGTTGTTTTTACTACCCTGGCCTGAAACTGAAGTAACAATTAATATTTGATCAAATTCACGAACAACTACATTAATTCCCTGCGCGCTTTTCACGTGGGCCTTCATTACATGGATCATTGATTCAGATAGAAATTAAGATAAATCTCTTTGGAAAGTAAAACAAATGAAAATGAGACGATGAAATACTTTAATAAATCGGAAGATAGACGAAAGAAAGGAGGAAAACGTTCAAGGAAAATGGGAATAAAATGCATAAGAAAGGGAAACGCGAAAAGTCAGTTTAACTGAATGAAAAGAGAGAAAAATATGTGAAGCCAATTAAAATAATTCAGGGAATAAGAACAAAAGATTAAGTGTTAAGAAAACAAAAAATAAAATGCCAAAAAAAAAAAGACTGTGTAAAAAGTTCATAGAAATTATATAAAGGAAAAAAAACCAGAAAACAAAAGTCGAAAAAGACATGTCAACTAAGAACGAAAGAACAAGCATATTATAAAGGCGTTAAAAATCTATTAAGATGGCAGAGCTGCAAATTCTTCTTGGGGGATTTTTCTGGCACAGTCGTTCGAAATCTAAACTGATTAGCTTTCCTGAAAATGAAAATTGAATTATTCAGCTCAAGAATTTTGCGTAGCGGTTTTGCACACTGAAATGTGTCGAACGATTGCTGGATGGTGTGATTGTTATTTCGATCAAATTCCCATTAGATTTTCTGTAATTGTTAATATGTTGGTTATGGATTTGTAGAAGGACAAATAAAAAAATACTATCGACTTCTAACTTGATGCATAGACATGTACAACTTGTATTTAGAGCTTATGTTCGGATAAACACTGTATTTTTTGGTTTGTCGTTATAAAGACTGAAAAAATAAAATACTTTTCTTTAAGGCAAGGGAGGAGTGCTACTGGCATGCAAGGGATTACAGAGGATGAAGAACAAGAATAAAGAGGCGTGTTTAGTATACAAACAAGTCAAACGAGGAACAATGTCAGGGTGTCAAATGTCGATTGACATTACATTTGAATGCTAGTCATCGGGGAACAAGGTACGGGGAAGGGAGTTTAACAGACGGGAAGTACTGGAGAAAAAGCTGTTTGAGAAGAAGAGACGGTTGCATTTAAACGTTTTAAGAGTGAAAGGGTGGGAACCGAGATGCCAACCTAGTAGCTCGTTTAAATTCATGTCGTCCGGGAACCAGACAACGCTTTCTGTGAAAATAATTCTAGAAGAGACAGAATGAAGCCACGGTAAGCCTGTGGGATAGCGATTGTAGACTAGATGCCAGATCAGTAACTATGATCTTGCATATTCGTCTCTGGATTTTGTGAAGGACCACTAGACGTACAGCGGGAGCACCAGGTCATAAATAACAAACCTCCTGTTTCTCGTTAGAATGTAAAATAAAATATATCGTAACACTAAATGATGCTAACCTCCAGGAGAGTGGTCTCTTGTGCATTCTTGAGCCAACCTTTTCCACTGATAAGTTGAAATATCATATTAAAACAATTACTAGATCTGCTGTTAGGCAATATGATTCACTGCGTCATACTAAGGAAATTTTCTGGCCAGAATCTGTCTTACATATTTTAAAGTCTACCATTTGTCTATGCATTTTATATTGCCGCCACATCTTTTTGTGATTTTACTATTTATTTAGAAATACTTTATAAAATACAAAGGATATTCTTCAAAATAGTTGGCCCTAGCAAGGCATTTCAGCATCCTTCACAGTACCACAGCCGTACAATTGTTTCCCTGTGCCTTTTCTATTAATATTTTCTTGGATATTGTTATGATGAACTTTCTTCTATGGATGAGTGTGTGTTTGAGTGGGCGTTTGACGGAATGAAGTTAATTCCCTTGTCCTCAGTAATTTCGTCCAGCTAACTATGTTTCTCCTACGATAAATGACTGTATGTTCGTGATTACTAACACAATTTATTTTAGTTTTTTGTATATAAGATTATAATCATTGCAAACATTCTTTGGCGTTTCATATTTTAAAATAGTTATTTTTATTCCCCAACACCAAAGAAAAAAAACATATGGGAACTATCTAGCACTCCATAGAGACCCGAGGTACTATGGTGACTGTAGAAAGAATAATAAGGGGTTGATTTGGCGTAAGAAATATTATAGTATGTTTGAGTCTGTAGTTGTGGCTAGCAAAGTTTAAGATAAGACAGATTGAGGACCGGCCTTGCTCATCACTTTTTTGGCCGTGTCCCCATTTCTTTTTTTACGAAATACATATTATTTACCTCTATGGTACCCAGACCTTATGAATTTAAGCGCAATACTAGATTGTTGGAAAGCTCTCATGATTTTCCAGTAGTAATGGCTAAATGAAACCATTTAATTTCTATGCTAAAATTAGACAAAAATACAATAAACCTAAAACAAACATAGATATAACTTAAATACATATATTAAGCAAATACATATATTAAACATCAGAAAAAAATAAAACCATCGATCATGATAATATCCATAGTCACAATAATACAAATAAAACATCAACAGTCTAATGTTGCACAAAAAATTATTTGCATCGAACCTGGAAAGTTACCATACGACGCACGCGTCATACCCACTAGACCACTGGGTCTAGGTGATGAAAACGTAATAAACTAGACTTTATATACCGCTGCGCATCACATTTTTCGTCGTGTGACACATCAAAGTCTACTTATACCAATGGACTGTGCCCCCACGGGTCACATCTTCTATCCGCAAGCCGCTCCATCTAAAACGTTAAACGCCGGTTCAAGCAAAGATACATGAGTGATAGAACATCTTAGGGGGATTTAAAAGCACTGGACCGGTACGGATTCGATCCCCTGCAGTGGATGCGCACTGCAGAGGAATCCCAAAATAGGACGAAAAAGACATCCAGTGTTTTCTGACATCTGCTGACATTGCTTCTAGACTTAATTAATTATGATTATCCAAATCCAATAATAATTTGTTTCTTTCTTTCGTCCCTTTTCTTTCTCTCTTTCTCTCTCTCTCTCTCTCTACATATATATATATATATATATATATATATATATGAAAAAGTAAAGTGGTTATATTGTTTATTCCGTTTTGCCTGTGTTCATATAAGTGCTTTCCATTCTCAGCAGAAAATGTGTAAAAACTGTCCGAATGTTCTATATATCCGACATGCTTTTAACGTTTATCAAATATACTAATCGAAAGCGAACCGATATTCTGATACGCCTTGTGCCCAGGAAAGTAACACTTATCGAAACACAAGAAAAGTTAATTAAAAAACTTAACCGTGGCAACTATTCAAGGATCATTAATGAAACTTGTATAATAGAGGAGATGCTGTCCAAATACACTAATACATATGTGTGCGTATATATATATATATATATATATACATATATATATATATATAATACATACACACATACATACATACACACACACATATATATATATATATCCGTAGTACATTACTGCTCGACCACGGGGAACAACATAATAAGATAAAAAATTAACTGAATACGTTTACACAACATCGCCCTGATGACGCCTACGTGATCGCAATTTCAAAACGGAACGCTGATCTTAAAATTCAGTCATTTTGTTTTTATTCTTCTTATGTCTATCGTCTTTTCATGTTGACTTGAATATCTTCTAATTTTAATTATGTTTTAATAACTATGTCCTGAAGAAGGTCTACTAGACCGAAACATCTCACGTCGATAGTGAAACAACATTAAAATCAGTAAACTTGCATATTCGGATTTTTTTGTTGTTCTATATTTTCCTCATATATATATATATATATATATATATATATATATATATATATATATATATATATAATCTTTGGCGATAAGTAACAAATGAGAGTAAATAGATTTGCCTATCGACCAATTCCTACATTTATCCCTTGTTTCCTGTTCAGAATTGTGTTTCCGGTTCCTTATGAACTACCCAATTATTCTCATTCCATTTCACTCGCAGTTTCCTCTTGTGTCTTACTGGCACCATCGGCTTGCTTCGTGTGAAATAATTTTAAAAAAAACGCTAGAAAAATTCACGGGTTTACAGTATGCAACATTTTTAAGAAATTTAACAAATAAAAAGTGTTTCTTGAAAATAGTTTTGCTTACACATTTCGCCCTTCAAGGCTTCATCAGATCCAAAAACGAACGAAAGAATTGTGTTCATGGAAACGCTTAATCAAATCTATTTTCATTGAAACTGTTTCCATTAGCCAAATTTCTTACAAACTTTATCGTCATTTTCTATTCTATTTAAAAAAATGTAATCAATATAAAAATATATTTTATATCATCGTTTTTGTATTTTATTTTATTATTTTTTGGGGCAGTCGCATAATATTCAGGCGTGGGAAATGCCATAGAACGGATTATAAATGAGGAGGCCATTGTGAATCCCATAGATTGTATTGAGACATAGGGATAGGGGCATAGGGATAAGGGCAGGCAGAGATAGGTTGGACAGAGGTGATAATTCCATCGGAAGTATATATCCTTATAAAGTGTGCTACACAAATCGCCTAGGTCGATGCATCGACGAAGAGAAGCAGGTGCAGTAAGTCGTTCTAATCAGTCCGCACTAATGTTCCTAATCAAAAAATTATTTCATGCCTGCAGATATTTTTTTTAATATTTTGATATCAAACTTGCCCTGCAAGATCGCCAATTTTCTGATTTGCCTACAGAAGTTTGTAAATGTTTTCAACATTTAAAACTATTGTCAGTTTCGGTTAATTGTCATCTTAGTGGATCGTTTTTATTGTGCTTTCTGCAGATGAAACACTGTCAATATTGCTGTCATTGTCACACTTAATTATGATATAATTAAGAGATTTTGAAGTAGCGTGTAAAATGTGAGACGGTCCTTGTGTTTTGCCACAACAACTCACACTAAGGAAAATTAATTACATAAAATTAATTTCAAGAAGTCAATGTACATTGTTTATATCCACATGAGTTTTTGATTTTTAAGAACAGTAAACCATCTATGATCTAAAAATGACCCACAAGAATAAAATATAGCAAGACAGTAATTATACGGACAATAATACAAGAACATACAACTGCCGAAGCAAGGAATACTGTCTGCTGTGTGACAAATGTTTAACTATAAATATATAAAATGTTCACTGTATGGCCATATTTCGTAGTTTTGACGGCGAAAAGACTTAAAACTTAAGTCTTAAATTCTCTTTACAAAACTGAGTTTTACAATCGTAATCTCAGTATACGTGATGATGGTTATAAAAATGACACGAAATTGTCCACATTCTATTGTAAAATAAAAAAGCTGGCAAGCCAAATCCAACTATTGAGTGCGAAATTTTAAGGACTGAGCAAATGCAAAGACTTACGCGCGTCTGCAGGCATAAAAATAAATGTTTCATTCCAAACGCTGGTGTTGTATAATTAGAAAGCCTCTATTCAACTGTTTTTCTTCATCGGAACATGCATCAAGTATAATGATCGTATTATTCGCCCGATGGAAATAACAGCTCTTTTCTACTGCTCTTTGTCCGTTCCGTCTTTTTTTCTCAGTATACATTATTGGTGAAGTACATGGACGTCTGATTCATAATCAAGCTTCTGGTCCTTCCCTACCGCCTAACGATTGCACGACAGCGAAATATAAGTATATATATATATATATGTGTGTGTGTGTGTGGTGGACTGAGAGCCAAATTCAAATTCCAGCCGAGTTCATTTCATTCACTTAAGTACTATTACTTTTGGTAAAAGAATGGCTATTACTCAGCTACGGGTAAAGAGCATTAGAGACCGTGGTGGAAATCGATCATTGAGAACATCTCTGAAATGAAAAGCTGAAGAGATTCGCCAGGGGGACTTATAGGAGGCTATACACCATTTCCGTGTATTCGGCAGTTCTCTTATAATCAAATATGTGCGGGTAGTGTGATTGGACCCTCATTCACTGAAAAAGACGGGTGGATACTCTCCCTTTGTTACATTCTTTCACTGTTACTCACTCTCTCTGTTATTCTGTCATTGTTACTATTTCTCTGTCTCTTTCTCTCTCTCTTAACTAAGACTACTTACACACACACACACACACACACACACATATATATAAAAGTGGACATAGAAGGCGACAGTCTGTTTCATGCTAGATGCAATCGTCGCGCCACGTTGTCGCCTCTAAGTGTTGACTTCTATGTTCACTTTTATATTTACACACGCTCTATCTCTGATATTGAGCACTTTATCCCATAAATATAGCACACTTTAAGACTATATTTCTTATATATATATATATATATTATAATAATATTTTTAGTTTTTAAAAATATGATTCCTCCGCTACATAAGAGTTCTCATGTTTCAAAAGCGAGATTAATTATGTTAGGGGTCTCCCCTAACATAATTTTTTAAGTTATGAAGAGTTAAGGTGTCTGGACCCGCTTCCTTCTCAAGCGAGAATTTGGGAATCTCAAATGGTATTTATTGGAAAGCGCTCAATATCTGCGAAAATACCATCATCCGCTCCTCACACCATTACTACCATACCAATACCACCCCACAAACTGTCACCACTCTAACTCTAATTACAGTTCGCCACCGTCATTGTCCCAATATTGTAATTATCTTTTTAGTCTTACTATTAATTTATTTATTATTGTATTTACCATATCTTTCTTACCATTTATCACTGCTTATCTCAACTTGCAACGATTATTCCATTCCCACTATATCAACACCACAATTACCATTGCCGCATTAGTTTGCAATTATACTCCTCCCCAGCAAAATAAATACCACCACATATACCAATAGGTATTGCAATTTAGAATTTCTACCGTTTACATTGGCGCAATCGCCCTAAACATGCAAATAACCGACATTAAATATAATAGCAAAACAGCATTAGACACTTACCTACCATAGTTGTACACAAACCCCAACTTAAGTAATAAAAAAACAAACAAACAAAAAACAGACGGATAGAAGATGTGTGAATGCGTGTGCATACGTATACTTGTGTGCGAGAAAACATTATTTCTTGTACAAAATAGGCGAACGATAGATAAGTTGACATCTCCATTTGGAAAAATATTCGCTACACAATTCCAACATTGAATACAGCGACCAAATGCGTACGTATGCGCGCAACGACGTATGGATGCGCATATACGCCCAGTCACACACTGTTCATATATGTTTGTTTGTGTTAGCTGCAGTGCGTGAACGTGCGTGTTATTTGTCTGCGCATATATGAGTGGCGCTCCGACGACAAGTCTTCCTCCCACTAACATAAAACACCAATATAGGCAACCATAAATAAATCGAAACTTTTCAAAATTTTTCAGGTTGTCTGATGATCGCAAAGTCCGTGAAACCCAGGGACACAAACTCACATAAACGCAACTATATATACATACATATATATATATATAAAAGAATAAAATATAACACGAGCTTACTTCAGTGGAAAAAACTAGCGATGATTTATGAGAGCTCGACAACGTTTAGATTTGCTTATTATTCTACGAATTGCTCTCACTTGCGTATTTTTTTCATCCTTTCTTTTTTGTCGCGGCACATTTGATTTATTGCACGACCCCAAAAAGGTCCGGACCAACAAATTGAAAAGCCCTGAAGATAAGACTATCTATTGTATACATAAAACCAAGTTATATGCTTCCATATTTAAATATGTGTTTGTAAACAAAGCTGTATTTGAATCTAACAAAGTTTTAAATATGTAAAACCATTAAGAAAATAAGTTATACTCTTAGATAAAGTCATGTGAATCATTTGTTACCTTCGAGAAATCATTTACTTCACGTACTAATATTATACAAAGACATGTTATTTATCATTTACCTAAGCAAGGAAATAAAGCCACTATGACACAAGAGGTTACTGAGAGCGGAATAATGTGAGATAAAGAAAACAATATTAAGGAGGTAGAACAATAAAAGAACAGGTATTAAGAAGACAGGCGAAAACGATTAAAGAATGTGGCTGCTGGTATAAAATCGTTCATCAACATTACTCTGCACTAAACTACACAATAAGAGAACCAAGTTAGACAATTTCTGCAACCACATTGCTCCTTACATCTGGCCATCTAACTCCTCATACGGCAGCCTCCTTGATTATTATGCATGAGGCGCAGTTAAGCGAGAGGCCCAAAAACTCGTTGTAACACCAAATATGAACTGAAGGCAAGAATACATAAAGATTTTATTGAAAAACAAAACAAATACAATCGACCATTGATGACAATTCCAGAACAAAGTAACTATGGACAATTTGTTTATATCATCTGCAAGCCGCATTGATGGAGAATGCATTATCTGATACCGTCGCCAGTGAGACACGCTGCAAGAGCCACTCCGTTTCGCGAGGCTCATCCTTAATCGAGACGCAATCACGCCAATCCTCCGAAGGAACGCCATCGGACGAGGGCCAATAACCTTAGAAGTCTCCACTGCCACAGGAGTAAAAAGGAAAATCTATCAGCAAGATAATTTACATATTTATTAAATCTCTGCGGACCTGATTAAATTACCGGCCGAAAAGGTATCCGCAGAGGTCCCATCCCAAATCACCAACTTACCCATTTTAAGAGTGAAAATGGTAATGCCATCCAGCTGCTTTCCATCACCACGGTCGTGGCCTATGGGTTCGATTTAGGAAGGGAACCCAGCTGCATCCAAACCTCTTTTGATGATGTCGTTTATTGCTGCATGCCGTGGAAAGCGACCGGCACTACGACGACAGGAGAGAGGATGTAACCAAACTCATTGATGGAGGCTCCACATCTGCATCTGTGACGCTCACATAATTTGAGTCGAAGACGGATCGCGACTCCGACCCGAGTACACGCATCATCTAGAAGGGTACCGGGAGATGAAGAGGGCACTGCGTTGAGCCAGGCGCTACTACTCGCTTATGATGCAGTTGGTAGACTAGAGAAACAAGAATGTGTAATTCCTTCTCGGGTATTATTTTTATATCCTCAAGGATGAGTCTGATATACCGGATAGCACTCTCGAAATCATCTGCACAATAATTCAAGTTTAATATCTCTGACTTGGACGAGTTAATCTCAAGTCCAAGCAGCGATAAAGCAGGAATAACTCGCAGGTCAGCAGCTACGGCCTCGACAGATCCTCCCAGCGTTGCATCGTCAAGATACCATATATTGAAAGGAGAGGCGATGGAACGAGCTACCCCATCAATAGCCATCACAATTAGTAGCGGACCAAGTGGATCACCTTGCTGGATTCCACTAGTAGAAGAGATAATATTATCGGAGGCGATCAACATACTTGGATGACTATACGAAAGATGAGCCATTTTAAATATGGAAGGAGACCGCTGATGGCAAAGTTCCAGGGCATGATACCTTCTGATGCGATTGAAAGTGTTTTTATATCCAATTCTAATAGGATACAGGGGGAAACATGTGATGTATTCTCGAAAAATGATCTTGAGGCATGAACCGTAGCTTCACATTCGCCCTGTATGCCTACCCCGAACTAGACAGGTTGCATTACATGACCTATGATCCTTCACAACTCTACAAGCTGTTTTTGCCGCGAGACGAGGAAAAATATTACCAACAGCGATAGGGCGGATACCTCCGTCTCTTTGTTTTTAAGCCGTTAAGTTGGTTGAAAATAATAAGTTGCGAGCATGTTGGGGTATCTCAGCTGTTATGCGTGTTTTCAAATGTTCACCAGCTTCGGCAGTGTAGGCAGAAATTAAGTCCTTGATGTGACCAGATCGAAGACCGTCCACACCACCACTGCTGCTTCCCGAGAAAGACTTCAGAGCGGCAACCATTGCTTACTTTGTGATTTCAATATTTGAATCATTGTTTTCCATCTGAACAAATTTGACATCTGATGGTGGCGAAGGATGTTTCCGACGGAGCGCTGTGAGAACTTCTGGTGTAGTAGCTAGTATTCTGGGAGATTTAGGGATTTTTAAAGGCACCTTCCGGAATTGCCTAAGGAGGGAGTTTGCCCTCAAAAACTCACTGGCATTGTTTGAGTCAGTTCATTATGTTGATGGATCACACTATCTTTTAGAGGCGAGAGAAACAGACAATGTGAACAACTCCAAACAACCAAAGACGCTGAAGCGTTTCTAGTCAATCCCACGCAAGATAAATGAAAAGACCGTTGACAATTTGAAAAACTTCTGTATAGTTATTTATTGTATTTTCCTGCTAACGGTATGAATGCGGAAACAAAAAAGTGTTATTCTTTAATTTCTGATGTAATTATATATGAGGCATTTACTTAACTTTTTTTATTTAGTAAATTCTTATTTGAATATTTATTTAGTAATTACATATGTATGTAATTTATGGATTTGAACGTTACTAGTTAAGACACATTATGTGTTACTGAATGATTTTCTTAAAATCCTATTATGTATATTTTATTACTAATACTATTTAGTCAGAGTTTAATTCAAGAATGGAGAGAGAGAGAGAGAGCGAGAGAGAGAAATAATTCCTGCCAAATCAAACAATCAATTGGATACTCGGTTCGATAATCTGTTGAATATCAATGTTTCCTTATGATTTTCCAGTCATTGCACTTTAACTACATGTTTACATTTGTATAGAGTACGGTAGGTATTAGAAATGGCTGAAATATGATTTCATTTAAAACCATTCGCCTCACAAATAAGGAATTGCTCTCGAACGATATATTCAGGGAAAGCTTTTGTAGGGTGGACAATTTTAAGTTGAATGGTCAGATTAATGCAACCAATATTATCTTTCCAGATTAAATATCATATACACATCTGTTTCAGAAAAAAATATTTACTGTCTGGAATATAAAGAAACAATTGTTATACCCTAGCTTATAAACTGCTATTTCCCCACTTGTTTTCTTATAGCAAAGCGGACGGATACAATTTCAAAGATTAAAGGGGCATAGCAACTACGGTAGTTTAATAAGAAAGAAAAAAAAGTAGTAATTAACGCGTTTATTTTTCTTTGCTTATCTGAACTCGAACGACGAAAACAAAATATTTGTGCATAACCGACAAAAAGTAAACATAAAATAGAAAATATCCCGTATCAATAATATTATGCTACAGGTATATTTTAAAGAGAAAGCCCATTGATTCCTAGGAAATCTTCTTCAGTTTACATAAGCAAGTTTGTCCTATCTTAATAAATGTCGTCTTTAAGCCTTTTCCTTATAATTCAGTTATAACCTGGAAAAAAAAAATTTGTTTAATAAATTACCACAAGCGATAATATCCCTAAGAAGCAAGGGGGTTACTAGGAGGGAAAAAATGAAAATACTTTAGAAGGAACCGGAAACCCAATCCTAAACAGGAAACAAGGGATAAACTTCTGTTCCTGTTCAAAACATCAGATATCGGTGTGAAGCAGACAGTGTTTAATATTTTTCTTGTAAATTCTCATGAACAAAATAATATTTAAATTAACTTTCATCATATGTTTAAGTTTTATGACAATTCTAGTGTTCGCATTTTAAAGCAACAAACATTGCCCATGAGTGACTTTAAATTAATAGAGGTATTAATGGAAGCGAACACGAAAGTCAGAAGTTACCGAAGATTCGATCAATTCAGCATTACTTTAATTTTTGAAGATATTTGCCTATATCTTAATACTTCATTTATTTTCTGGAAACAAATTTTCTCTTATTCTATATGCCTTAGAAATTGTCAAAATTTCCCTAGTTGTGGGGAAATACAGAATATATTTCAAAAGATTGGATTTACAAAAATCAGTTCAATCAAATGATATAGAAAGTGTGTTATAAAAAATCTTTCAATAATTGTTGAAAACTAAAATTAAAACCTGAGGTAGCATTACAAATCAAAACAATACATTTAAATATTCAGCAATTCTAAGATTAAATTTTAGCAGAAAGTTACATTTAGAAATCGCGTGAAAGGTTATAAAAATGGAGGTAATCTAGGTGATAATATTAGAGTTACACAGAACAAATTCAAAGTGGTAAAAATCGTGTTACTTTTGGTTTTCAAGGTGCGCATAGATATCAGGAGCGAGTTTGAAATACGGAATATAATTAAAATCAACAACGGAGCAAGAGTTGAACTTAAGAAAACAAAAAATCGTCTGAAAATATTAACAAAAAAGATCAGTTATCGACGAAATGGCGATATTTCAATTCGAGTTCATTGGATTCGTGTTACAATAGGAAGATCACAGAAATGAGAAAATGAAAATCATAATTCTGATTAAAAGATAAAATTCAACAATAATACGACGACAAAAAATGATAGGACTGATTAATATTAACCGAATAGAGTTCTAGTTTTAACATTTTACCATAATGATATTGATGAATGTTAGTTTCACACACACACACACACACAAACATGCACACACACACACACACACACATATATATATATGCATATACACGCATATATATATATATATATATATATATATATATTATGAAATCGACAAAGTCCGACAATTATTTTAAGACTTTTATATATTTATACATTTTTTTATATATATATATATACAAATATTTAAGAAAATGCTCTGTTTATAATAAACAGTATTAACAACATTTACTGGCCTGAATGTCCGAGAAATTTCAAACAGTAAAATCGACCTTGCTAACCGAAACCCTCCTCTGTGGTTAAAGCACGTCAGGCTATATTACGGTTCCGTATAGGATACAGATTAATTTCCTGTCGTTGAACTCATATTTCCTATGAAAATTTCTCGGACATTCAGGCTGGTAAATGTTGTTAATATTGTTTATTATAAACGGAGCATTTACTTAAATATCGACTATCCAAATAATTTATCTGAAAGTTCATTCTTTGAAATAATTTTTCTGGAAGTCAAACTCGAGATTGTTTTCTTTTATTGATAGCACTAGATACACTCTCCTATTGCGGGTACATACTGCCCGCCTCTGTTGAACGGGGTAGAGTCTCAACTCATGTTTCATCTTTAGGATGGGGTTCCCTGTTTCTTTCCGTTTTCTCTCGCCTTAATAGTGGTGCTGTCATGAACTTTTGTATGATATGCGTGGATGGTGGCTACGCCACTTCATACTTATAAGTACCTTGGCGTTAGTGAGTGTGAAGGAATTCGCCATAAAATATGAAAGTGTAAAAAGAGTAATATATAATTGACTTAGATTCTCAGAACAGAATTATGAACATTAATATACTTGCCATCTCAGTGGTTCAATACAGTTTCAACATCTTGAATTCTAAATGATATCAGCCGAATGGTTTCTAAGAAAAAAGCTTCTTTCTAAGCATAACACGCATCATTCACAGGCTGATGCAGACCGTCAATCCATCTGCCGTAAAGAAGGTGGAAGAGGACTTATTCAGCTAGAACTGTCATACAAGACCACTATTGGCCTACTAACATACATGGGAGCAACAGAAAATGGATGATAAAATTTGTCAAACAAGACGAACATTTTAAAAATATTCAAACATGAAAGAAGGTTGGAAATACAAACCCAGATTTAGTTGATTCTGTAGACAATCAAAACAGAACCCAAGAAACAACTCTTGCAGAAAAAATTAGGAAAAAGTAAGCCAAGGATAAAGTTATTGAACAGATGAAACAATGCTGCCAAGACAAACCTCTGCATGGTCAGAATCCTGAACGTTCTAATAAAGCCGATGTTGATAAAGTTAACACTCATCGATGGTTACGAGCATCTGGATTAAAGGCTGAAATGGAAGGCTTTATTTTTGCAGCACAAGACCAGTGTATTTTCAGTAGAAACTTTCAGGCAAATATCATATCATAGTGTGGATCCAAAGTTTAGGTTATGTGACAAATATCAGGAAACTAGAGATCGTCTAATCTCAGGATGATCTGAACTTGTGCCAAATGAATATTGAAATCGTCACGACAGAGTGGAGCAATGCTTACACTGGGCAATGTGCAAATACATTTGGAAATGATCTTAATAAACACTGCGTGAAAATCGCCCAGTACCGGTTACAGTAATAGAAAATATCACAATACTCTGTGATTACACAATATTTACAGACAGGAAGATTGAAGCAAATTGTCCGCACATATCAAAATCCGAGAATAAAATAAAAAACTTGCTTACTAATTGATATGACCTGCCCAGCGGATTGTAACATTTCAACCAAGGAATTTGATAATCTATCGAAATATAAAGACGTAGAAATCAAAATAGGAAAAAATGTGTAAATCGAAAGCAAGAATAGTACCAGTCATATTTGGTGCACTTGGAATGATAAAAAAAGAAACACAGCATCACATTGAAAAAATGCTGTGGATCCCAGAGAAATACAAAAAAATATATTGATAAGTACAACCCACACATTATGAAGAACTTTGTCCATGTAACGCTAGTAATATTATGGGAGTTGGAAAAACAAATCGTGAAATGTACCATAGCAACAGACGACAACCTGCTTTACTTTTTCCTGCAGACGTGATAGGTAGTGAAACCATAGTAGAAATCGAAATAATAATAATAATAATAATGATAATAATAATAATAATTTTTTTTTATTATCATTGTTAATGCCATCAAACCAGACACCCACGTCGTTAACAAAATATGAAAATGTCTCCTCATCGACGGCGGTTTGTTTATTTCTTAAGCTTGGCAAACACTTATTATTGTCACCATCGACGGAGTTGTCTGGTTTGGTGGGCTTAATAATGATAAAAAAATATTTACATAGATAATGGTATTCGTAATGAGTAAGCTGTAATTGTGAGTAAATTTCTTGTATTTCTTCAAGGCATGGGCTAACAGAAATCCCTCCAAATACAACTACAATTATTGATGTTACCTTGTGCCACATCTTTTAGATATCCACTTCAAGATCCTTGTATTCGATAGCTTTTAGTTCTTCAAATATATATTTCAATCCGCATGGACTGTCATGTCAATAAGAAAGCACATTCTGTTTTGCTTTGATCACGTTATCTGAGCGATTAGCGTTAATTGTTCTGTCTGTGTGTATTGAAAAATGCCCATAAAATTGTCACAGATCCCAACTCTGTAACCGGCTCCGGGTGGTGTTCATATACATTTTAGTGTCTTTCTCGTAAAAGTTGCATAGTTTCCATTAAAGATATTAGCCCAATCTATCGGGCCTAACTTTATATTCACTTGTTGCTCCCAATGTGCAACCTCATACAAGATGGTCATTTTTGTTTCTCCATTTTTATCACAGAATCTACATTTGGGGGTCAACACAGTTTTTCATTATGTGTGCTTGGTAATTTCTCGTTAAGTTCCTTGAGGGTGACACATTATTTTCCACCCTACAAACAGTTTCTCACAGTCGAAAAGTAGCCGGTCTCTCACTGATCTATCGCCACTTCCATAGCAAGTCCTGAAACAAACTACATTGCTTAGCTCCACCAGTTCACATCTTCACCACTAAGATCCGCCATGCCACATAGTGTAGAGAGCCACACCCATTCCCTTTGTATTAGCTACAGTTGGGGTGCTAAATATATATATATATATATATATATATATATATATATATATATATATTATGTACTGTTACATTAAGGCATGTACATCCGCCACTACAAAATTGTACATTTTGTTTCAGGCGTATGAGCAGATCTCGATCATTCTCGAGCTATAGATTGTGGTGCCACTGATTGTGTCGCAGCAGAGCGATAATAAACAGCAGCAAAGTTTTGATGTCTCGGCTTACAACGGTCTGTAAACGCAATGTGATACAGCCGTGCAGCCTCGCGTCTATTTCCAGTAGCGCAATCTTATGTAAAAACAAAATATCTTCCCGCCTATGTAATGAATATCCAGTCATTGTTGAGATGTAAGTTTCAACGACCTTCTGCTTTGTGTAACCGAACGCCAAGAGGATGATTCTTACCCTGTTCAAGTCTAGGGTTAACCGTTTTCTTCCCCATATATCCGCATAAACTGTTCCTCTTATTCTGTAACACTCTTCCTTGACCTAGAACAAATTGACTCCTAAGTGGATGCTTACCAGATTACTACAATCTTAACCTGTTCAAGTCTAGAGTTAACCGTTATCTTCCCCACATATCCGCATAAAATCTGCCTCTGATTCTGTAACTCTTTTACTTGAATGCCCGAACACTGGCGCTTGTATAGAGTGAACATCGTTGTGTAAAAAAAAAGAACCTGGGAGTTAAATATATCCGGCCTTTGAGGCTGCAATTCTCTAACCACTGAGCGTAACCAAAGAGAAAACTTGTAATATAGTTGATTTCACTGTTCCATCGAATAACAGAATAACTGGCAAAAGAAAAATGATGGACAAATATGTAGACCTGTCAGGTGAGCTGAAGAAATACTTCAAGCGTGAGCAGAAGATAGATTTGTATGCTTGTGCGATCGTAAATAATCACCTTGCACCCAATGCGCATAAATGCAGTGTTAGATAGGGGAAGTACGCAAATAAGATGCCGTTCCTCATGACGCCATTTAAACGTCATTCACGATTGAAAATGCAAGCAGGAGGATGTGTATGCTTGCGTTTTACTGCAAGTATATACATAAAGCATGTAAGTGAGTGTTATATTTTGCATGTCAGTCAGTTGACATATTAAAGACACCGCACTTAATTTACGATGAAAGCGGAGAAAAGTTTAGTATGGATTTATTTACGCAAGAGTAATAGTTCGATACAGTAAAAGCTTTTGTAAATCGAATTCTCCTTCGTTTTTTCTGGCTTATGATATCGTTTCATCACAATAACAAACAGTATAATGTTAAATTTCTGTTTAAGTTGCATGCTGTGTTTGTTTGATTTTTCGTTTCCTTTAACAGAGACGTATCTTGTATTGAATATATGCTGAGTCATACAATCTCTTTTACGTTTGTCTTTATAATCAATATTTTTTTTATTTGGACGCTATCGAAGTGACGCTGGGTTGCAAATATACAAAAGTCAATATACAGCTCATGGGATCCAATATGTTAAGGCCACACCAAATACATGCATCACCGACAAATGTACGGAATATGGTGCGATGTTTTTGGATGAATGCCGAAACGTTCCTTATATATATGTGTGTGTGTGTGTGTGTAGTTAGGAAATGAAAAGTTTGGTAATCCGTATGGATAATGACAAGGAGGATGTAATCTAGAGAGCTCAATGTCAAACCAGAGCAAATATGAATTAAATTAGAAAACAGACAACCTTAATGGTCCATTGATTATATTTCATTTCGCCAGGAAGGTGTTTTTTTCCTGGTTTCTCAGATCCCATTTCCAAGCATAAAAAATGGTTTTAAATTTACGTATTTTAATGCACTTTTGCGTAGTAGTTTTAAGTTGATGTAATTGGATAAGAGTGGAGGGGGAGAAGGACGACATATATGGTCGAAATTAGGGAAGGAAGGGAGAGATAGGAATAATTTTAAATCTATTTTTATTAAAATACTTAAGGGTAAGGGAGAGGGTAAGGACCAGACCAATTTAATAAGTCATCTCACAGGAAACAAGACAAAGAGAAGAAAGAGAAAAAATATATATAAGAAAGCAAATGTGGAAGCATGGGTGTCAGCAAAAAGTAGGGAAAGAAGAAAAGGAAGAATGAATTAACATATATGGGCATATTGCGGTTATTTTCACAAATCAAAGATTGATATATTTTACATTTAACCTTTGAGCTTAATTTAAAAATTATCAACGAAATAAAATTAAAAAGAACATAATTTGAACATAAGATAAACAAAAAATATTAATATTATTAATAACAACTAAGGAGTAAAAATATTATTAAAATGTAAAATTAAAAACTAAAAATTCATAATTTAAAATTAAAATTTAAAATAACTTAAATAATTTTCAATTTTATCAAAAAAATTATAAAGTAATATCAGAAGCATATTTAAATTTAAAATCTTAAATTCATAATTTAAAATTAAAATTTAAAATAACTTAAATAATTTTCAATTTTATCAAAAAAATTATAAAGTAATATCAGAAGCATATTTAAATTTAAAATCTTAAATTCATAATTTAAAATTAAAATTTAAAATAACTTAAATAATTTTCAATTTTATCAAAAAAATTATAAAGTAATATCAGAAGCATATTTAAATTTAAAATCTTAAATTCATAATTTAAAATTAAAATTTAAAATAACTTAAATAATTTTCAATTTTATCAAAAAAATTATAAAGTCATATCAAAAACATATTTAAATAAATGTAATATCGAAAAACATTTCTAAATCAAACAAGATTTAAAAGTAATAATAATATCATCTATAACATCGCAAAAACAATAAACATAATATGTATGTCTCGGTTAAGTCGTCTTCCCTCATAATATGCCCTAGACATTTCAACTATGTCTTCTTGATGTTAATATCAGTTTCCTTTTTGTTCTCATTTCTCTAAAACTTAAAGCTCGTTTCCCTCATATTCGGTCCATGATATTCTGAGCACCCTACTTTAGAATCACATTTGAAGTCTCATCATCTTTGAGAAGATTGTCCAGCTTTTCACTGTCCTATAGGAAGACTGCAACGCTGTGGCTCGTTCTTCACAAGCGTCCGCCACTACGTAGTCTAAGAACTTGGTTGCTGTAACGTCGTACGTCGAAAACGACGGTAGACGCCAGAATATATGTCCTCCATTTCTGAGCCAACCTCTTCATACGCTTGCAGCAACTGACTGTTTCGGTTTTCAATATACATAATGCTTTTACTCTTGTTATTTTATCTTGGCTTCGCGTATTTGTTATTTATACCAAAGGGTTTTTCATTTTATCGCTGAGAAGAAATAACAACTTGTCTCCTCCAGACTCCTCAGTATTCACACCGATTTTCACACCAGTGCTGTCTTGTCTAGACACTTTCATATCTCCTCCCCCAATATCTTTCCCGACATACTTGACACTTTCCCCCATTAGTCCGATGGTGATATGTATTATTCTATTTTCTTCAACTCTCTTATTTTATCTTATTATTTCACTTCCTTTCATCTTCATTCTATGATACGTTGAAATTGTTGCGCCAACAGTTTTAGATTTTATTTGTTTTCCCATTACTACGAAGATTCGTTCGTATTCAGAATTTGGAGATTTTAGTGTATATTCTTTCGTGTATACGTCTCAGGTGATATTACATCAGATAATGGAGTTCTAACTGCTTTCCTGCAAAATAATAATTTTCTTTATTTTCTCAAAGTCTTTTATTTTTGTGTTCTACAACTATTAGAACTAATTTTGGCATATATTTTCATTCTCTCTTTACAGCGAACTAGTTAAAATTAATAGATATAGTATTATTATAAATATAGTACTTATTATGTACAATGTTAACCTGCAGGAAATTGTCCTCATCTTAGTTGTTGCGATCACAAAGTTTAGGCCGTTTAAACTCTAAGACCTTCACAGATGTATGTCGATCCCGGTAACCTATATGTTAGCTTGACACTTTATATAATCTAAGGGTTAGATTGTTTTCGTCCCTCTAACTATGTCTAGAGATATCTATCTAGTTATAATTTTAGTACTACACAGTTATACTTGGTTCTGTTTAGATTGTATCCAAGCACACACTGCCAGGCTCGGAGATTGAACATTAAATAAATATATCACCAAATACATGATCACGCGGTACAATGCTATGCGAAGAAATTGGAGCCATATATTTCAGCTGTCAATTGATGGGTGCTGCCTCCACTTGTCATGCCTAACCGCACTGGACTAAACGAATTTGTTTTCTTTTGTTACAGCTGCTGATGCTGCCGAAAGCTTGCTGCCATTTTCCTCCCTCTATATTAAGGGCTACTATACTTATAATACTAATGCAGATGGACGTGTGCCTATGTTTTATATACGACGCAAAAGCCTTCGCCAAAAGTACACCACAAGGATCTATTAGAACTTCTCAGCAAACTTGATATATTCGGGAAAGATATTAAAATAAAGAAGAACCTATACTGGCAGCAAACAATATGCATGCGCATAGAGAACAAGTTCATTGAATATACAAATATAGAAAGGAGTGTAAGGCAAGGAGGTGTATTATCACCGGACCTATTCAGCCTATACAGCGAGGCAATTCAGAGAGAATTGGAAATGCTACCGGCTTAACAACGTAAGATACTCAGATGACACAGTACTGATAGCTGACATGGAAAAGAATTTACAAAACCTGCAACAGAATTTAGCGAAGGAGAGCGAGAAGAAGGAAATAAGCATAAAATACAAGAACACAGAATGCATGACCATAGGTAAAATGGTGACCCCGAAATGCGATATACAGATCGGGAACACTAACATCAAGCAGGTGCAGAAGTTTAAATATCTGGAAAGTGTTTTGACAGAAGACGGTAAGTGCGACGCTGAGATCCGCTGACCTATTGGGATGGCCAAAGTCTCATTCCAAAAGCTGGGCAGAATACAGCGAGACTGGAGGATTTCTTTGGTAACAAAGAAAGAGTACTGATCTGCTACGCGATGGATGGTCTCGTCAAAGGTAAAGAAGAGACTCGCTGCAAGGGAGATGCGCTTCTTCAGAATGATGTTGTGGATATAATGGACCAAGCGTGTGAGTACCGAAGAAGTTTGGGAGAGGATGCAAACAAGGAGAAGGCTTATACTTAACATCAGGAAGAGGCAGCTGAAGTTTATGGGGCAGTTAATGAGAAAAGAGAGACTAGAGAATCTGATGCTCACAGGTCGAATAGAGGGAAAGAGACACAAGTGATAGCAACACATGACATACCTGACGGGCTTGAGCCGGTGGAGCACAGAACGTGGTATGAGAGATGTGGCAGAGGAACGAATCTTATTGCGAGCTATAAAGTATAGGGGGAAGTAGAGGGCCAGGATCGCTTACGTCCTGAAAGAACACAGCACGTAAAAAGAAAACAATAATAATAATAAACGTGTTCGCTTAGCGTAGACATTGGAACAGAAAATCGTGTCATGTTCAAAATCCAGCAGGTTTGATGGCTTCCTTTTCTGCTAAAATATTCTACCGAAAGCTGATAAGTAGTTGAGAGTATGAATTCTGGTGTGCTCACTAGAATTCATCCTCTCGACTACTCTTCCTTAAAGAAGTCAGTAAGGTACACCAAACACTAGTTAACAATGGCGTCCCTAACCACCTTATAGGCCATTAATTAGATTATTTCTTACCAAAGTAAATAATAATCATAGATAGATTGCTACAAAACCAAATGCACATCAGCTACAAACAAGATTAATCTTCACTTAGAAATATAAAGAAATACAATAACCAAATTGACCCGAACAAAAAAATCAAATTAATTATTTAATACAAATAATATAAAACAGCTAACCTTATCCTCTAAAATAAAAATACACTAGCAAAATCAAAATTACAACGAACGAACATTATCTGAGTTCAAATGCCTTTTAAGGAACTGTGTTCCTCATCAGATCTAATTCATAAATAATTACACCGGTCACACACACACACACCTATCCAGACGCCTTATGTTACGCCTATACGACTACAGCTCTATTAAAATCAATTTTAACACACACAAACTTGCCAGATTCCATCCGAAACATACTAGTAGAAAATACAAACATCATAATCTCATCCACATTTAAAAGAGATTAAAAATAACGGAAGCGTTCATAATAAAAAAAACAAAATCAAATACTCATTAATATTAAATACAAACATGGCTACAATGTGCTGTGTTCGGATAATAAAACCTGCCTATAATTCTAGAAATAGGCAAACAACCCATTTACGTAATTAAAAAGGAAAATAAAATCATCCTTGATAAGAATAAAATTAAGAGAATACAGAGAATACTATATGTTGAAATTAGCATCAGTACCTTGCCAGTAGATTTTAAAGAAATTTATATTAAAGAGGGACTGGTGCTCCTATATATACAGTTTCGGCCAAAATGTTCAGAACGGCATTGTTTTCGTCAGAAAGGTAGGCATACATTTTTATCAAAGTTTTTTTTTTATTAATTTGGCCGCCAGGGGTTTTACAGTAACTCACTAAATCATGCATAACTTTTGTATTATCCCCTCAAATAACACTAAAATCTCAAACAATAACAATTAATATCTTATTTTTTCTGTGAAAATTATAGAATCTAAAACAACTTTGCTAAAATCTTATACATAGTTTACTGACGAAAATAATGCCGTTCTGAACATTTTGGCCGCAACTGTATAACTAATAACAACAGGCAAAGCATAGCCGACGCGTTTTCTCATCTGATGGACTATCAAGACGTATATATATATATATATATATATATGTGTGTGTTTGTGTGTGTATCAGGTTTAACGTATTTACACAGATAATTATTTTTATGCATAAATGTAACATATCAGTTCATTTCTGTTGTTTAATAAGCTAGGCTTATTTAAGTTTCATCTACTCCCTTTCTCGTTATAAGATTTGGCTCGTGTTATAATAAAAAGGGAAACGATAAATAAAAAAGCAAATGGACAACATTGCGTTAAAAAAAGGACAGATATCTACCTAAGCATTAAAAATGCCACTATCATTTATAGATTGAAGTTATCATTTTTTATTACATGTACGTAAACATGGGAATAGGATGTCAGTTTTACTTTCGGAATACTTGTTAAAAACCGCTTCATACTAGCATTTCTGTTGATTTCGAAAAATGGTTGTTCGCTATAATGTAACAGGCATTTTGTCATCTCAGTATATTGTTGTAATTATTTTGCTATTAAAGGATACAAACTTATTGTAATTAAAATGGAAACAAAACTACTTGAAAAACAAATGTAAAACAAATATCGCAAAACTAAAAATCGAACAACATGAAAACTATTCGTTAACTGATGTTAGATTTAAGCCTCCATTTTACGATGGGATTCAGATTCGCCCACAAATGTTGGTTGTTTAAATTTGTTATAGCATCTCTTCCAAATGCTGCCACTTCGATGAACAAGACTAATGAGATAAATAACAGATGTGCAATAAACAATCGGTAAATGGTTTACTGTGGTGAGTGATCAGAGGGAGAAAGACACTGCACATTTTGCAAATGACACGGATACAAGAGATTTTCTTCAATCACCCTTCATGCTGTACTATGAGATGTACAGTATGCTAGGGCCCCTTGATGTGTGCCGATATCTGGATCGTTTCTGACACCCTGTAGAATGTGCTTTTCGAAGTCAGGACTATGAGCAGATCTCGATCTTTCTCGATCCAAAGATTGTGGTGCCATTGATCCTGTCGCAGCAACGCGTGGATAAACAGCAGCAAAGTTTTGATGACTCGGCTGCCTTTGGTCAGGAATCGCAGTCCGATACTGCCGTGAAGATTCGCGTCCATTACCAGTCGCGCGTTCATATGTAAAAAGCATATGATATGCATAAACATATGCTGCTCGTGTTTTTAAAATAAAATATTCTTATAACTTTAGATACATACATATAAACCCAGAGTGAAGACTTTTTAAGGGCGTACAGTTGGGAGTAATAATGTTATAATGTGTAGGATAGATAACAGTTATGAGGAAGAAGCACTCTGAGCGAAATGTCTTCCTTAAAAATGGAATTGAAGAGAATGAGGGCGCCTGTAATCTGCGCATATTCCAATCCCTAAAGGTCTTATCTGGAGGAATATTATCTCCCCTGCGCAGGAAAATGGCGATAGTTTAGAAAAACGCCAGCATTAATTAGTTTGTAAGAAATGCCGCATAAACCCTTTTGACATTGGATTTTTGACGCTCTGGTGCAGCAATGTCAGATTTTTGTCTGAACTGGATCGTGTAGAGATAGAACATGTCGAATTTTATGAATAGAAAATAGTTAACAATTATACCTGTCGCAACCGGATGGATTCAAAATGTCCCAAACAGAGAAACGAAAGGAATAGACAAAGATGGTTATCGTCCTGCGTATGACGATATACTACACCCGGCAGCGAGCGCTGTGACCAATAGAGTGGAAATTTTGAGGGCCGTGGAACAACCTTTTAATTGCTGTTGTTCCCATGTCCACTCTTACCAAGGATGATAGCATCAGTTAGGGTCCAAGCTGTCGGTAAATAATGAACAGTAAACCAAAAGCAACAGTACATTTTTATAATAAATTGACCAACAATGCATTTCTATAGAAAAATGAAAATGCAACTATAAAAAATATAAAAATGCATGTTTATAGTAAAATTACCGACACTGCTTTTTATGATCTACAAAATATATATCTAAACATAGCTTTACTATGAAAGTATAAAATTATGTATAAAATATTTGTATTTGAATGCATAAAATTGCATTCAAAATATACATAGCTGAATCCATAAAATTGCCTATAGTACATTTAGATTTGTATTTAAATAAAGCATTGAGATTGTTATGCCGCTAAACCAAACCAACCAATCAACTGAAGGTGGCTATAAAAAAAATAGTCAAGTTCATTATTAAATTATCATTAATAATTAACTAGGATATTTTTCTCGAAAAACAAAATTCTAATCTTCTTATAAAGCAGCTGGAAACGGCAGAAAGTGCTGTAGGCAAAATTCTAAGTATAAACTTATAGAAGCATATTTATTTTGGATACCTTCTCTACCGATTAGGATATGAAGAATACGTTTCTAAAGAATGTTTGAGTAAACTATTTCAAATATTATCCTTAATTAGTATCGAATAGTGCGAATGGTAATAAAAACGTCAAAAGCAAATATAATATCAATAACAATGTATATCAGTGACAATGCTTCTTATAATAAATTCAGATAATGACCTTATTTAGCAAGTGTCTTTGGGTGCATCCTGACGGGAGGCATGAGACAGCTGGCATGAAAACAAAAAGAGTAGAAAATTTCAAATATTACACAAAGCAATGATATGCGTAAAAACCAGCTAGATGTCTGACAAAAGATTTCTGGGACATTCATAGACTATACCATCGACCAAGCTGCAATAAATAGTCTCGTGACTTTAGCCCTTCAGGCAGGTAATATTTTGCCAACCAAAAATATACCACGACATTGCGTGAGATCATCTGAAATTCCTTTTCATAAAACACTCACTTGTAACACCTGATTAAAATAATATATTAAAAGCCATGATCAGATAATAAAAATGTAAAAAAAAAAAAATTCAGGTTTGTTTACTCTGTCTTGTGCGAATGTTTGAGTATGGTGCCTTAGATGAATGTTTGAGTATGGTGCCTTAGATTTGAAGAGACTTTGATCCACAGTAGCATCTATCTATCTATCTATCTATCTATCTATCTATGTGTTTATGTGAGTATTTAAGAACCTTCATAATTTATAGTTCTCAACATTTATATGAAGAGGAGAAAAACATTGAAATAATTTTGCTCTCTTCCTGTACTCAAATTATTTCATTTTCAATGCGAAACAAAAAGCGCGTAAAGTATTTTAAAAAAAACAGTGGAGTTATTTAACGAACAATTAGGTTACTTTGCCGGTCCCGTTAAAATAGGCACCAAGGCTATTTTAAAATATAAATAGTATTTTTATAAATAAGAATATATATATATATATATATATATATATATATATATATATATATATATATATGTGTGTGTGTTTGTTTGTCATTGTGTGTATGTTTGTGTGTGTGTGTGTGTGTGTGTGTGTGTGTGTGTGTTTTAAGCAAAATATATGAAAAGGTTAAAAAATTAAAATTTTCAGACACACTGTGTTGTATATTAATATTTATTGTTTTATTTCACGAGGCCCATCATCAGGAGAAAAATAATTCCTGCTTGTTAGTAGCAGTGAACTACAGGAAAGAATATATATATATATATATATATATATATATATATATATATATATATATATATATATATATAATAAAAATATTCATTTAGGATAGAGCTTCAGTACTCAGGTACTTCCGGCACATTTGCTGAACGAGGAGAAAAAACTGAATGCCTGCATAAAAACGTGTCAGTTCAAAATATCAGCGGATATTATGATCCTGATTGTTGGAAAGTTGTGCAACCACATTATGGAGTCTTGAGATAGAATAGTTGTATGAGATGTGTAAACAGGAACGGATGAACATGAATTCTCTGGGACTGATATCTTCAGTGGGTGCAGCTCAGGTGCATTGGCAAGAGATCCATCCTCAAGGGTATATATTGGATTTGCATAGACTGATAATCGGATGTCTAGCCACATTGATGAGCTGTGATACCGCAAATCAGTCTGTTCGTGGATGACAATACATATATACATACCATATATATATATATATATATATATATATATATATATATTTATCATTATATATATATATATATATATATTTATCATTATATATATATATATATATATTTATCATTATATATATATATATATATATATTTATCATTATATATATATATATATTTATCATTATATATATATATATATATATATATTTATCATTATATATATATATATATATATATTTATCATTATATATATATATATATATATATTTATCATTATATATATATATATATATTTATCATTATATATATATATATATATTTATCATTATATATATATATATATATATTTATCATTATATATATATATATATATATTTATCATTATATATATATATATATATTTATCATTATATATATATATATATATTTATCATTATATATATATATATATATATTTATCATTATATATATATATATATATATATTTATCATTATATATATATATATATATTTATCATTATATATATATATATATATATATTTATCATTATATATATATATATATATATTTATCATTATATATATATATATATATATATTTATCATTATATATATATATATATATATATATTTATCATTATATATATATATATATATTTATCATTATATATATATATATATATTTATCATTATATATATATATATATATATTTATCATTATATATATATATATATATATATATCATTACATATATATATATATATATTTATCATTACATATATATATATATATATTTATCATTATATATATATATATATATATTTATCATTATATATATATATATATATATATCATTACATATATATATATATATATTTATCATTATATATATATATATATATATTTATCATTATATATATATATATATATATATTTATCATTATATATATATATATATATTTATCATTATATATATATATATATATTTATCATTATATATATATATATATATTTATCATTATATATATATATATATATATTTATCATTATATATATATATATATATATTTATCATTATATATATATATATATATTTATCATTATATATATATATATATTTATCATTATATATATATATATATATTTATCATTATATATATATATATATATTTATCATTATATATATATATATATATTTATCATTATATATATATATATATATTTATCATTATATATATATATACATTTATCATTATATATATATATATATACATTTATCATTATATATATATATATATATATACATTTATCATTATATATATATATATATATACATTTATCATTATATATATATATATATACATTTATCATTATATATATATATATATATATACATTTATCATTATATATATATATATATATATACATTTATCATTATATATATATATATATATATATTTATCATTATATATATATATATTTATCATTATATATATATATATATATATATACATTTATCATTATATATATATATATATATTTATCATTATATATATATATATTTATCATTATATATATATATATATATATATATATATTTATCATTATATATATATATATATATATACATTTATCATTATATATATATATTTATCATTATATATATATATATATATTTATCATTATATATATATATTTATCATTATATATATATATATATTTATCATTATATATATATATTTATCATTATATATATATATATATATTTATCATTATATATATATATATTTATCATTATATATATATATATTTATCATTATATATATATATATATATATATATATTTATCATTATATATATATATATTTATCATTATATATATATATATATATATATATATTTATCATTATATATATATATATATTTATCATTATATATATATATATATTTATCATTATATATATATATATATATATATTTATCATTATATATATTTATCATTATATATATATATTTATCATTATATATATATATATTTATCATTATATATATATTTATCATTATATATATATATATTTATCATTATATATATATTTATCATTATATATATATATATTTATCATTATATATATATTTATCATTATATATATATATATTTATCATTATATATATATTTATCATTATATATATATATATATATTTATCATTATATATATATATATATATATTTATCATTATATATATTTATCATTATATATATATATTTATCATTATATATATATATATTTATCATTATATATATATTTATCATTATATATATATATATATTTATCATTATATATATATATATTTATCATTATATATATATATATTTATCATTATATATATATATATTTATCATTATATATATATTTATTTATCATTATATATATATATATTTATCATTATATATATATTTATTTATCATTATATATATATATATATATATTTATCATTATATATATATATATATATATTTATCATTATATATATATATATATATTTATCATTATATATATATATATATATTTATCATTATATATATTTATATATATATTTATCATTATATATATATATATATATATTTATCATTATATATATATATATATATATTTATCATTATATATATTTATATATATATTTATCATTATATATATATATATATATATTTATCATTATATATATTTATATATATATTTATCATTATATATATATATATATATATTTATCATTATATATATATATATATATATTTATCATTATATATATTTATATATATATTTATCATTATATATATATATATATATATTTATCATTATATATATATATATATATATTTATCATTATATATATTTATATATATATTTATCATTATATATATATATATATATATTTATCATTATATATATATATAAATATATATATATATATATATTTATCATTATATATATATATATATATATATTTATCATTATATATATATATATATATATATATAATGATAAAAATAATGTTATAACTTAGGCTATATTTATCAGTTAAATTGCTCGATATATTACAAGTCATACCAAAATGTAGACCTAAAAAGAATGGCTTGCAAAGGCCCACCGATATTCAGAGTACTTAAATTGATTACTTGGTGAATTACTTCTCGCATCATCATACTTACACTTAATGCACGGCAACAATATACAGGGTATTATTTAAGCAGATTACCCGTAAATAATCAACAGTGATTTGTATATGCGTTTATTTTTACAACATTTTAACTATTGAAAATCACTTTAATAATAACGATTCATTTTACTAATTCTATTGTTGATGACGGGTAGCAACTTTGACTGAAGCAAATTATTCAATATTATGTTCATCTTCAAATGAACATGTGGCAATAAAAAAGAGAAATATGCCAGGATATCCGCAAAAACCATGGCATTTTAAGTGAAATATTTCGATGTTAGTGTTGCAGGATATCGGTGTACTGGAGAATTAGAAATAGACATTGCACTAGAAAAGGTCAGAGGTCAAAGGTCGACTCTATTATTAGACTAAATTTACATAAAATTTCTTATAAATAATTTGAATTTTAAATCATTAATATAAATTAATAATAAATCATAATAACACTCTATTGACTGCAGCCTATGTTTTTGAGATCGGATTTAATATTTTCAACACAGTTTTATATGGTTTGGCATATTCAATTTTATGCAACGATTTAAGAAATTTGCTGCTGTAGATAAATTAAGAAATAATTTGTGAAGTAAACGTTTTAAGTAACGCGGTTAATCGAAATAAGTGACCAATAAGAATGTGATTTTATAAACGTAGCTGAGACGTGGAATAAAGCCGAAAGTATGGGGTACCCTGTGAGGGAGGCACTCACAATTCCGTAGCAATTGTTCTTGCGTGAAAAGCTTGCTAACGATTACACCACATCGAGGTGCACTAAGTTGCCTACAATCTGTTACGTAATGAAATAACCGAAAGAAAAAAAAGCCCGTTCGACTATATAACAGGAACGTAAAAGGGGACACATGTCGCAGTTAACTTATCCTCAGTTCTTTAATCCTTCATTAGGGGTCTCTCCACTCTCCTTCTCTTTACCGACTCAGGCCTTGACCCGCCAACTCACGTGGAGATGAGGTAACATCTCTCTTTTCCGACTCAGGCCTTGGGTCGCCACCTCGCGTGGAGATGAAGTAAGATCTCTCTTTTTTTCGACTTAGGCCTCGGGTCGCTACCTCGCGCAGAGATGAGATAAAATCTTTCTTTTTCCACTTACACCAATATGTGATCTCTCACAGATACAGCGTTTCCCAAATTCTGAGAACGCGCTAAGAACAATACACGTACGTACGAACACTTACAACACACACACACATAATTTCTCCATACAAACTCTATGTAACAGTCCATGTCTTTGTTTAACTTGTTTTGTTGTTAATATATATTTGTTTACCCATGTATAGCTGTCTTGTGTGTTTTCTTTGCCTTCTTTGGACTTAATTAAAGTCCGACATTCTCATGTAGCTGGACCCGTCAGCAGGAAAGTTTAACCTTCTGATATCTCTTCAGATCCTCACCCCCACGTTCCGCTACACGCATTTATTACTATTACAAGAGCGTTTACTTTCTTTTTTTGTGTCTTTTTTCCAAAATTATTAAGACTCGTTCTAACCCATTTAAATTTTACGGTTTCTCCTATTTTAATATACTGATGACACTTAATTTTTCACTTAATAATTGAGTAAGCTGATCGTAACAAGAAAATATCCATAGGAATTCCACTATCGCGTCGTTAAATATTTGAGGTTACCAATTTTACCAACATGTTTCAATAACAATCGTATATATGAATGTTGATCGTTACTTAAAGAAGTCAGGGGTTAAAAATGAAAAGATTTTAAATTCACCCTTTCACTGAAACAATTCGATCTTCCCTTCCTTCATTCTTTCTTTCTTTCTTTTTTCTCTGAAGCCAAATAGTGTTTTTTCCCATCTTTCCACGCGATCAAAGTTTTATCGTCCATAATTTACGAGTTATTCACAGGAGATAATGAATGCTTCTATCTTCCCTTCTAAAATTTATTCCTTCATTCATTCAGTTTCTTACTGAAAACTAATAGTTTTTATTTCCATTTTTCTACGTGATCAAAACGGAATAGTCCATTATTTATTCGGTATTGATAAGACATAACGGTCGCACGAACTAACGAAGGGCGCTAAAAGCCCAATTATTATACGATTATAAGCTCTTTGGAAAGCAAAGAGAAAATAAAAGCATTACTTTTAAATTAAGAAGAATTGAAAGTTTTGTGCGGTTTTGCTGTCACTTAAATTGAAACGAGATACATTAGATACAGCTATTGTGAAATTTCAACGTCATAATAAATTAGAATAACTACGGTTTTTTCTTCTGAAATCAGATCTAATGATAGATTTCAGATTTGTAAGAAAACATCTGCTGCATTCAATTCTATAATTTTCTTTCAACTTTCAACAAGTTTCTCCTGTCGATTTTGTTCGTTTTAATTTCTTTTTTTTTCGCATTTTTCTTTATCCTTAACAGAGAACCAATTATTCTTATTATTATTATCTGCAGAAAACATAGCGAGGTTATTGAGTCGACAAACGAATTAATTATAATTCATTTTGATTTGTTTTTATTCTATAGATATCAGTGAAATTATTCGGCAATGATAATTTCTGAGCCTGCCAACATTTGTTGAAAAGTGATTTTTTTCTTTTAAAATTCATTTCTAATGTTTTCGTTTGCCTTCTGGTTTTCCCTCTCAGACTTTCAAAACATATTCTTTTTGTTGCTTACATTTTTTTAGCACCCGTCGTCTTCCTTATATTCCGATTAATTTTCAGCTCGCATTGTTCATTCTGTCACTGTTGTTTCCTTCCAGTTTTGATCGCATGTATCATTTGTCTTTTTGTATTCCAAGCAATGCGAGAGATTTTTCGACGTCAGACATTGAAATCAACGAAAAAGCGAGAGGATAAAGAACAATGTGAGAGAAGGCTAAGTAAAAAAAAAAAAATATGGAAAACTAATGAACCAACTCCACTTGGCAAAAGACACATATTCGAGAAAACATTTCAAGTGAAATAGAATTTAAAAACTTCGTTCAAGTTTGATTTAGTAGACAAACCTGCATTCAGATATTATTCTGTATCTAGTTTCATAATTGTCAGAAATAAATTGATGTACACAAATACACAGTCCTTGATTCCATATTATCAATCTGAGGAAACTTATAAATTCTAAATTCAAAAACTTGCTAATACCAGTTTACGTATTTTCCAAAATCACCTATGAGTAGATTTTCTTAGGCATTAGGAAGAAGGGATGCCTAATTTCACGGGGTTTATAACTACAAATGCAATAACCAGATAATAAGTGCTCCTGTCTCCTAAATATAAGAAATATTCACAAATATTACACATATATAGTGGCACGTTGGAATAATAAGACCTGAAGTTTTGGTTCAAGCAATATTTATAGTATCCGTTCAAGTATATGTATATGTGTTGGCGTGTGATAAGATAGAGTTTTGAAGATATATTCATGGAAGTGTAGCGTATTAAAGAAAAATCGCACATAAATATCAACAGTGTAACCATACTATTTAATACTGAATATATATATATATATGTATATATATATATATATATATATATATATATGAATTTATTGAAAACAAGGTAACTATTAACAACAAAAAAAATGTCGTTAACAAATAGAAGAATTTAGAAAACGCTATTGTATTCATAGTGTCAACTGAAATTTACGTCAAATACTATTACATGTAGAAATATTTTTTTTTATAATTGTGTACGTTGGCTTGTGTGAGTAGTAATTCTGTTAGGAATGGTGATTTTGGGAAAAAGCCTTGATGGAGATTAATATTTGGATATTTTGCAGTTGATTAATATGAATACAACAGCGTTTTCTAAATACTTCTAGTTTCTAAGGACACTTTGTTTGTTGTTAATAGTTACTTTGTTTTCAATAAATTCGTTTCGTTTTTGCCATGAAACGTCCACATTGGACGAAACGCATAATAATACAGTTTTCCTATTGTCTTTTACTTTTATATATATTGTCTTTTTCTACAGCTTAACTCTGAGAAATCTTTCACATATAATGTGTATGTATGTGTGATGGTGCGTGCGTGTATTTGTGTCTGTGTAGCGACAAATCAAGGCGAATGTAACGTAACTATATATTTTAATTCTGATTCTTGCATTTCATTTCAAATACCTCCTCATCCCCACTTATTGCAAAACTCTGACTCATACAGTTTCTTAGCGGATGTTGCCTCAGTATCAAATTCTTCATCTTTGTAATCTTTAAATTTATACACGCTACAACAAAACCTTTTTTTCGTTATTCTTTGATTCTGTGCAATTATATCTCTCAACCTTTATAGTGATAAATTCTGTATAATGTTCCCTTCACTTTAATTAATTCTTCACTTTTCCTAATAAGGTTTCGTTTATTTGCTCTGAATTGAATTCGCATCAGTTCTTTAATCCATTGCTTCTTTTGTCGCTCTATCATTATTTTCTGTATTTCCATGTTTCTGTTTGTTTTCAGACACCATATTTGTCTACATATAACTTGTTCTCTTCATTATGTCTTTCTTGGCTCCTGATTTCGACGTATATACTTTCTCTCTGTCTTTATTTCTTGCCTTTATGGATTTTCTTTTGCAATTAGCTATCGAAACCTCTTATTATGATCGCACTTTTTGATTTCGTCCTTTTACCCAATTACCTCTTTCTTTAAATATATTGTTCATCCATTTCTTTGTAAATTTTCTTTTTTTTTTTTACTATTTCTTTCTTTTTGTCTTATTTTTTTCTTTTTTTCTTCGGCGGTGTTTTATTCCTACTTTCTTTTTTTCGTTCTTCTATTCTTTCTTCCTTTCTTTCTTTTCTCATTCATTACTTCTCCCAGTCTCACTTTTTTTGTTTCACCCTTTCCTTCTGCGTTTACTTCGTTGAGAATAACACGCCAAGTCATACACGGGCGTGGAAACACACACAGGCGCACGCGCATACACACATACATATATATATATGTGCGCGTGTATGTATGAATCACGACGAATAACTTTACTATATTTTTCACACACAGACACACACACACACACATATACATACATATATATATATATATGTAAGCAAATGTGTGGATGTAGATCCGACGGTATGATGAAAATGTGGAAAAAACAAAACATGTCCTGAAGAAGGTCTATTTGACCGAAACGTCTGACGTCGACAGAATAACAAAAACAAAAACAAAATAAAAACAGTAAACTCACATATTCGGATTTTGCTTTGTCTTTTCCACATTTTCATCATATATATATATATATATATATATATATATATATATATATATGTATATATATATCAATGTATACGTTGGCAGAAATCTTTCTTTCAAGAATGTTTTCATTGAAAACGGCTGCCAAAGAAGATTTAATTACTCTTTTATCTTTCTCCAACATTCTAACATTATTTTTTCTGGGGTTAAAGAATATTAAAATTGTCCAATGTTCTTATTATTCCGAGGTAATTCTGTAGCCATTATCAAGGATGTTGTTTTGGTATGGTGAGTTTCATGTGTTGTTTTCTACATAGTAGTTTATCTGAGTGGCGATCTGCGAAGAGGTTTCCATCTTTTTCGGCGGTCACGTGTTATGTGTCATTAGTTAACCATAACATCGTCACCATTGCTAAACAATGTAAGTTCTATGACGGAAGACCAGGATATAATCAGTAATGCTTCGCTAATAATGAGTTGTTTACATCTATGGTATTAAAAAGCAATTTTTGTGTCACCGACTAGTATTTTAAAAGTTATTGTAAATTATGGGTGAATAAATGTCTATTAATCGTACTCTGCTTCGAGGGTAGACATCTAAGGCGTCTAGTTAAGGAGTTAATGGTGTGACCGATATATGTATTATTTATAAAATACAGTTCTTCCGTTACCAATATTGTACTGTTTAGCAGTGGACACGGCGTGGTAAATGTTTTTTAAAAATAGAACTGAGTGCCTCGGTCAACCAGTCGCGGGTAACACGGGATAATCGGAAAAAAGGCTTATATTCCTTTGCAGATATCAACACAGCTAAATTATTATGTAGAAAACAACACACAAAACACAAAATACCAAAACAAAATTCACTGATAATGGCTTTAAAACTAGCCGAAAATGTTCGGAATAATAAAAAAACTATGGACAAATCTTATATTCTTTAACCTTGAAAATGGAAAAATGTCAGAATCCTGCAAAAAATCAATAAAAGATTAATCAAATCTTCCTTGTTGGTTGTTTTCAACACACACACACACTCAGACACGCACTCACACACGTACACACAAACACACACACGCACGCACAAACACACAAACATATATATATATATATATATATATATATATATATATATATATATGTATATATAAATAAAAAGGAAAGAACAGTAAGATATAAAATCCGGTGTTCTTATAGATATTTTTATTTTTACACAATAGTGCTAAATGTAAATTTAAATTTACAGAGCATTAATATTATAAATTAATAGATTTAAAATATGGTTTTACCGCTACACAGTGATAACCATGTTTCAGAAATGGAAGCTAAAGCCCTTGAATTTAATTTTGTTATTAAACCAAAGATATTAGTTCCATTTCCTCATTAAGCGAATTTTGGATCGCACGAGAAATTATATAAAAAACTAAATAAAATCACCTTGTCTGTCGTTTTTAATGAAATGTGCATATATATATGAGGAATAAACAATAAGATCCAATATTACCCCATATGGGGAATAGCCTATTTCGGAAGACGAATATATCGGTCGTCTGTCTTATCAACCCCGGTGTGGACTGAGTTCGTGTCTATAGATTTAGTGGGGTCAGGATATAGAATTTACATGTGAAACCTAAAGAAATCAACTTGTCAAAAACTCATATAGAATTTATCGATTTCAATGTTTCAGTCAGACGAAAGGCACAAAGTTTTCAGGAGAGGGCGGAGTTATTTTTCTTAAAGTAAGAATCTTATAAAATTAACACAAATATTAAACTCATGACATTAATTTGAGGTTATAAGTTGAATGAAATATTAATATCAAATACGAATAAAAAGTGGTCTAAAAATAAGTTTAAATATATAGATAAATGGATGTAAGGGATTAATAGAAAAAGTGTTGGTGAGATATTAAGTTAGTAGAAAGTTTATAAATATAATGTAAAGAGGTCATAAAAGAAGGAAATAAAATAAAGAAATTAGAATTAGTTATACTGTCGACATTTGAAGAGTTAGAGTATATAGCTCAACCATATCTCTATACCCCTTCACACACCCCCATTGATAACCTTGCTTCGTGGTCGGGTTTTTTGAATCACCATATACTTGCGTTTTGATTGGTCATTCTGACTTATGTTACAGCGGAGGACTGTTAATGAATTTGGAACTTTTTAAAAACCATTTATTCTACATTCAACATCATCACTTGATAAGACACTGGAAGTGTCGAAACGAAATGGCTAATTTTGTAGTGATTTTATAACATATTTATGTTATAATATTTAAATAAATGATTATATCTGCTCTACTATTGAGCACTCTTTAAAGAATAATAATTGTTGGTTATTGGAATTTACTCCGTATATTCCAATCCCACACTTGGATATTAGCTCCTAT
>OZ038500.1:25723729-25756229 GCA_964036315.1 Acanthosepion esculentum | reverse complement strand
TACTTTCAGAAAATGGGTTACTGATACAAAATTTAGCTGAATGAAGTTTTCTTTTTTTGCTTAACTTGTTACTTGTAATATTATTATTTTCCCTAGAACAAAAATTATTTAAAAGAGCATTTGTAGAGCTCCAGACAAACATTCTTTGTATTTTTTTCCATATTGTGACCCTCATCACAAGTGTCAACATAAAAAAGAACCTCATAATCTGCAAAAAACATTCAATGTTATATGCATGCCTTATTTCATTTTTCTTTGATTTACTGAATGAAGAAAAGAATGATTTTTTATCAGCTTATCAATGACTACATAATTATTAAGAACAAAATTTATAGTTTTATCATTAGGTTATAAGAGAGAACCTCTATTAATCCCCTGAAAATAGCTGCTTATTTCAGGTATTTCTTCCACATTATCTCTTACACTTCCAGATATTAAATCTTTGCAGCTATTGCATTTAATTTTCTTAAAAACTGCATTACACCAATAACTTGCTAAGTATAGTATTACAGGTAGAACTTCTCTACAATTATTTACATCATCCTATTTAACATCAATTCTATATTTATATATATATATATAGCTTTTCCTCCTCTGTCACTTCATCCCAGTTTGGTTCTTGTAAACTCTTTAAATCAATTTTAATGCATTGCTGATTAAATAAGTTTAATTTTAAAACTGATTGCATTCTAATAATTTTTTCACACTCAAACACTTGCCGTATCGAGATATTATACTGATCGCCAGTAAGTTGTTGATATTGACCAAACCTTGCTTCAAGGTGATCAGTTTGAAATTTGCCTGGTAATATTTATAGCATTTTCAGTTCTTCTATGCAATACTTGGTCAGTTCTAGAAATGCATAGGTTGTATGATGCAAAGCATTGAAGTTTTCCTTTGTTAATTTGCCATTTCTTCCAGAAATGCTATTCCAAGATTCTAACCAGTCACAGAATACAGAGAGAAATCTAAAATTTTCTTCATTCATTCTAAGTGGATTGCAGTATTTATTTCTAAGCCGACAACCTTTATATGGCATTTTAACATTCATTATTGTCCACCAAATATAAAATATGTTTATATATTCTGCAAAATTAGGCAAATATTTCTGTTTTCCTAAGATCAATAATCCTTGAATAGTGTATTCATTTAAAATTTGCAGAACTAAATTAGCATTTTGCCTTTCAAGATTAGTAGGAGAAAGTGCCTTTGAAGTTAATTTATAACAATATTTTAAAATTGACTGAAATTCTAAGGCATGAAGTTTCTGTAAGGTAGAAAATGTGGCACTTTGGATACTATCTAATTCATGATTTCCATCATGACAAAATTTGGGGAACAGCATGCATTTATTTGCATCTTTTTGACTAAGCCAATTGTTTCTAATGCATTTTAATATATGGACTGAGTCAAAAAGGAAGAAAAGAGGTCGAGACTTTATAACTGGGGGTGGATATACAATGGAAAGCTTTGGAGAACTGCAAAAGAAAGATATTGCTTTTTTATTTATAGCATTATTATCTGTTATGATTGATAATACTTGAAAGCCTATCTCCTCTAAACCAATTATTATGTTTAACTATGTCAAATAACTTCTCAGCTTTAAGACATTTAGTTGGCATAACATGCACAACATTTTATATTGTGAGAATACACTGCTAATCCTGAAAGCAAAAGCACTTGTTGCAGCTTCACTGCTGTTATCAGATAAGCCAACAATATTACCACCCTTATAATCTAAATAAGGTTTTAGATGAATTTCATCAACAAGTAAAGATACTGTGATGTCCTGCACTAGGAGCTTAAATTTATTTTTAATATACATAAGAAAATTGTTATCATGTTGCTCAATCAAAGGATTCATATATGTTGATAAGGTTAATCTTTTAATGGTTGAATAGCTAGGTAAAATTATATTTTTGCTGTCTTTTAACAATCTGTCCCCTTTAGGGGAGCAGTTATATAACAATGAAGAAAATATCATCATTTCTGTTGAATAATCAAGCTTATTTTGTGTCATTAAATTTAGCTGCTCATATATAAATTTGAGTGCATTAATATGTTTGATTCTTCTTGCACCAATAGTAGAAATGACATTACCAATTTTAATATAAAACTCATATTTTGAGGTTCAGGTTGCTGTTGTTCTGTGTACATTTTTTTCATGTTTTCTATCGGAATTTCAAGAGTATTTTGATCAGTTACGTGTTTAGAAATCTTATAATCCCCTATTGAATGTATTTCCACATTTCTACAAAAAAACATGTACTGCAAAATCAGATTCAATTACAAGAGATAGATAGATTTTTGGATATGGAGATTTGATGATGCTGAATATAATAAGTGTCTCTTGCTGCCTAATAAAACTCCAGTAATTTATATCAAGGAAATTTAATTTCCCTTCTAGATCATTATTATTATGGAATTTATAAAGATATAAAATTATTTTAATCCTCAAAGTTTCAATTGAGTTTAATAACTTTTTAAAACAAAGCTGTTTTAAAATGTGTTGTGAATTACAGACATAAAATTCAATTCAATTAAAGTTTCATTTAGTCACGAATAAAACAATTCTAAAAAATCGTTAAAATTATTTTTTATGTATATAAAATATTCCTTTAAAAATTCATGAATGAATTTATGTCGAAAATTTCTTTAAAGTTTATTTCTTAAAAAAACGAGATTTTAGATTTTAAAAACAACACGTACGAGAATGAATATCTCTCTCTCTCTAAAGTTTCTCGCTAGATTTATGTCTTATTAACTTTATGTTATGAATTACAAAGACATGGTATTAATTTTATCATTAAAGTTTCCATAAAATTTACTTATTTTTTAATACAAAAAATACTCACTCTGCTGAATTTAGTAGATAAAAATGATCTCTTCTGATTGTACGAATCCAAACATCAGATAATTCTTTATCTTTAGTTAAAAAAAATACATGTATTTTAGGGCCGTTTATATAATTCCCTTTGTAATTTGGTACAATGCATCTATAAGGCATTGTTTTTTGTTTTAAATTAATTCAATATTTGAAAGAAAATATTAATAAGTAATTTAAAAATGCCGCCGTAAAGTATCTGCTACACAAAACAGACACGTTCCTTGATAGTCGGACTCAATGTGATGACGTCACATTTGTCAACAACGAAATGGAACAGGCCTTGTCTCTCGGTGGTCACGGCCTGGTTCTCCTCAAAAGAATTTAGGGAGGAGGGGTCGAAGTGTTGCGTCTAGCTCAACCATATCTCTCTACCCCCTTCACCCCCCAGTGATAACTTGCTTCATGGTCAGGTTTTTTGAATCACCATATACTTGCGTTTTGATTGGTCATTCTGACTTATGTTACAGCGTTTACCCCTAGCGAAGGACTGTTAATGAATTTGGAACTTTTTAAAAACCATTTATTCTACATTCAACATCATCACTTGATAAGACACTGGAAGTGTCGAAACGAAATGGCTATTTTTGTAGTGATTTTATAACATATTTATTTTATAATATTTATATAAATGATATATATATATATATATATATATATATATATATATATATATATATATATATATATATATATATATATATTTAAAAAGAGAGAAACCGCAAACGTTTTTGGTTATAATGTGGATTTATTCTTTACACTTCAAATTTCTGCTACACTGTTTTCGGTTTCGTGACCTTCTTCAGGCAAATAAAAGGAATAAATTTTCCTTATGCTCTTTTAATGTCTCATTGTTCGTTTTCTGTATTTGTTAGCGAGATTTGAACTCCTCTCTGAACAGTTGTAAAAAGTGGATTTCTTCCTAAGTGTTAATAAATACCAAACATTAGGTTCGGTGTTGATGATAGATGTATTGATGAGAGATGTCTTGCTATCCCTGTGTGCGTGCGTGTCCCTGTTAGCCTGCATAGATATATTCTAATCCCATATATGCATATTGTCTTATAATAAGGAATCAGCATACATATATATCTCTTTTTTTAAATACACATTTTCCTCTCGATGGAACAACTATAACTTTTTACACACACACACTCACACACATATATATTTATGTAGTGATTTTATAACATATTTATGTTATAATATTTAAATAAATGATTATATCTGCTCTACTCTGTATTGAGCACTCTTGAAAGAATAATAATTGTTGGTTATTGGAATTTACTCCGTATATACCAATGCCACACTTGGGTATATATATATATATAAAGATATATATATTGTTTCGGCCTTCCTCTGTTTATCGTTGTTAACTGTTTCCTTCTTTTTCATTCGCCTTCATTTTTTCATTTTTCTTTGTTTTTTCTTCCTTCATTTTTCTCTGTTTCTTTTATATTTCTTTCTTCATTCTTTTCTTCCTTTCTTTCTTTGTTACTTTCTTCTTTTGTTTCTCGCTTCATTCATTTCTTCATTGTTTCTTTTCGGGTAACCACTATTCTTTTAATATTTATGTCTCTTTCTTGCTTTCCTTTTATTTCTATTTTCTATTCTTACCCTATTTCTTTGTCAACGTACTCTTTCTATTCTTCATTCTCTTCTCTTTTTTATTTTTTTTCTTCTCAGTGTTAATGTCTTTGCTTTGAGTTCTATTTTCGCTTTTCCTGAAAATAATTCCTTTTTATTTTCTCGTGTTTTTATTTTTTCTACATCTGTAATTGCATCTGCACCTCGAGTGTTTCAAACTTTTTGTATCATAACATCTTTCGTTATGTAGTATTTTGCATTATCCTGTGTTCCCTTCTTTCTTTCTCAATCTCACCCCACTTCCAGGATTTCTCTGCTTAACCTGGTAATTTTCTTCATACATAAACTACAGAAAAATCGTAGTCATGAACTCAATCTTAAAGCACTGAAATCATAAAAAATAATAGAAATGTTCGTTTCTTTTTCCGCAGATGCAAGCCTCGTTAAATTTTAACTTTCTGATTCGAATATAATTCTTTATAAAATTATTTCTGTAGTTGTCAATTCGAGACTTTCCTCTTCGTTTATCCGTAGCCAGTTTAATGTTTTATCTTTCCCACAAATACTGTTTAGTTGTTTGTTCTTTTTTAAGCATTTCACCCCAAACAAGGCGGGGGTGCGACTAGCACACAAGGGGTAAGAGAGAGTGAAAATAAGAGTAAAGTGGGGTGTTTGGGGAAAGGATAAAGAGAAGAACGGGTTTCAGCATCAAGGCATCAAAAGATGACGATTGATATTATATTTAAATTTTTGAAGATAATATTAACCAGAGAAGCAAGTAAGAAGAAGGAAGTTCCACTGTCGGGAGATGCAAGAGAAGTTTTTGAAGAAGAGGCGCATATATTCAACTGTTTCGACAGCAAAATTGTGGAACCGAACTGCCAACCTAGTAACACGCTTAGATTAATGCAGTTGGGGAACCAGTGACAATATCTCGTCAGAGAAGTTGCCATGAAAATATTTGTAGAAAAGACAGAAGGAAGCCATATCACGTCTGTAAGAAAGTGTTAGAGTCGAGATGCCATTACATCACATTACATATCGGTCTTTGGATTTTGTCGAGAAACTCCAGATGAAAAGCGAGGACACCACATCATATAAAGCAACAGTGTTGAATGAAAGGACGAATGGTAGAATTGTAGATTTGAAGGATGGACGAGAAAAACATTCTGACGCGACACGGAGAACCAACTTTTCTTGCGGTCGATATACATGTTAATATTATTATTGATTACAGTTTTATCGGTATTAATAGCCGTATTCAGATCGGAGTGAACCATTTCTTAAATCCCCATTATACTCGTTTTAGATCAGACATTTTTCTGACATTTCTTCTAGCCTGTCTCTATTTTCTAACCTATCTATCTATATATTGATATATATATATATATATATATATATATATATATATATATATATATATATATATATATATATATATATATATATATATATATATACCTTGTGCAAATTGATTGAAACAAAACGAATAATTCCGTTAGTAATTACGTTTTGTTTTTTTTGTTTTTTTTGTATTTTTCCAATGAAACATGACCCAATGCACACGTTAACACATCGTATGTCCATTCCATGAAGTCGTTCCTTGCAGATTGACAACAGATCCTCGATTGGATTTAAATCAGCAGAGTTTCCGGGACAGTCAGTTGCAATTTGATTTGCTTACTGGTAAGTCTTGCTGGAATTTTTCCGCACCATTACAATTTTTGTACGCTTCCTTGCAATAACGTCCATCGGTGACAATGACAGTATGGCAACTAATCGAGAGTCGCCTGACGATTGCACTAGCATGAAACAGACTGTCGCCTCTAAGTGCTGACTTCCATGTCCACTTTTATATTTACACACGCTCTATCTCTGATATTGAGCACTTTACCCCATAAATATAGCACACTTTAAGACTATATTTCTGCATATATATATATATATATATATATATATATATATATGGATAAATTTTCATCTAAATTACGCAAAAAGTAAAATAACGCTGACACGTCATCTTAACAGATAAAATCACTAAAATTACACAAAAATATTTTGAAATATTAAATAGTAAATTTCTTCAATAATATCGCCAGTTGGGTTTAACCACGGTCTCCAAACGACTTCGGAATCTCCGGCATCTATGCTGGACAGTTTCTTGTTCAAGTGGCGAAAGCTGCCATAATCCTTGGCTTCATTTCATCTGTGGTGTTACAAGCAGTTTTGTTAGACTCTCCTTCAGCTGCACCGACACATAATAATCAAGGGGTCTGATTTCTGTGGGTGTAAGGGATGATGCAATCGCAGAACTTCTCTGAGCAATACTTCTCAAGACATTTAATATAGGATTCCGTGTTGAGTCTGAAGCTCCAATTAACAATTTCGTGATTTTTTTATCTAATCAAAACGGTCGGATTGAGTATTCCGAGCTGACTTACCTTCGTAAAAAACATTAAACCCTTAAACTCTTTTCAAATCCTCTGCACTGTTCTCGGGTTGATGCCCAAACATTCAGAAATGGTCGCATTTGATATTCAGTCTCAAATGCCAAGCAGTACAGTATACCGTTTCCAACTTGGCGCAAGGAATTGCGTCATCGTGCTCTTTTTCTCATAGACTATATATATATATATATATATATATATATATATATATATATATATATATATATATACGAAATCCTTAAAATCCATCAGGTCAGGTGGTAATAATTCTTCAGTCCAGTTTTTCAATAATAAATGGATTTTTAAGTATATTGTATTCATTATTATATTGATCTGTTCTTACATTGAATCCTCTGTGGATTAATATACTTCTTGGAATTATTCCTATCAATCATCTATTCATATTATATATATATATATATTTCTGTCGCATGGCATGACGTCATAGAACCGCATCTTGTAATTAAGATCTGCGTCTGCTATTCCGCGACCGTTAATGTCGCAGAGCAATTTTCTACGTCAAATTAGCAAAATCTCATCTTTGACGGTGGATATTTTTTTCATATCTATATAACCAATCTGAGGATGGCTCACGTGAGCTGAGAACTTAAGACCAACTTAATATATATATATATATATATATATATATATATATATATATATATATATATATATATATATATATATATAACTATTTTAATTCATATATATATAACTATTTTAATTCATATATATATATATATATATATAACTATTTTAATTCATATATATATATATATAACTATTTTAATTCATATATATATATATATATATATATATAACTATTTTAGTTCATATATATATATATAACTATTTTAATTCATATATATATATATCTATATATATAACTGTTTTAATTCATATATATATATATAACTATTTTAATTCATATATATATATATAACTATTTTAATTCATATATATATATATATAACTACTTTAATTCATATATATATATATAACTACTTTAATTCATATATATATATATATATATAACTATTTTAATTAATATATATATATATATAACTACTTTAATTCATATATATATATATATATATATATATATATATAACTATTTTAATTCATATATATATATATATATATATATATATTAATTTTAATTCATTTTTATTTATAATGGAGCATTTATCCGACATTAATTATTTTTATTTTAGTGAGTACACGTGATTCATTATATATCCCTATTTTTTCTATTATCATAGTATCATTAAATTCTTTTATCCTTATTTTCTCTTATTATTAATTTCTTATTATTATCTGGCCTTGTTTGATACAAACTACTAAAGAAAAAGAAAACTCCCAATATGAACCTTACTGTATCTTTTTTCTCTTAATCAAACCGATTCTATTTTAGTGTTCTCGCGATCACGAGAAATAATAAAAAAAGAACTAATTTCACATGATTTCCTAAAAAAGAAGTGAAAATTCTACTCTCATTAATTTTAGTGTCATTCTCTTTTTTTATTTTAATTCTAATCAACTGATCACATGGATTTGAATCGCTGCTACGCAAATATCACGTATGTTTAATATTAATTTTAATAGTAGATTTGTCACTAGCATATATGTTATTCATTAACGATACCAAGCGCAAAACAAAAATAAACATTCACCAGACGCATTACAAACTTTAATATATATGTACCGAAATCGTATGACCAAAATGTTCTGATAAATAAATATTTCTGTATATGAATAAATATATCATTTTCTGGTTAGGATGTATATATGTATATTTTCCTAACCGAAAGCATTCATGGATTGACTCTTTTACGTTCTTTTTCGTGTAATTTTAACTATTTTAATGAATATTTTGATTTTGCAATCAGCTCTTATTCCCGGCATACCTGAACGGTCAAGTTGGATGGTTAGTGGATTTTGTTTTGCAGTAGATCAACCTCTAGAGGTCATCGAATGTCGAAATTTACAAATTTTGAACACAATTTTATTGCTTCAATTAAATATTTTGGACGCAATTGTATGCCTTCAACTACAGAAAATATGTACTGTGGGTCATTTTGCTTTGCATATGTATTATTGGTAGTTTTACTATAAATAGATATTTTTGCTAATTTTACTATAAACAAGTATTGTTGTTTGGTTGATTTTCTTTAGTCGTATATCAACCTCTATGAGTTATATATATATGTATATATATATATATATATATATGCACATTTCATTAAAAACGACTAACAAGGTGCTTTTATTTAGTTTTTTATATAATTTCTCGTGCGATCTAATAATGTTTTTCTTTTCAGATGATAAATTATATAAAAACTGTCCGAATGTTCTTTTATCCGAGCGTTTTCGGCTATGCATTTATCCATTATCAAAAATTATATTGCAACTGTTAGAATTAGAAATAGTTTGTTATATGTATGCTTTATAAAAGGTTTCACTTTTTTTGTTTCAAAACACGGTCAAGATATTATGACCATGTTCAAAGTTAATATTATTAAGTGTTGGTTTGTTTGTTTTTATTAATAAGGCTTCCATTATTTTTAGCTTTTTTTCATGACGATGATGCTATTATATTAGTGTTGTCGACAGGTATGTTCTGAATAATGTCCGGTAGGTCTCCATGAATATTTAAATGAAATCTAATTGAGCTATTGTTAGAAACGTGTAGAGTTAGTCTGCGTCTTAAACAATTTGTAGTGTGGCCTATATAATTATTTACAAAAGTTGATTCTTGAGGAATACAAATCCTTAATGGGCACACACACGCACACACACACACACATACACACACACACACACATACACACACACATATATATATATATATATAACTCATAGAAATAGAAATATTTTGTACGTAATTTTATGTTTTCAAGTACAGATATATTGTACATAACTTCATATTTTCAGAGTAAAGGTATATTTTTTAGATATATAATTTGTAGATCTTGAAAGGTATTATTGGTAATTTTACTATAAAAATGGAGGTTTATATATTTTTAGTATTGCCGTGTCATTTTTCTACAAAATTTATTTTTACTCATTTTATTATAAAAATGTAGTGTTGATTTTTGTTTAAGTGTTCACTATTGCCTATAGCTGGCACTCAAATAGGTGCTGCCACCTCGGGTCAAACTGGGCCTGGGAACAGCAGCATTTAAGCTCCTCAAAACTTCCAATTTCTAAATTAGAGGCCTTGCTGCCGAGTGTAGTTTAAGGTCATACCTATGACAAGAATTATCCAAATAACGTCCTCTTCTGAAACTAACGAATCAAGAAAACAATTATCGGCTCTGGCACCATTTCCATAAACGGAACATATCATTTTGGCTGTTTCTATAGGGATTTTGTTTTTTGCTTTTTTCCCGAAATAAAATAGTCTCAAATAACGATAATGCATCCATTTCACGCTCTTGTAACTTTTAATCGATAAAACATTTATAATTCACAATCCACACACGAATCGTTCAGAAAAAACACCGTTTGAATGTATCTTTTTAAGAATATGCATACACTACAGTTAAAATGTTTGAGATGACCCATAGTATCGTTTTATATGTAGGTGTTTTGTAATTAAATTTGATAAAATATTAAACATGGTTAAAATAAAGTGAGACCTCTTGTCAAAATATCCTCCTTTAGCCACGATTATCGCAGCACAAGTTTTTAGCATTCGTTGCAAAAGTTTCTCAAAATATAAGTTTCATAATTGATTCCATTCTTTTTTAATGATTCTAAAAGTTCTTTTTCTTTTATTCACTCTTCTGTCAAGTTCATCCCATGCAAATTCTGGGGGTTGCTTCAAACTTTTGAACTGCCGTGCATATGTCACATATTTTAGTCAATAGAATCACGTATCCAAACGCCACCTGTTGAAAAATGCTATGATAATTTTTTGTCAACAAAATAACCTTCAAATTAATTTAATATTGATCCCTGCAATAAATTTCATTTATTATGGATATTAATATTGATGTTTATATACGATTGTTGTAGTAGGGATTATGTTTGCAAGAGAGGCCCCAGAAGACGAAGCCGCATATCAATTGTTATGCAGGCTAATTATTTAGAGGATAAAATCTATAATATAAATCATTTTGGCTTTATAATCTTCCTTCAAGGTTGTGAGTTCAACTCTTCTGTCACCCATATAATCTTGTTCTGTTGTAGAGCCAGACAAGCAACGTCACAAGACTAAACATTTAACAATTTGTTAATTCCAATGGCAAGGGCCGCAAAATTTAAAGCATACGCCCAACTAGGTCACTTCTCCAAGCAACAAACTTCTTTTCTTCTCCTATGTGCCTTGTTCCTTATGGACGTTGGCGATCACGGCTCTCCACAATGTCTTGCCCTTTGTAGCTCTTAATAAATTTTCTCCGTTTGTTATCTCTCCTGAACCCGGTTCTGCAATTCATTTAATCAAACTTGCTAGGTAGGTTATGCGATGATTTCCTCTGTCCCTCTTGTCAATATGCCCTGTGAGTCTCTGTTGAAACTTGAAATGTATTATTGGTAATTTTACTATAAAAATGGAGGTTTATATATGTTTAGTATTGCCTTGTCATTTTTCTACAAAATTTATTTTTGCTCATTTTATTATAAAAATGTAGTCTTGATTTTTGTTTTGTCCACAATTGCCTATAGCTGGCACTCGGGTCAGACTGGGACTGGGAACAGCAGCATTTAAGCTCCTCAAAACCTCCAATTTCTAAATTAGAGGCCTTGCTGCCGGATGTAGTTTAAGGGCATACCTATGACAAGAATTATCCAAATAAAAACGTCCTCTTCTGAAACTAACGAATCAAGAAAACAATTATCGGCTCTGGCACCATTTCCATAAACGAACATATCATTTTGGCTGTTTCTATAGGGATTTTGTTTTTTGCTTTTTTTTTATTTTTTTTTTTTATGGAATAATAATGCAAACACAAAATGTAGTTAGAATAAAATGTATTGAAACAAGAATGTGTACACAATATTTACATATAGTCTTTTGTATATTCCTGGGAAGACCGTTCCCGGAGAATGTGTTGACTAAGTCGCAGTCGGGCAGAGTCTCTAGTTGGATCTCTTGATTTCCTCCCTGTCTTCCGGTACCAACCATATTTATATCGTCGGTACTCCGCTATGCAAATTAGGTGGATCCTACCACAACAGTCTCAAACTTTCTTTGTCGTCTTTCCTCGTTAATGTGACCTAGAAATTTCAACAGCCGCTTCGTCAAGTATAGACCTCCTTTTTGTTTTAGTTTTCTCTAAGACTTCGCCGTTGCTCACATGTTCGGTATATGTCATTCTGAACATCCTTCTGTCGTACCATGTCCGTTGCTTCATGTCTCATCTACATCGGTGAGGAGATTTTTCTATCATTCGTTGCTGTCTAAGGAGAACTGTTATTGCACTACATGTCTGTACTATTTTCAAAACCTGAAACAAGGAGATACTAAATGTCGCTTGAATAGGCCTCCAAAACTGGGAAGCAAAATCTATGAACCGCACTGGAGTGGCACTGTTCGCTTCGAAATAGACATGAAGAAACACGTCGGTAGATGGTTAACAGATATGTCCCGTCCTCACGCAGTTTTTTTGTTCATTGTCGCTGCAGAATATAGGTAAGAATGAGTCGCAGAAGTCATATTCGTTTCCACAAACGCTCTAACAGTTAAAAGAAGTAATCCATTCCAGTATTCTTTATTAGTGGGAGTCGAAGACGTTCCTTACAGACTAAAACTACCATAATGTTCGAAATTCGACGTATCTTCCCTAATTTCAAATGACAAAAGTATAACTGTTGCATGACTATAACGAGAAATTTTACAAGAGAAGCTTGAATAATTCAGCGTATAGTAATGGATCTTTTGCATTAAAATTATTACTGGATTTATTTCATAATAGCGGTTGAATTTCAAAATTTGCGTTTTACGCAAGTGGTTTCCATTTAACAAAGCCTTGACTAAATGTCGCTCACGTTCAGTCATATCTTCGATCACGTTAATGAGACAATGCATTGAGGATTGTCGGCATAAGCACGCAATGACATTAACCGTCAACAATTTGAACTTGGGCAATTTCTTTTTTTTATTATTATCTAATCGAGAAACTTCACACGGTTCGAGTTACAGATATTTTAATTTTGATTCATGCATTTTTACGTGTTTTTTTGTTGTTAAAACACGCATATATCGAGTGTGTTTTTATCTCTTAAGTTAGACATCATGACCCCCCCCCCCGCAAAAAAAAAGAAAAACACTTCTATTATAATCTTCACGAAAACAGGCAAAATCAATCCGACTAATTCGATGGACTACATTTCACGAAATTTGATTTCCTTTCGTTCTATCAGTGTCCTTTTTTTTTTCTTTCTTTTTTTTCTAGACAGAATAAATTACTGAAAGAGAACTTTTAGATTCGCATCTCTTTTATTTTTAATCCTACAGTCTCCCTCATGCCTTGAGGAAGAAAGTGACAGCTGCGAAGTAATGTTTTTTTTTTCTTCTTTTATTCAAAATGTCATTTTCTTACTTTTTCTATGACAAATACAAATATTGGGAAACTAGTTTGGAAGCTATGCGAATCGCTACTCATGAAGAACCGCTACTCATGAAGAATTTCTTTGAAATTGCCATTATTTGCGCTCACTGATTTCTTTAAATCTTAATCCGATAAAGATTTAGAATTCGGCTCCATCACTCTATCATTTTACAGAAATTACATCTGTATTCATGTTGAAATTAAAGACTATATGGATAAAGATGGAAAAAAATATCGCGTGACGCGTTTAGTCCGTTAGGACTTCATCTGACTAAAGTGATATTGACGTTGATGTCGCTACACATGCGCACAAAGGACGCTAAAATTTAAAATTACATTTTTTTTTTTAAATATGATTTTGGGTTTATAATTTAGCAGATTTTATTTACTTTCTTTTGCTTTATCTTTGTTTTTATCAAATATCCCACACTGTGATAATCTAACCAAAAAGTGAAATGTTAGAACCTCGACATAAATTTAATTTGGACCATTTTTAAACCGTGGAAATTTCACGGTTTTGCTATTTGAAATTTGTGATGAATCTCATTTCCTCAAATAATGAGCGAGTAAGACATGAAGATTCCTACGACAATAAAATATCCTTAGAAATCCTCTTATCATGTTAAAAATTTGAGCTTAACAACTTTAACAAAGTATTGCAATAACAATCATAAATATGAATGCTGTCCATTATTTCAAGAAGTAAGGGGATACAAATGAACAAAATTGAAATTGACAACTTTCCCATTTCACTGAAAGAGGCATTAAACACATCTATCTTCCATTTTGTCTTTCATTATCTTACTGAAACCAAGTATTGTCTTTGTTTTCTTTTGTCTTCTTACGAGATCAAAACGGAATAGTCCATCATTTATAAGGTATTAGCAAAAACATTTAAACACTGTTTTTTGGGTTTTCTGTTTACTAAAACCAAATATCATATCTGCGAAGTATATTTATGTTTCATGCGATCAAAATGGAATTGTCCAATATTTATAAGGTACTGGCAGGGCTTAAACGTCGTGCGGACCTACAAAGGTATGGACAAACAAATTATATAGAATTATTAAACGATTAAAGCACTTTCCATACAGTTTAGTCCGATTACGTTCAAGGACGAAGCGTCTCAGAAGACTAACCTTTTTCACTTTGTCATAGATTTTCCTAATTTTCCTTTTTTTATATATAACATTTTATATAGTTTTTCTCAAGGAAAGAATATAACTTGTAAAAAATATGTGGTTTCTTCACGTTCAGTTAATTTCACGTGTATTATTCATTGCTATGCCCTAAAACATTTGATCTAAAACAATAATCTAAAAATGTCGATAAGCCATAAAGAATAAGCCCTAAAAATGAATAAATCAATCTTTTTTCTTTCTAAAACAGAAACGGATATTTAAAAAGTCGATACGCCTTTATTGACTTATTTTAAAATTTTAGGCCACATTTATTATTCAAGTCACATATAAACTATATAGACTGTTATCACGTAGAATGTAATATCTCTTATCAATAAATCATGAGATGCCCAAACATTGCAGCGATTAAAGTATGCAAGTTTTTTAAAAAAATGTCTTACCTGATATGAGATACGCGAAAGCATCTCCGCTATGTTCCGTGTCGTGTGACTGTAATTACTTTTAATGAAAATTCCAATTTGGTCATCATCGGTCACTTCAGGTTTGCTTTGACGTTCCCGAACTTCCAGACATAGTAATCCCCACCTTTGAACTTATATCGACCGCCGTATATTTCTTGAGAAATTCGACTACATTCAAGAAATTACTTTATTAATGAAGAAACTCAATCTAAATAACCAACGCTAGAATCATTTCTGATATGACATGGGAAAACTGCACCTTTTCCCATTACAAACCACGAAGATGCAATACCTAAGCTGTAAAATTAATTGTTAAAAATTAAAAAAAAACTCTCGTCCGCCTGTCTTCAAAGATCACATTCTACACGCTGTTGATGACCATCCAGGTAACAGCACACGTCATCGAGCATTAGCATGTCGTACATCTAATAGTATCGCATGGAGATGTAATGCAAGAGCAGCTCTTCTGTCCGTAGCATTCACAATGTCTGGAGGCAGTTTCGCCCTCTCGTCAGGCACCACGGGAGTAATTTTGCCGATGGTTTATTTCACAAACAGGCGATCTGTTGTTTGCCACTTCAGTTTTGTTCCTGAATGAGGCAAAATTTGGAAGAAATGGAATAACAAATGTACACGGCCAAAGTTTCTGGGTGGAATGGAATTCCCATGCTACAAGATAGGCTAGACACCGGCATCAGTTTACTATTAATGTGTGGGCTGGAATTGTAGGTGACTGTCTGATAGGTCATTATGGTATCCATGTACGTCTTACAGGAGCTGTCTACAGGAACTTTATTTCAAATACGTTTCAAGACCTGCGAGAGGATGTTCCTCTGCTAATACGAAAAGGCATGAGGTTCCGGCATAATATATATATATATATATATATATATATATATATATATATATATATATATATATATATATATATATTATATATATATATATATATATATATATATTATATATATATATATATATATATTATATATATATATATATATATATATATATTATATATATATATATATATATATATATATTATATATATATATATATATATATATATATTATATATATATATATATTATATATATATATATATATATATATATATATATATATATTATATATATATATATATATATATATATATATATATATAATATTAATTAACAATTATAATAAAAACATGTTATAAACCACTACATAAATGCAATCATTTCTCGACAGTATGGAACTGGAAAATAGACGATTACTTTACGGTTTTAAAGCAGCAATTCCCTCAACGGGCTGGGGAGAAAAATGGCCAAAAATTCTAACATGCTAGGGGGCGACATCGATTAACCAATCAAATGACGAGCCTATAATGAGTTCGAATTTAACTTCCGAGTTGGATTTTTGTTGACTGGCAAACGGTGTAGAACAACAACTCTCAAATCAGAACCTGATTGTCTAGGGTACGCAACGAGGGTAAGCCACACGATATTCAGTGTTCTTCGACTGTAGTTCAATATCTTGGAGAGGAGGTGGGCCCCTCCAAACTATCTGAAAAAAAAGCCTGAAAGTATCATGAGTTAGAAGAATTAAAGTCTGATTCTTTTGCCCGACGATTCACGCAGTTGAGGTATTAAAAAATGGATTAAATATGTAGATCATACTTGATCTATGTTGAGCGGACCTTAGTCATAGTTCCAGGGAGAAAGTACATGCAGTAGGCCCTTTGGCTAAACATTTACCATGACTTGTCACTTCGTACTAGCACCACCATTGTCTTCCCAATTTCATTTACAGAACATCGGTCAACCTGTGATTTGTCTTGTTTTAACGGTCCTGGACAATTGTCCTCATCTTCTTTTTCTTTATCATAATATTTAGGCCGTTGTGCCCTCCGGCATTTTTTCAGATGTATATAGATTTAGGTGACACCCAATCGATTCTGAACTCTTTACTTAAACTATTGGGGTAGACTCTTCTGGATCTATTGATCTAAAATGGCCGTAATGAAAGTTTCCACCTCGAAAGGCTTGCCAGTATAGCAAATAAAAGTGTTCAATAACACGAGAAACTAGCGTCAGGGCACAGAAGCTGAAGCCTCAAGCCAAAAAGTGTCCACTGGACCGGACAACCAAATTCACGTTAGAGCTGTGAAAATGTTTTGCCCAAAAGTAGCCTACTGGCATATAAGTGCTCAATGTTATACGAGTTTCAATTAATTAATGTGCGTGCGTGCGTGCGTGCGTGCGTGTAAAAAAAGTCATCCTTTTTTTTAGCAATTCTCCCGTGAAGATGATCCTGGATGAGACTGAATGTATTTGGGAAAATAAAAGGAATAAGAAAAAAAATACAGCATCTTTTCCAATCTATTTTCTACCAGCACTAAGAAATTGATACCTGAATATGAAAGGATTAAGATTAAAATAAATAGACACAGTATGTCGAGATTATCAACCAAACATGCTTGAATGAAGATATGCTACAGACACACACATATATATATATATATATACACGCACACACATATATATATATATACACACACACACACACACACACACATATATATATATATATATATATATATATACATACACACACACAGAGAAAGAATGAGAGAGAAAGATACTTTTTAATCGAGTTCACACCAAGCAAGAAGACACCCAGACGTAGTGGGATTACTGTGTGGTGAAGAAGTAGAAACAGGAACATTTCTAAGGAGCGAGAACAGAGGAAGAATAATAATAAGGAGAGCAGATAGCGATTGGCATTGTGTTTAAATTTATTCAGATTAATTTGGCTCGAAAGTATGGAACCGGAAGGGAGTTCCACAAGAGACAATTGCGAGAAAATAAACTGTTAGCATAGAATTTACAGTAACATCTAGACACCTCAACTAAATTGGTGAGACTTCGTCGCCAGTCTAGTACTGCGCTTAAATTCGGAAGGCCTATGCACCATAACGAAGAGGTCATCCGAACAATTACCATGTAAGTATTCATAGAAAAGTCAAAGGGAGGAAACCTTATGGCGGTGTGAGATTGACTAAAGTCGAGACGCGAGAACCGGACCAATAACATTTTCTAAATAGTGTATATAATGATAACTCCTCATCTCAGAAAATCAGACAGAAAATATTTACCAATAATGATGCTTCACAAATCTCGGCATATTTCCCATGTGTTATCAAAATAATTTTAGGTGAGTGTGAAGACACTGATTAAAGAACCAAAGTCCCATGATAGCTATTGAGATATTTTTAACATCCGTATTCAGAAAACGCAAAGCAAGGCATAATTTAATGTAAAACATAGATTCGATAACAATGTCAAAAATCCTATTCGCAGTTGTCATGAAAGACTGAAAATTGGCATTGAATACCACTCAGCGGTCGGGACATATGCATTTTAAATTTATTTCAGTTGAGCTCTCAGGGGAGGATCTGTGGGTTTGTAAACAGTGACTATTACGGCTAATAATGCAAGACTCTTCGGTAAATCGAATCGGGTTCTCTCAGTCACTGTGTGTTTATCTAAAAATAAATACGCTTAAATTCCACTTCTTCTCTGCCCTGAGCCAACGGCTTCAGGGTAAAATTTCCGACTGACGCGAATTCAGCCGGTTTTCGATTCTAGCCAGAGGCAACCGGACGTCTAGTCCCACTGATGAGATGTGATACAGCGAAACAGTCTGTCTGTGGATGACATATATATATATATATATATATATATATATATATATATATATATATATATATATATATATAAGAAATATAGTCTTAAAGTGTGCTATATTTATGGGATAAAGTGCTCAATATCAGAGATAGAGCGTGTGTATATATAAAAGTGGACATGGAAGTCAGCACTTAGAGGCCACAGTCTGTTTCATGCTAGTGCAATCGTCAGGCGATTGCACTTGCATGAAACAGACTGTCGCCTCTAAGTGCTGACTTCCATGTCCACTTTTATATTTATATATATATATATATATATATATATATATATATATATATATATATATTCTTTACATTTCACATTGATTTTCTTTTACTCTGTGTTTCAAATATGTTAGACAGTTTCCAACAGCTGAAGATGATTTGAATGATTGATTGATTTGTATTTGTAGAGCTTACCAAAATTTAGCAGGTTATTTAAAGCCAGAAAAAATATTTTTTAGATTCTACGATTTCTTTTGGAGATAATAAGGATTTCTACTGATACGGGTTTTACTAATTAACGCACAAGTAATGGCAGGGGAGGCGGATTCATACAATTCCCAAGGTTATTTGCGTGATAGTGAACATAACAAATCCTACTGGATTCGGAAGTCGGCTCTGCGATTTCCAATTCCACGTCGTTATCCATTACGCAACAGGGACATCGAAGCTCACAGCACCTTGCATTGTCAAACGGTCACGCATTTGGATTCTAACCAGATTTGACGTTTGTTAATTCGGTGATCGGACGGGAATCGGAGTTCCAACGTGATATGGCCTGTAAACCTAAATGAATATGAAAATTGAAGATATAGGGATGTGGATATAATGAAGGAGGGCGCATGTAACGAACTATCACATCTAAAGGACAATGTAAACAAAAAAGATCCTTATATGTAGAATATGAAAGACATAGGTAGAAAGTTTAAGAAAATGTGACACTGACAGTAAGAGAGACAGAGGAAAGCAATGAATAATCTCGATAATGGGATGCATAATAAAACACAAACAAATGAAAAGGAAAAGGAGTTTCTGGAAAGGCATATATAATTTATTTTATTTATACACCGTATATCGTTGTTCTATGACTATTTTGTAAGTAGTGTATATTGGGAATAAGGAATAGGATTTGTGCGATAAGATCCGTGTGTCTTGGCACGGTGTTGACTATCCATACAAGAATAGTAACAAAGAAATAACCTAAATCAGATTTTTGAATAATTCCAACAAGAGCAGCATCTAAAATGGATAGCACATGTAACCTGAAGAGAAAATAATGACATAATCAATATATTGACATTAGTAAGGAAACAGCATCAATATTAGAAACAGGTAATGGGGACGAGAAAAAAAAATCCTGGAAAAATGTTTGGAAAGAAAGATGTTAATAATTTCAACCGACATTGGTACAAGCTGCTCGGCCAATGAATGGTGGGTGTTTCCTTATAAGGAAATGTCTAATATTACCATTATCATTACCGTTTGGCGAGATATGAAGTATTATCCCTCGTACTTAATAAACAATTTGTGGTCCAGTATCGATCGGGGAATTACGGGATATCGCTATATCGCTTATGTTAGTTTAGCCCGCTGGGAATGTGTTAATCAAAACGCCGACGGTGTTCAGGTAAGAAGACAGATTCCCACGGATAATGGATGCGAGTTAAAATCTCACTGCAGGCATATTTATTCCCAATCGCTCTCTTTATTTCATGGTCGTAGAATAACGACCAAAAATCTGTGATAAAATGAAACATAAATTACGTTCAACGGCAGTCTACATCAAAATGAATAAATAAGCTCACTGCTTCATCTAAAAAATGAGTACACTTATTTCAGCGAAGTGGGGTCTGTTCAAGGAGGCGTGACAAGAAAATATGACATTCATTATCAGAATTATACCAGAGACAGTAACATAAATGCAATTGGATGTACACTTATGTTTTATCGCTTAAACAGAAGCATTTGATAAGCAACGTCATTCAGATAAATATTAAAATAAAACTAAACCTATTTACGAAGAATATTAGTATACCCTAAACACAATCAGAGGAACGTATACTTCAACGTGCTGTATTGGTTAACGAGCTTCTCTTGCGAGATTAATTACAACTGAGTAGTGTCCTCCGTTCTCACTTGGTCCTCCAAGAGTTTGGCATTGTGCCACATCACAATGGGCACCTCGATGCGGTATAATGTTTAGCAAACTTATCTCAATGGATGGCTTCATTGATTGATTCGTTTTCTACGGGTTACCAACCGATTGCAACTTATTTAAAGCCATACATTTTTTTTTAGATTGTACGACATTTGTTTTGCGATATGAATGGTTTAGTGATACAAGTTTACTAATTAACCCATATATGGGAGAGAAGAGATGGATGCATATCTTTCTAAAGTGTATTTGCGCCTAAGGGGATATAACGAACTCAACGTGAACTGGAACTCGAAACTGCGGTTAACAATTCCGAGCCATTACCCATTATATCACTCACACATCCAAGCCTAACGCACCTGGTAAACACAAGCGGACCCCATCTTGATACTGACCAGACTCGATGTTGCTTCACTTCTGTGTTATTAAGGGAACTTGATGTTACCGTAAGCCGTATAGAATAGTGGAGGGCTTGTAAAAAGAAAAAAATGTTGCTAATAGATAGAAGGTTGTGGAGAGCCATAGTCAACCACACCCTGAAGAGACACGGCGCATAAAAGATTCTCAAACATTTATACTGCGAACGATCTCACTCTTGATTGGCTTATTAAGATTTTTTTGCTACCATCGTCAGGTATTGAACTCAAAACTATTTGGGTCTTGTCACTGGATCCAATCAAAGCTTTTATCTAGTGGGCCATGTACTCTTGATGATAAAAGCGTTGGTTTCATCCAGTGAGTTGAACGAAGATAACTAAGACACCCGGAAGCAGCATGGCACGTGGAACTAGAATACTCTTTCTCGGTGGACAAAATGATGGGTTCAGTTCGAAATTCCAATCACCTGAGGAAGGCCGGAGCATACAACGTCTGAAACGTCGTGAACATGACAATAACGATGAAGGGCACAATTGCAATACATCATGTCAGAAATATAGACAGATATATAAATAACTGTGGAATTAAGATCGTTAAAGCATAGCGACTATATACATGTCTAAGTTGAAAGGAAAGGGACAAAATATGATAGGCCAGTCTTGCGAGATTCCTTTTATTGCATATCATCTCTCGGCTGTTTATCTGTCTTCGGACAGAGCGGAACTCGGTTTTGTCTTTGTCTTCGGGCAAAGCGCAACTATGAAATTGAGATGTTCATAGTCCCGGGGAATATTGCATTAAAAAAAGAGGTGGGGCCCGATTGTAATAAAAAATGTCAGCACAACCGACCATTGCGAGGTCTGGCTTATTGTTCGATATGACCCGGCTACACGCCCGCGGTTTCCCCACATTAAACAGTACTTGTGTCACATACTGCGTGTGTCGCTTGGCAAGTAGATATCGAATATGTTACGCGAGTATTGTATTCTGACCGGCATAGGTACTTGCTCCTCTACCAATAATATTAGCTGAAGATCCTGAGGCCAACACCTCAGGCATTACGTCTCCTTCAGAAGTGAACTGGGATTATTGCCCGGCGTCTGAAGCTTCCCCACAACAGGGCAATGTCAAGTGTGTTTGAGAATCTTTCTACGGTACTGCCGATAAAGCCACATTAAACTCGACCTTGTGTGACATTACAATTGCGTCGTGGATGTGTGTCTAAATACCGAATACGTTACTCAAGATTAATGACTACAGCTGGAGTAAGAAAATACAAGGAAATCAAATTTCATAACAGCTTTGTTACCTGTTAACACTTACATTGCTTCCCCGAGCGTGACTCATTATATTGATTTTAGACAAAGGCTGTAGCTTTCATGTTAAGGCTATAGCTTCCGGTTAAGATTTTATTTCCGCAATTTCTTTGGTTTCTCGTATCATTTAACTTGTCTGAATTCCCTTTTAATGACTGTCGGTTTTCTATCAGACGTTTTTGCTTACGGATGTTAAAACCGATTTTTTCCTATTCCGAAATCTGGTTACTTCAGCTGCTCCTAAATAAAGTCCCCTCTTTCTATCCGGTCACTTATATATCTGGGAAGACATTCTTGAAGAGACCATTTAAAAGCCGTCGCTGATATTCAAAATTGTATTACATTTTACGTTTTATTTTATTTATTGTCTCTTTTTTCTATGTTTATCAACATTTTATTCAACAGAGCAGCTGCGTCTTGTAAAATCATGTTATAAAAGTGTTTCTTAGTACGGGATACAGGACATTCATCTAAGAAAGGCTGGTCTAAGAAATATTGGTATTAGAATATTGGTCTAAGTAACATTTGTCTAAAGAATTATAACAAGAATTAGTACTAATATACAGACAATGCATGCTAATAAATGCTTATCAAACACATGCCCAATTAATAATTAATGTTGCTATATGTGTCTGAAATATTGTTCTGTAATAAAATGAATATCAATAAAATTGACTATTTCGTACATGGATAAAGTGTTAATTTATTTAAAAATATTATTATACACCAATGTTCCTTTGACCAATAATCCTTAGACAAATTTCCTTTGACAGGTTTTTCTTAGACCAATTTTCTTTAGACCAATATTGTTTAGACGAATGTTCCCAATTCCCCAAATAATGCATTTCGATAAAAAAGAAACACACATTAGCTTCTGTCTACGCCGCGTTTTTTCTCAGATACCTTTATATGAATTATTGGAAAATAAAACAAAAAAAATATAAAATATAAACATTTGTGCAAAAGACTCATCAAGCTACATTTGATCCATCTGTATTAATAAAACCGTTACTTTATAGCATGAATTATTGTCTGTATTCAATAATTATTTACTTAAATGATTCATTTAGAGATATATGTTCTAATGTGGGTTGCATTTATTTACAGACAATGTATGCCGATAAATGCTTATGAACCACATGCATAATCAATAATTAATGTTGCTATATGTGTCTTAAATATTATTCGTAATATAGTAGATATCAATGAAACTGAGTATTTTGTACATGAATGAAGTGTTAAATTTATTTAAAAAAATATTATAGACCAATGTTCCTCAGACGAGTATTCTTTAGACAAATGTCCTTTGACAAGTTTCTCTTATATTAATGTTCCTTAGACCAATGTTCTTAGACGAATGTTCGTAAATCTTGTTTATAAACATACCCAAATTGGTCTCGCAATTTTTCAAGCATCGGTTGTTGTCATATACATAAGAGCTACCAAGAAATTAAATATGTAGTAAAAACAACTTTTCTAAATATTAACACGAAAGACAAGGCAATGAGAATTTATGTAAACACTATAAAATTAACCTCAAGCAATCGATTCTGGTAAAACATTTCAGCATATAATATTATAAATAATATATCTGGTATTTCAGCTCATAATGCGTATACACCGTAATAACGGTGATAATAAAATATTCAAATATGCATTTATTCTTATAATTAAATCATAAATATATGGCCAACAGTATATTTATATTGATTATCTTCAGGTTTTTTGCGACGTGTCCCTTCAGGTGGTGGCTTTACACAACTCTCTATACTTTGTCGATCTTAGGTATATTTCTCTTTTTTCACCAATCCTATTCGCAAGCTCGTTACGGAGTTGACTTGCTGCTTACCTTTCTTCCTCTGGCTTTCGATACGTCCTGTTTCAGCTTCAGTTTCAAGGCCCTCTTTCCTCGTTATGTGTCCTGTTCAATTGTCTCTTTTCCGATTCCAATATAAGCGTTCTTTTTCTTTCCCTTGCATTTTTATCGGCTTTTTGTATTATTATTATTATTATTATTATTATTATTATTATTATTATCTTCTTTGATATCTGGCGTTTACACATTTCTTTCCGAGGGACCTAAGGTTAGAAATGGCATCATAACACTTTCCACTGCAAAAAAATAAAAAATTAAAAAAAATTACATAGATAAAGCCCTTCGTAAAGTGTGGGCTGTACTTGTCAGAACAATTTCTTGTATCTCTATGAGGCAGGGACTTCCAAGTATCCCTTCAATTAGTCTACTGGAATAATTTCCAACCAGTCCAAGGGCTCCAATTACAATAGGGATTGTTGATGTTCCCATGTGCCACATTTTTGAGATTTCTATTTCAAGGTCCTTGTATTTTGACAGCTTTTCGAATATCTTCAAAGATACATTGCAGTCTGTAGGGACTGCCATATCAATAAGGTGGCACTTATTTTGTTTGTGGTCTTTAATAACAATGTCTGGGCGGTTGGCTTTGATTGTTCTGTCAGTGTGTATTGTGTAGTCCCATAGAATTGTAATAGGTCCTATCTCCGTAACGGCGTCAGGGTGGTGTTCGTACCAGTTTCTTTCAGCTTCCTTCCCGTAGTAGTTGCACATTTTCCAGTGCAGATATTGGCCCGCTCTGTCATGCCGGGTTTTATATTCAGTGGGTGCCAATATCGTGCAACCTGATACAAGATGATCAATGGTTTCTGGATATTTATCACAGAATCTGCATCTTGGGTTAACACAGTATTTTACTATATGTGCTTGATAATTCCTAGTTAACAAGCATTGGTCCTGTGCAGCAATGATAAAACCTTCAGTTTCAGCTTTTAACCCTGCACTACGTAGCCACTGATGTTGTTGTTATTATTATTATTATTATTATTATTATTATTATTATTATTATTATTTCCTATATCACTATTCGTTCGAAGAGATATTTTCATAAAATTAGATAATTTTAAAGTAAATAGAAATATTTTTCAAACATTGTGGTTGGGTGGTCGGATTCAAAAACCAGCTCCCCACTTCACGTTCGCTACGTGGGTACATGTTGTATAACAGATCAGGAAGAAGTGTTGACGTTTTAGTAAAACATCGTCGAGAAAGCAATGAGAAACAACTCCATTATTAATCAACAAAAAATCATAATAAAAAATATTTAATATATTTCAATAAATTACTATTTGATTATTTTACGTTTTTTTTATGTTCCTTGCGTTTCTATGAACAGCATAATCTTTTCACACATTGAGTTTTTTACCTTATTTACTGAGATGATATGAACATTAATTGCCTCGATTTTTTATTGCTTCCCAGACATTTTAATTGCCAGACGACCATTTCTATTTTCGTAGAAATATCTATTAATAATAAACCATAATATTAATTGCTGAATACATATCAAACCAGACTCGGAAAGATTACATTATTGACAATGGCAAGCTTGCAATATACCGTTTGCTGAACGTGGGGAATATATGTCCTGGAGGATTTAAATATTAAAATATCTTCATTTATTGTTTAATCATTTCGCACAAAGCAAGGTGGCAAGGCCAGTATTACGAAGGGGGTTACAGAGAGTAAAAGCGAGATTAACTGCTGGGTACAGGGTGGCTTGAGGAAAGGAAAGATGATGAACGGGATTAAAGAAGATATATGGTGATTGACGTTTCATTTAAATGTTTGTGTGATCGTAGTTATCAGGGAAGCAATTAAAAGGAAGAGTGATCAATAGGCAGGAAGTGCGAGAGAAAAAAAACTGTTGGAATAGAAGTGTTAACGGTAAAATGTCTGGAACTATATGTCAATCTAGTAGCACGCTTAAATTCCTATAGTTGGGTCACCAGACAGAAAAGCTCGTCAGAGTAGTTGCCATTAAAATATTTGTAGAAAAAAATTAAGCCAAGGCATGTCGGTGACAAAAAGGATTTAACGTGTTTCGTTATAACACGTAAAAATCAAACATATAATTTTCAATATCTTACAATAATTATGTGTTTGCCTTAAAATAATCACCGACTTTAAATAAAAGACTCATTTTAATTTCTACAATACAACACTAGACGTGAAATGGAATAATATTTAATTGATTGATAGATCTGCTTCTTAGAAAGTTGGTTCACTGTGGCGCTCAATTTTCCACGTTAAATCTGTTATATGTCTATAAATCTACAATTCTTTAATGTTTTGACTATTGCTGCCACATATGGTCGCCTGTTTCTATTAGGTGGGTGCAAAAATAATGTCGTTTTTTGACGTTCAAATTCATGTGAGAAAACGGCATTATCTTTGCACGAACCTAATACTATATATCTATTGATTCTTGATAAAGTTCAAAGACGAATCTGCAATGGCATTGTTCCTGATCTGGCACCCACCGTTTCAATGACTTCCCCACAGACATAATCTAACGTATCTTCAATATGCTTCTCTATAATTATATTCGCAGTAATTGTTCTGGTGAGATTTCTGTTTTGGTACCTAGACTGTACTAAATTAAGCGGGCTACTAAATTGGAAACTGACCTAATCATTACATTCATACATGTATATTACATCAGCTGTTCGATCAGAAATGCGTTCAATTAGAATGCAGCAAAAACAACATCATGTTTAGATGTAACAGTGTATATCTTCTTCAATTACTTTAAAGTATTTTTATTAAAAAAAGCATTTTCAATTAATACAGTTATTGACATAACAGAAGTTGTCTGTATTTATTCAATCGAAGTTAGTCAAAGACATGAAGGGTTAAAAAAAGCAACATGAAGACCCAATTCAGACCAAAATTATTTTGGAGTTTTTGACAGTCAATTTGTCAGTGTGCTACCATGGATGTAAAAGAGGATACATGTATAAAGTTGTTGTTAAGTTTAATGAAAATTGGTGGAAAAATAAACGAAAAATAAATTAGACACCGGTAAGAATAGACATTTTTCGCTATTTACACGTGTTTTCATAATATGGGTGGACTCAATGATTAAGTTGAGTGACTGTTAAACCATCAGCTTACTGTTAGCTACAATTGAGTGAAGTTTCTATAAGATTGCTTGAAAATTGAGGGAATTTTTAGTTTAAAATTTCTGTTGAAATCGATTTATATTGAAATCTATTTTTCGCTTTTTGCGGTTTTTCGCTAAACGCAGTGACGTAGAAATAAAATGAAGTATCGTTGAACTCGTCATTATGTAAGTAATCTACGTAACGAATTTGAGCGAAATCGGAGGAAAAATTACAAATTTATCGATTTTAGTTCGGTTTTATCGATGATTGATTTTCTTTAAAAGCAATTGATTTTTTACGCTAAGAAACTATTTCTTACATTATATACTGTATGTGCCATGTTTTGTCAAAATCGGTTGGATGGATCTCGAGTGAAAAGGTATCACACAGGCAGGCAGATAGACATACAAACATACATACTCCGTTTTATATATATATATATATATATATATATATATATATATATATATATATATAGATAGATACATACATACATATATACATACATATATACATAGATAGATACATACATATATACATACATATATACATAGATAGATAGATACATACATATATACATAGATAGATAGATACATACATATATACATAGATAGATACATACATATATACATAGATAGATACATACATATATACATAGATAGATACATACATATATACATAGATAGATAGATACATACATATATACATAGATAGATAGATACATACATATATACATAGATAGATACATACATATATAGATAGATAGATACATACATAGATAGATACATACATACATATATAGATAGATAGATACATATATAGATAGATAGATACATATATAGATAGATACATATATAGATAGATAGATACATATATAGATAGATAGATACATATATAGATAGATAGATAGATACATATATAGATAGATAGATAGATAGATACATACATAGATAGATACATACATAGATAGATAGATAGATACATACATATATAGATAGATACATACATATATAGATAGATAGATAGATACATATATAGATAGATAGATACATACATACATATAGAGATAGATAGATAGATACATACATATATAGATAGATACATACATATATAGATAGATACATACATAGATAGATAGATAGATACATACATATATAGATAGATAGATACATACATACATATATAGATAGATAGATAGATAGACTTTAAAGCTGAAATTGTTAGATTTAACGCTGACTTTTGTCGTTCCTCTCGCTTGTAGAAGGCTCTTCCCATTCAATGCTTTTTAATCAACTTTCATTTTTAGAAATTTAAATGCATTTATCAATCGTTATCGTTTGTCTTTTAAGTCCTCTTCTCATATTCTTCTCTTTTCTTTATAATATGTTTCTTTTTTCTTTCACGTTCTGTAATAGAATCCTGGGAATTTCCAATACAATGAAATAATGTCATAAACAATATACCAACGCTAAGCCTAGATACATTATATAATTTAGAAAAATTGCAACTGTTTCATGTTAATTTATCACATTATAAAACATATGGCACACTTTTCAATACGTTATAAATTTTGTCCTTGTGATACAAAGATTTATTTTTACATCAAAGGGCGGATTTTACAAAATGAAATATACAAAATTGCCCTAAAATACATTGAAACATCCCGAAAGATGAAGAGAAAATAACTTTCAAAACAGAAGCAAATTAAAATGCAATAAAGTTGTGAGACATCGAAGATATTATTTTAATAGAAGGTGAATATAATTTATTCATGCAAAACTTGAGAATAATAGACTGAGATATAGCTTATAACAATTTTTACTCCCAACTCTGTAAATACGAGTATGTCTTCTATCCGCCTCTCTTCAGGTGGTAACTTTTTTTAATTTTTTTTATTAATAATGGAATATTTATGCTCATAAGTTCTACGAAGATTCTACCTCAAGTAAATCTAAAGCATCTTTGCAGGACTTTCCACTTAGAACCGAGATCCGATTGAGTGATATCCATATAAATCTGTCCATCGTTTCTGAATTCTGTCCAAATTACCTCGAGTCACACAAAAGGAAGACATTTTTTGGAAATCATAACATGGCCGCCTGAATCCGCTGACCCTTCTGAAAGGGAATTAGTATGTGGTGAATTATATAGGAGAGTTCTGAGAGAATGCCCCCAAAATGAGGGTGAGCTTCTCCAATGCTTGAAGAATGTTTTGGAATTTCTGTCGTCTACTTTTTACAGAAACTGCAGGAAATATTATCAAGAATTTGTAAAGCATTAATTAATGCAGGTGCTGTTTTTTTATTAAAAACTATGATGATTGGAAACAGTTCTAGTTAAGTGCTTGTTTTTGTCAAAATAAAAGCAAATATACTGTAGTTACGGAAATTTTAACGTGTTTTGTTTTAAGACCTGCAGAGTCGTATCCACTTTTTATATGCGAGAGAGAGAGAGAGAGAGAGAGAGAGAGAGAGAGAGAGATCTGAACATAGGATCCAACAATGCCTAATAACAGTTTCACGGTTAAGTGAGATTTTTCTGGAGTCCGGGGATGTCATCGAAGCGTAACAACACATTTATGATTCTTCACCATCAAGAGAGTTACAGCTTCTTGGGGAGAGAAAGTTATCTAATGTGATCAACAGAGTCAGTCCTAGCACAACCATCCACGACTTCCGTTTACCAATTTCAATCACTCGACTTTGGTCAACTCGTGGTATGGCTTTCAGTCACTTTCGAAAGGGATTACACGATGTGATTGCCTCCTACAGAACGAAAATATTAAGAAGTCACCTTCCTGACAAATCGACCAAGGTGAGATACGAAACATGAACTCATGGTAAGAAAAACAACATTCTCAACATTCGGTCCACCCATGCAAGCATATATACAAACACACACACACAAATATATATATATATATATATATTCATTATCTATACATGTAGAAAATTTTCACAACACACGCATATATATATACATACATATATATACATATATATATATACATATATGTATATATACATAGATACATATATGTATATATATACATAGATGCATATATATATACATAGATACTTATAGATATACACCTCCATATATACATATAGATACATATATACATACATAGTTACATATATAGACATATATATATACATACACACACACACACACACACACACACACACATACATACATATATATATATATATATATATATATATATATATATATATATATATATATATATATATATATATGTATATATATATATATACTGCTATCATAATTAAGATTAGCATCCTTAAGCCGACGTGGCTAAATTTGACAACATGAGATTCTCAAAATAATTTTCCTTCGGCGTTTATTGGGATTAACTGGTGTAAAGATTTGGGGCTGTTCTAACGAGAATACTTGCATACGCTACAATCTGCCGTGAGCGATTATTTACAAAATCAGTAAAGCCAAGGAATAAAACCTTGGCTTGTGCATAATATAGCTATCGCCAATATTCTGTTACTACATTTTAAATAATGGTGTGAAAATACCTCTTGTATAAGCTGTATCACTTAAAGTCGTTGGTGAGTACGACTCTCCACAATATCTTTTTCTTTGTAGCTCTTAATAAATGTTTTCTTTTTTTTATCTGTCCTAAACGGTGTTGTGTCATCCATGCCATTTCGTCAGATCATCTTGTCTTCAAACTGTCCTGTGCTTATCACATATTCCGAGTCCTCTTTCCATATTATGGGACGTAGAAATTACAACTATCTGTTAATTTTAAGTGACCATTATTTTTCATGCTGAGCTAGATAACTTCACAATAAGAGTTCGGTAGCTGTTCATTGTTAGATGTTTAATATATTTAATAGAGAAAACAGAAGACAGACGCAGAAGTCTATAAACCAAGGTAGGACATTATTTGGACAATCCCCCGTGTTACCTGTGATTCATCAGGCACCATTATCATCAGTCCTGTTTCAATCAGTCACTGCTTCAATCACCGGGGCTATCCTAAGTGAAGAACTAACAGAAAACGTTCACCAGGATAATCTATTGGTGGTGGCACGCAGGACTTCCGGTATTATCATGTGCGTCCACTCTTTCCGTTGCAAACCTCTTTCATTAGTGCCTTACAAAATGGTCATGCAGACGATATTATGTCATGTGCCCTAACCAGACTCATCTTCCGATGCTTATTAGGAGTGAGAAGAGATTCCTGTTGGTCACAAGAACTTCGACATTGATTCGGAGATAACCATTGTTATTTACTCCCAGTAGTAGATGCCCAATATCTGTCTCAAACATATTCCTCAAGCGCCTGGGTTCTTTTTACTGTTTCAAGCAGAAGTGTCTAAGCATGACACCCATACAGAAGAATGGATACAACTCGCGATTTGTAGTGCTTGAAGTTAATGTGGTTTATACTCTTTATATAATAATATTCCTTACCTACTCTTATGTTTGCCGGGCGAGCGAAGAAACTGATGGCAATATTTTATTTCACATCCTCTAGTAATTCGGTAAATACTATTTTACTTCGACAATATTCCGAGTTACAATTCTTTACATGCACCAATTTTCATCTTTGCATGGCGACGAATAACGAGAGGGATTATTTTACTGTGTAATCCACATATAAGTATTGCATCGATGAAGTTCCTTCTCTTGGCAGCATCATCTTGAATAATGTCACCTTGCGTGAGAAACATTGACAACAGTATCAAAGCGGATCATACTGCTTACGGAACGCTCCCATGTCGGCTCTTCAGCGATCCCGACTTCATAATAAAACCAAAATCGTGGTCTAACCCTTCTGTACGCTGATGAAGCGGCATAGGCTTTCTATCTCCGGGACATCAAACGCCTTGAACCGTTCC
>OZ038500.1:25713729-25716229 GCA_964036315.1 Acanthosepion esculentum | reverse complement strand
GTTTGTCTGGCTCACTAGGTTTAACTAGGTCTGTTCTACTTACTGTATTGAGCACTTTATTTAGTTAGTTGGGTACTCGTATCGCTTTTTTTCTTCTTTGGGCTTTGGACCTGCATGCTGAACGATTGTTTTCGAAAGGCGTTCATTTTCTCGGCTCTTTCTTTTATTATACCTTTTTTTCCCTTCGATATTGATTTAATTTTTGCAAATCAAGAATCTGAAGTTTTTCCGAAACGAGTGTAGTTATTTATACTTATATGATTACTACTACTACTAATACTACTAATATATATATATATATATATATATATATATATATATATATATATATATATATATATATATATATATAAATAAACAAATAATTGATTTTATTAATTCAACTGATTTCCATAACTTCAAAAAAAAATATATGCGCTCTTCAGCAGGATTAGAACCTGTTTCTCTATGGGCAGAAGGCAAACCGTCGTTACATCCGACTTACTTTAACTAACTCGGCAAGCTTTTACGATCATGCAAGCTCAAAACAATGCCTTTGACGCGAAATTCTTCTCGTCAAAGATTACTCGAAATTATGACATCTGTTAATTAATAAAACAATTCATTACTTCTTTCGAAAATTAATTTGGATACGAAACTAGTTCAACTGTAAAATGGTGAGACCTAGTTGCCAATCTAGTAGCAAGCATAAATTTATGCAGTCGAGACACTAAGGAAATACTCATCAAAACAGATTTCATAAAAATAGTTTTAGAAACGACAGTGGGAAGCCACGTCACATCGCTTTGCAAAGTGAATGAAATCGATGTGTTAAAACACAATTTATTGCATAAACTCTTTGAAACTTGTCAGGAATATCAAGATATACGTCACGAACACCAGTATTACGACAAGAACCTATTCAAAACAAGAAATATAATTTTAAATCATTTTATGTTTTCACTATCAAATGTCAGAAGATATGATTTATAGGACTGGTGTAAGGTGAATGCATTGGTCATAATAATGCCTATTTTGGGAGTGCAGGTTAAAGATCGTTGTCTTTGAGTTCCTGCGAAGTTTGCCGTCAGAACGAAAAAGTATGCTGTTTCCTTTTTTTCTGTTAATAACCAGTGAATATTGAAGGAAACCTTATTGATAGAACGTCTATGCCTATTTCTTAATATATGTTTTGACCATCATTCCTGAATCATTGAGCATCCATTAACAAAATCCGCCATATTTGATAGGGGGCTACAAAAATTCAAACATTTTACTAGGATAGCTGACCGTGACATGTAACTGTCGGCTGTCCGAAAATTGACCAAATTTCAGTTCTTCTTAATTTGCCACAGTGGCATTGGTTTGTTTAGCGGAGAAAATAACCATTCTTGTCTCTGCTGAATGTCGACTGCTTTCTGTAATATCGTCCTTCTGGTTATCCACCTGTGATTCAGTGGTTTTAATATTATTATGGATATTCAGCTGTATATATTTTCGTTTTCCTTCTTTGTAGACATATATACCCAGCGACGACACTGTTTCCTGAATGTATAGCTTTATAAACGTCTGCCTGTATATAATGTTCATATTATATATATATATATATATATATATATATATATATATATATAATTTGAACATTATATACAGGCAGACGTTTATAAAGCTATACATTCAGGAAACAGTGTCGTCGCTGGGTGTTGACCTCAGTGTATGTATGTATGTATGTATGTAACGTGTGTGTGTGTGTTACGTGAAAAACAACTGACAATGTTGAAATTGTATATAATTTCTACAGAATTTATGCCAAGTAAAGAAGTAAATTATAACACAAGAAAAAACTTAAACGCAGTACCATATCATTAGTTTTTAATGAACCTTGTATAAAATAGGGTTGCTGCCCAAATAGACAATATATGTGTGTGTGTGTGCCTGTGTGTGCCTGTGTGTTTATTTTGTTGTGTGTGTGTGTGTGTGTGTGTGTGTGTGTGTGTGTGTGTGTGTGTGTGTGTGTATTAAATTGTCTTTATTTAGGCAGCCTATTTTCTATAAAAAGGTTTGGTTAGATATTATGTCGATTAATTTTCCTTGTGATTTTTCCAATTCCATGCATTCATTTCTTGGTAGTCTTAGAAAATTGATTAAGAAAAATGCCAAACTTTTATTTCCAATGTTAACATAAATAATATTAACATAATTAAAAATGAATACAATACATCATCAAATAACTCTAAATATATCAAATTACTATATCGTAAACAAATGTATTCCAACTGTAAACAGGAGAAAAACAATCTAAAAAAAACTCTTAAACACTAAAATATTATTATTTGTCATAAACACAAAAATTACTTATGATCCAAGTAAAAAAAATAAAATTAATTCTATTCTATACTAAATTTAATACAACCAACCTAGTTGTCCAAAAGATTTTTCTCCGTTAAGTAGCATCTTGTAAAAGGACAACATTGCATATCAATTTAGATGTCATTTAGGAGATTGTATTCCTGATGAAAAT
>OZ038500.1:25701229-25708729 GCA_964036315.1 Acanthosepion esculentum | reverse complement strand
AGATAATACTTATTTTTATGAGACAAACGTGATCGTTTGATTATGACATGAGATCAGTTCAGAATAATAATAATAATAATAATAATAATAATAATAATAATAATACCGAATGTCCAGTTGCTACAGCAGACATGACTTAATTGATCTGGGGAGTTAAAATGTATATGTTCTGTCTTGATGAATTAAAATCGACTACAGTATATTGCTACATTTTTGCGTATCAGTTTCATGATTTTAACCTATTGCTAAACCCCTTTAACAATTGGCATAGATTTCTTGCCTTTGTTTAATTGATCTGGGCAGTTAAAATGTAAGTGTTTTGTCTTGGTGAATTACAATCGGCTAGAGTATCTCTCGACATATTTACGTGTTGGTTTCCTGGTTTTAACATATTGCCCAACGAGTTTAACCTATCTCTAAATCTGGCATTTGTGTGGTGCTAGTGAATATATCCAAGTGGCAATGGTGCCTTCATCAAACTAATGGCTTACCATTTTTCCGGATACAATCAATAGCCATCATGTCATGGTCCGGTGCACAACGCGCGTTTGCTTTTCAAACATTTTTCCTTAAAACTGGTGACGCTGTAACTGAGAACCTTTTGTACTCATTTCGGAATGGTGACATAGCTGATAGAAAATAGATACTGATAGGGACTGAAACTTTCATGGTTACGGGTTCAGAGCTTAAAAGAAAGCCACCTGGAAAGCGTCGAAGCGCCCGTAGTTCCGGGTGATGGAAAACGTCATGAGTACTTCACAACAGTGTCTACAGAATAGAAGCCACCCTTTGAAAGATGTAATTTTACAATCAAAACGAATACAAACTGTAGCACTTCGTTTAAACAACAGTGAAATTAATTATCTGTAATAGCAGTGACATGTTTGTGGTTTTGCCAAGCGTTAAATGTAGGAAATATTTATGCTGCGCCCTATATATATATATGTGTGGGGGGGGGGGGCTGTGTGTGTACCGGGTGTAACAGCAATCCTGTCCAGCTGTTAGATTAGGCTTTGAACGGTTGTGTATTAGAAATGATCAAAGATATCTTACTGGAATTCTCGGAGATTTTTGTAACAATATCGGAGTGTACTTTGAGCAACAAGAACGTATAATTAACAGAAGAATCGTGATGCAATCGATCATAAACATGTGAGTTGCACACCTATCTAGTTACACCATTTGGACAATTTTTCTCTTACACTCGGTATGTCTATGTGTGTGTGTGTGTGTGTGTGTGTGTGTGTGTGTGTGTGTGTGTGTGTGTGTGTGTGTGTGTGTGTGCGCGCGCGCTCGCGCACGTGCGTGTGTGCGTGCATGTGTGTGAATTTTGTATATTACGATCTTCTAAAAAATTCAAATATATATTATCTGTAAGGAAGATGAATTTTCTCTTAGAAATAAGATAAGACATATACAACGTCTGTCGACATGAAAACTCAAATTAAGTTGATTATCTATGTCAAAAAATTAAAACAACTAACCTTATCATCAAAATAACAACACATCGCAAAATCAAAACTACAAAGAACAAACATTATTTACGAGATTCAAATGCTACTTAAGGATATGTGCTCCTGATCAAACTAAATTCATAAATAATTACAGTGGTCATACTATATGCCTATCTAGACGATTCATGTTACACCTACACGACAATAGGTCAATTAGGACTCGTTTAAATTCACACACAAAATTCTACCATACTCCATCTGAAACGAACTAGTATGAAATACAACAACAACAGTCTCATCCGTATGTAAAAAAAGATATAAAATAATGGAAGCCCTAACAATAAAAAGGAAAAGCCGACACTCAGTAAGATTAACTACGAACACGGCGACAGTGTGCTGACATTCCTATAACTTCAGACTCATTAAGTTAAAAATAAAAATAGATCGTCGTTGTTAAAAGCAGTTTGATATGCAGAACTTTTGCACAGCTCTTACACCCGTTGTGTCCACAACAGAAAACACCTGAACAAACAAGAAAAAATTAATAAAACGCTCAATCGCCGTACGTTGTCAGTCGTCTTAACGGAACATGTATAAAAGAGAGATTGCTGGCTATATATAGTGTGTGTTTCTTGTACGTCCCAGATTATTATTTCATCTTGTATAATGTTACTGTATTATGTACTTTGTCTCTCTCTTAATGTACATTACATTTCATTGCGATAGTCATTCATGAAAGGAAATAGATAGTTATACATCCGTTATTGAACATTTATATTGATGAGTTGGTGTTGTAATCTAAGCTTCATCGCATAAAGACTTTTCTGAGTAAGATAAATTTGCATTGTATAAGAAACAACAGATAGTGTTTAAACTATTATTTTACTCACATAGCAACACGGTAATTGCATACTTTCATATGATTTTCACTATTTACAAAAAATACATTTCTACACTCCTCTTACCTTTCCTTATGAAAAGTCAGTCTAGTAGCGGAAATTTCTTCAAATGATAGGAAAAGCAGACATGTTTTTCTTTCAAGTTTCAAAATTCCTGACATCAAGAGAACAATGAAATATGAAAAAAAAATCACATTTTTTTATGCAGGAAACGACATCATTAATTTTCTCCCGTACTTTGATAAAACATATATGTCTGAGGAAATAATTGTGCTAGTTACTGAAGTTGGAATTTAAATTATTTTATCATTATTTAAAAACAAATAAAATTCCCATTTTCATCAATTATCATATTTTGCAACCAAACGCCAAGAGTTTTTAATGAAAAATGTCGAATACTTTCGTTCTCTGAAATAGACACAAAATTAGGAATATTTCCGTTCAATTCTGAAAGGAATGTGTAAACGCTATTCTGAAGTGTAAGGATTTTCTGTTAGACCAAATCTGTTGGTAAAATCAAATTATCTCAGTGAATGGGAAAGAAATCGTTATTGAATCGAAGGAATACTCGACGAAATCAAATTTAAGATTACTTGAATATGACAAACATTGTGGGTGGAGATACTATCAATAATTCTCAATGAGGAAAAAATTATTTGGTGAATTGTCGCTAGAAAGCCGAAGTTGACAGCCAAAAAAAAATGTTGCCGAAAAATATTGTGTTCTCACAAACGTAAATGGGCATCTCTGAATCGAAATATATCCATTACCTAAGTTAAATATATAATTTAACATCTTCTGAATAGGAGTCTCTATGGTAAAAGCTGCACTAATACATTACTTAGCGGAAGATTTGCGTACAAGCATCAGTGGCAATTACAGCATAGGGAGTACGTAATAAATGAAAGATATTTAAGTATTTTACGCAATAGATAGCAAAAAATATATCGACGTATACGCGATGATTAATAAACTACAGAGAGAGACACACGCACAGGCACACACACACACACACATAGCATTTATTATTTTTATTAAAGTGGCAGATTTTTATCATTTTGAACATTATTTTTAGTGGATATTCGTATTTAAATATACGTTTAAAGGGGTAAAAATCTGTTGGATTAATAAAAATATATTCTAAAAATTATCTTTCGTGATATATCTGACGAGAGAAGTTTCGCGTAAATGGATATTTCGAGACTGGCCGAACTATTTTGTACTCTGTAACTCAGTAGGTTAGGTCATGTTAGATTTAACGTATAGCTCCTTCTTCCCGGAAGAACATAGGCTCGAATCCTTCCGAAGAGCGTCAAGATTTCTCGAAAATTCAACCGGGGACACGAAAAGAATAAATATGTTGATTTAATAAATAGACAGAACGAATAATCAAATACAAGCATCCATTAAAAAAAAATGTTTACGGAAATATATTGAATTTTTTTTCTGACATTTTTTTATTGACATATTTTATGTAATTGGTATATTTTAAAACAAGAAAAACAACTAATATTAAATAAGGTATATTTTCCATCGCTAAGTGTGTTTTTATTGATATTGAACTTTTACAGATAGTCTCTATATAAAAACTTAACACACACACACACACACACACACACACACACACACACACACACACAAAATTGCTGCCCGATCCGCACATTCCAGATTTGAGTCTATTTTCCCTATTGTCTTGTGAAGGTTTTCCACCATGAAATGTTTTCCCATAGACGAAACGTTAAAATTTTATCGCTAATCTATCTTAGTTTCAATGACAATAAATAGAACAATATCATTTCGTTAGAGTCTGTCTATATTTCTGAGATGAGGTATTATGTACAGTATTTACATTAGTCGGACTATTGTCCTCATCTTTGTCGCCATAGTTGTCACAACGTTTCGGCCGTTGTACGCTCCGGCCTTCTTCAGGTGGTTGGAATTTCGAACTAGAACAGTCTACCCCAGTGATCGAAATAAAGGGTTCGGTTCGAAATTCCAACCACCTGAAGAAGGCCGGAGCGTACAACGGCCGAAACGTTGTGACAACTATTGCGACAAAGATGAGGACAATAGTCCGACTAATGTAAATACTGTATCATTTCGTTAGTTTCACCATATCATATATATACAGATAACAACTGCCATGTTATCTAACCATCATCTTTCATACTGCATTCCAATTATAGGAAGGAAGTTTCACGCAGTGGGATTTTACTCAAGAACCTTTTCCGTGTGAAAGAGTCTCCTTGATGGCTGCTTCTCCGAACTCGGCATTATTAACTTTTTCCATCAGTCGTTACTTATACACTATATCCTCATAATCTTCACTTCCTGTTATTGTACAATTCACATACAGCAACGCTCTATCTTGACTGGCTATTTTGATTTGTACGTAAGTAAAAAATATAGTTCTTGGTAGATTAATCATTATTATTGAACAAGATTTATTCAGTTAATGCATTTTGCACCTCTGGGTTAATAATTCCCTCGAAAAGACGTCGTTTATGAAATCATTCAGAGTGAGCTAGAGCAATGGCTTGCAGGTTAATCTGCACCGGGAAAGTTGAGGTTACCTCGTTCCTCCTCTGAGAACATAAAGAAGTAGGACCTACAAGGAAGCAGTTTGTTTCAATTCAGAGTTTCCTTCTCCTATACTGGTTGTAAACCAAGGCTGTAGGGCCCGCTCCATCCTGCTATTTACAAATGGAAGAAGGTGGATTCAAAGGTTACGAGCACGTAACTTAATACACTGGAATTCGAAATCGGCTTGCAGATTTCTCAAACCGAGTCGCTATCCATTACTCTACTGGAAAAAAGAATAATAATTTTAGTTTCATATTGTCTTATTTATCGTTTATCTCACTTCGGAATTTGTATTAAATCTACAATCAAAATTGTATATTTTCCCTCAGTCTGTCTCTAAATCTTTGGGTCGATACTATAGATATTCTCTATAAATTAATATTTAATATTCCAGATGACTTAATCCCACTGTATCGAATGATGACAGCCTATATTTGTCCAATGTACATTCTATGAAGGTAATATGCACTTATAATGTCATGCGAACTTTCCATGTGTGTCTGCATCTGAGAATGTGTTCAATGAGGGAAGGAAAACCATTTATAGAAAGTACATATTACACCCAAATATGTGGCGTTTCTCAACGATTTTAACTCTCATAAATGCCGAAAACCATGATTGATATCATTCAGCTGATTAAAGTGATTAAGTTTTATTTTAAGAAAAAGGAAAAATTCACTCTATTGAGATGAAGAAAAAAAACGTTAAAATGAAGGAAAACACCTTGATGAAATTTAGATGCATATATACAGATTTATTCTTAATCCGTTCGAAAAGATTTAGCGTTAATTAGATTACTTCTATCTTTGTAGTTTAAAGAAAAATTCTACATAACTAAAATAAATTCTTAATTACGATATCGTGCGCTCAGCGGATACATATATATATATATATATATATATATATATATATATATATATATATATATATATATATATATATAGATATGTGTGTATGTATATATATATATATATGCATATATATATATATATATATGTGTGTATGTATATATATATATATATATATATATATATGCATATATATATAGATATGTGTGTATGTATATATATATATATATATATATATATATGCATATATATGCATATATATATAGATATGTGTATATATATATATATGCATATATATATAGATATGTGTGTATGTATATATATATATATATGCATATATATATAGATATATGTGTATGTATATATATATATATATATGCATATATATATAGATATGTGTATATGTATATATATATATATGCATATATATATAGATATGTGTGTATGTATACATATATATATATATATGTATATAGATGCATATATATATAGATAAGTGTGTATGTATACATATATATATATATATATGTATGTATGTATATATATATATATATGTATATATATAGAGAGAGAGAGACAGAGAGAGTGATAGATAGATAGATAGATAGATAGATTTGTTTCATCATTTCACCCCAAGAAAGTTGTGAATGCACAAGTAAGAAGGAGTTACAGGCAGTGAAAGTTAAAGAAAAGACTGACTATAGGGAGGAATGAGGAAAGGACAAAAGTTGAACGGGATTCAAGAAGATAGAAGATGCCCATTTATGGCCAATGATTTGATTAACTCTCCTCTAAATTTGTTACTTTTTGTATCCATCCCCAACAAATTTTACACTATGGGAATTAGGACTTCACAGAGACATTGAGACATTATGTTGGCTGCAGAAAGAATAGTAAGCATGTTTTATTTTGGTGTAAGGAATACTGTGTTATGTTTGAGTCAATAATTGTGGTTAGCTAAATTTAATAAACAAACCTTTACCTACCCTCCTTTTGACTTTGGTCCCAAATTTTTATTTTAAAAAAAAAATATTACTCGCATCTTGAGTACTTAGATTTCATGAATTTAAGGGCTGTACTAGATTGGCGGCAAGGTCTCATCATTTTACAGTTGAAATGGCTACATGTAACTGTAAGTTCTATGATAATAGTTTCTTCCTTGGCACTTCTCACTTGTGTAACTATCTTCCGGCTTCTTGCGTCCCAGTTAACTTTGATTTTGGGCGTTATCTTCTGTATTTGTAATTAATCATTATCAATGCCTTCTCTTTTTAATAGTGTTTTTCCTCATATTCTGTCACACTCACCAACCCCTTGCGTCTTAGTGGCTTTGTTGCTTTGCTTGGAGAGAATGTTTAAAAATATACCGAGCGTTTATATATGTATTATGTTTGGGTGGCGTTTTAAAAAAAAAAACTCGCCAGAAAATAGTTGGTCCATAAAATGAGTGCTTTCAACAGAGCCAGAATTGTGGTAAGCTTATTTTATACGAATTATATATTTACACAATAGGAAGCAAAATTAAGAATACCCTGCAGATTAAAAAGAATTGCCTACCTTTTTTAAAATTAATTTTCTCACTGACTTTGGAGCAGTGTGAATGTCACTTCCTGAAGTGATCTATCATATGCTACTACTACTACTAATAATAATACTAATACTACTGTAAAACAAGAATAACAAGAATAACAACAACAACAACAATATTAATAATAA
>OZ038500.1:25678729-25693729 GCA_964036315.1 Acanthosepion esculentum | reverse complement strand
TAACTAAATTCTTTGAAGTAAAATTAATTATAACTTATTTTTTTTATTTTTAGGTGAGGTGCCACCCGTTTATTTTTCAAGCGACTTGGCACTATTTTGTTTTTCAAGGTGAACGTTACCTTACCTGTAAGCAGTTTGACGTTCACCAATTAGAACTAATTATAAAAAGCGCCACAAAGAATATCTTATTCTAATACCTACACTTTTAATATACATTATAGTATATGTGTGAGCACAGTTGCCTCATATTTCAGATTTTCTTTTTTATTTCTCCTGTAGATTTTCAATTAAATTTTCAATTTATGCTTAGGCAACGCCATGCTTAAATTGTTTTACCTCATCTAAAAGTAGCATTCGAATATCGGAATGTCTTTTCTTTGTTCGCTATTTAATTCTTCATTTCCAATTCACCTTTATAAATATGCAAATGGATGATTTTTCCTAAAATCGTTCAGATAAAATCGTAGATATAAACATCAGCCTTTGTGAATCTTCCAATTATAAAGTGCAAAATTAATTTTTAGTAGGGAAATTATATTTAATTCCTTCAAATTATTTAAGATAAAAGCAATTTTATTTTATAGATGTTATGATCTAAAATATCTGAGTTGATGTTAATAGTAGCTTAGAGAAGAAAAATCTCTAGCTGAACGAATAATTATTCGACACATTCAAAGGCGAATTGTTTTATTCAATTCACTGATCGGCGTAGTCTACGAATAGAATAATTGAGAATTCGCAAGAGTATAAACTGCATAGAGTGGGAAGCAGGAATTTCAAAAATACAGAGGGGAAAAAATAAAGACACGCCGTTCATTTCTAAACGGTGCGCTAAAAAAATATAAAGTAGCGAAAACATTTTTGGACATCCTGAAAGTATTAACAATCATAGATTTCAACAGTAAGAGACATATTTCTTGTATAGGATGCATACAAAATTTATCTGAGTACAATACTAAAGCACCTGAGGCCCGCTGGAATATATGTAAGTCCAGCCCGTGTGGGGAAGAAAAATCAAGACAAAGTGCTCATTTAGAAAAAGACTATATTTATTCACGCGTGGGAGATGAAGAAAGAGGTATATTTAAATCCTTTGACGCTAAAGGTTTTTGCAGTTTTAACATCCGTCAGAACACTGTTTTATGTGGGATTTAAATAATTTTAGATCCCTTCAGAAGTATTGTACACGTATCGTTAGAAAGCACGGTTTAGACATGGCAGTGTGCAGAAAGGTACCTGAAGACAGATTTGTCTAAATAGTAAATCTGTTACTTTCGAAAATCAAATTAACAGCTGATCTAGAATAGTATCTACAATCTGTTGTTAACTGGAGCAAGTAATGACTTGTTCATTTTAGCACCTTCAAAATGAAAATACGTGATAATTTTAAAGAAACCTTCTGTTCTTCCATCAAAACAGCTGATGCTAACCTCCAGGAGAGAAGCCAAATGCTTGTTATTGGTCTCAGGTTTTTGAACTGGTATGAGTTGGAAAGAATATATTGAATATGCTGCTAAGTCGACTGCTAAAGACGATGGTTCAATTTTTCGTGCTAGATTATTCTTCTCGCTAGAAAATATCTTGCGTGTTTATATGCCAACTATTCATCCATGTATTAAATATTCCCGCCTGATCTGGTCTAGTGCTTCCGCTATATACCGAGAGATTCTTCACCTAGTCCAAAGTAGAGGCTGCAAAGTCCTGACCTGATGTCCCGGTTTTTAATTCACTTTCCCACCGGTTCAGATTAGCAGCTGATCTCGAATAGGATCTACAATCTATTGTTAACTGGAGCAAGTAATGGCATGTTAATTTTAGCATTCTCTAAATAAAATTACTCACTTGATAATTTTAAAGAAACACCTGATGCTAACTTCCAGGAGAGAAAACCCCTGCTTCACTGTATCTTTTCTATAAATATTTCTACGGTAATTTTTCTGGTGTGCTTTTATTTTTGGTACCTCGAATTTCATTCATCATCTGCATCTTAATTCATATAATTATTCTTTTTTTAATATTTTCTCATTCGATTCCTTCTTTGATCCGGTCCCTCGTTTTCCCATTTATTACATCTGTTCATCTGCATCATCTGACACTCAACTGTTTCGCTTATTATTCTGTTTCATGACATATGCACCTTTGAATGATTTGTTCGCCTGATTATTCCAATGTTTCTCTTGCTCATTTCCGCCCATTTGTTACTTCCTTTAACTTCATCTGTTTTGCCTTCTCTTTTTTCATCTGCTACATTTCTCATTTTCTGCGAATCTGCTTCCTCATCTGTTACACTATTTCGTCGGTTTCCAAATGTGATTATTTCATTCAGCTCTTCACCTGTTCCGCCAAGTACGCATTCCCTTCATATGTTCTATAAATTATTCATTTTTGTCGTCTGTTACAATCTGTTACTCCGCTGGATGCATTAATTGTATCTATTGGTCTATTTTGTCTTCTTCGTATTTCATCTGTTCGTCTGTTTCGCCATCTCCGCTATCCGTTCTCTTTTATGTTTCTATTTCAATATTAGCTTCATCTGTTTTTTCATCTGTTCATATTTTTCCGTAGTTACTGATTTGTGTCTTAACTTCCTTCTTTTTCATCATCGGCACATTTTTTTTCATCTTTTTCGATATATGGCCATTAAGTCCAGCTCTCAAACCGTTTCGACATTTCCCCATTTGTTACATCTGGACATCTGATTTTTTATCTCTCAATTTTTATTTAATTCGTTATCTTCTCATTCATGACGCAATTTTCCATTTAGTTTCGTTTGATTTGTCATTTGTTCATCTGTTTCCACAGAATTCCTTTCACCTGATGGTTTGGTTTGGTTTGGTTTGTTTTATGGCGCATCAACATCATTGGGTTATTTAATGCCGAAAATCTTTTTATTGCAGTTAGTATTTTGTTTTGTCAAAAATCTATTTCTGGTAATATTTTTTTCCTTTAAAAATGTATTGCTGGTAATAATCTTTTTCAAAAATCTATTTCTGGTAATATTTTTTTCCTTTAAAAATGTATTGCTGGTAATAATCTTTTTCAAAAATCTATTTCTGGTAATATTTTTTTCCTTTAAAAATGTATTGCTGGTAATAATCTTTTTCAAAAATCTATTTCTGGTAATATTTTTTTCCTTTAAAAATGTATTGCTGGTAATAATCTTTTTCAAAAATCTATTTCTGGTAATATTTTTTTCCTTTAAAAATGTATTGCTGGTAATAATCTTTTTCAAAAATCTATTTCTGGTAATATTTTTTCCTTTAAAAATGTATTGCTGGTAATAATCTTTTTCAAAAATCTATTTCTGGTAATATTTTTTTCCTTTAAAAATATATTGCTGGTAATAATCTTTTTCAAAAATCTATTTCTGGTAATATTTTTTTCCTTTAAAAATGTATTGCTGGTAATAATCTTTTTCAAAAATCTATTTCTGGTAATATTTTTTTCCTTTAAAAATGTATTGCTGGTAATAATCTTTTTCAAAAATCTATTTCTGGTAATATTTTTTTCCTTTAAAAATGTATTGCTGGTAATAATCTTTTTCAAAAATCTATTTCTGGTAATATTTTTTCCTTTAAAAATGTATTGCTGGTAATAATCTTTTTCAAAAATCTATTACTGGTAATATTTTTTTCCTTTAATAATGAATTGCTGGTAATAATCTTTTTCAAAAATCTATTCCTGGTAATATTTTTTCTCAATAATGTATAGCTGTTAATATTTTGTCTTTCAAAAAAGTATTGTTGGTAATAGTCATTTCTTTAAAAATTGTAATCATTTTTTACAAAGTATTACAACCTATTTTTACACTTTCATAGTGTTTTTACCCCAGTTTCGGGGTTAACTTTTTGCCCATAGATGGGACCTTAACAGGTGCTACCACCTCGAGTCAGGGTGGACCTGGGAACACCAGCAAGTAAGAGGTGGTTCCACGCTTCTCAAAACCTCCTGATCAGATGCATTGCTGCTGGACGTAGTTTATCGTCTTACCCAGGACGCAGATGTAGTTAATCGTCATACCCAGGACGGTCTTTCACCTGATTTGAGCAAACAAATATGCAGAGGTATCACGTGTACAAAAGATCAAGATCGACATCTCAGTAGTCGAACAATGCAAATACATATAAAACAAATCTATATGTTATATTACTCAGTTCGTTGAAGCTAGAATGCTACATGCTCTTATATTCTGTATACTGAACAACCTGATATAAAATGAAATATTAAACAAATATAGATATCTTATTCCAGTTTTAAAGTATAGGTTATTGTACAGTTACCTCGACTGCATGAATTTAAATGTATTATTAGATTGGCAAGTATGTCTCATCGATTTACTGCTGCAGGTGGTAAGATGTAATTGAAAGTTCTAGTGGTATAGTTTCTTTGTTACACTGTCCTGGGTATGACGATAAACTACATCCGGCAGCAAGGCCTCCGATCGGGAGGTTTTCAGGAGCGTGGAATCACCATTTGGCTGTTGTTATTCCCAGTTCCATCCTGACCCGTCATCGGAGCACCTGTTAGGGTCCCAGCTATGGTCAAATAGTTAACACCCAAACTGGGGTCAAAGCACTATGAAAGAATAAAAATAGATTTTATATTAAAAATGCCAGTGATATATTTTGGAAAGGAAAATATCAGCAATAAATTTGAATCTCAGTAAAAAAAAAAAAAACTCTTTTACAAAAATACGTTAATGAAACCTGAGGGTCAAATTGATTTCTGACAAGGAATAGATATTCTATTTATACGAAACTATCCTAAAATTGTTGTCGTCATTACATAATCCATTGAGGTTTTGACAGGCCGTAAAAAAACAAATAAAAACAAACACATTTCTCGCAATTCTGCCATGTGGGATATTCTTCATTGTTATCTAAAATGTTAACAAGCAAAGTCAAAAAACATCTATTTTTCTGTTTCGACTTGAGGATTATTATACGGCGTATTATATAATAAAAAGAGTTATTAAATTTTACCGTATGAAGCAAAGCAAAAAAACATTGCTTTACGATACGAAAAGAGTAGAACGATGATATAAAAAATGCACGCATTTTTTTTTGGTCTGGTTTGTTTGCTGCGGAGGATTGTTTTATTAATTTAATTAGTTCATATCTCTCTTTTCTAAAGAGAATAGAAAGGTACGCTTCCTTTAGCTAATGCTTGGCGTCGAATTATTTTTATTATATTTCTCGGTTTTCTCCTTTTATGTTTACTGATTTTCCGTTTTCTTTTTTGCTGCTGCATTTTGGCCCTTTTCTGAGTTAATTTATTTCATTCTATCTCCTGAAAGGATTTCGCTTTTAGTTCTTTTTTATTTATTTGCAAAATATGTGTACATTCAGAACATTTCTACGCCTGTTTTTTTGTTTTGTTTTTCTCATTATTTCTTCAATACATTTACCTATCTATCTATCTATCTATCTATCTTTTTATCTATCTATCTATCACTATATATATACATACATCCATATATATATATTGTATATTTATATATGTATACATACATCTCTCTCTCTATATATTATATATTTATATATATATCAATATATATCTATATATAACTATATATCTATATATATCTATATACTTATGTATATATATATATATATAAATATATATATATACTAAATATATACACAAATACATATATCTACATGTATATATATATATATATCTATAAACATATATATATAAATATATATATATATATATATATATATATATATATATATATATATATATATATAGCAAACACAACGCATGTGTTCTAAATATTGCGTTTAGTATGAAAAAGACTTTTGCTTCTTTTATATTTTATATTTATATCCACGCATGCACACACATACACACAAATACACACACATATATATATATATATATATATATATATATATATATATATATATATATATATATACCCATCTAGCCATCATATATATGTGTGTGTGTGTGTGTGTGTGTGTGTGTGCTTCATATGTAACTTAAAATTTTTCACTCTCTCTCTATATATATCTATATCTAACTGAGCATATTCATATATCTATCATATCGATATATATATATATATATATATATATATATATATAAGATCTGATACAATCTATCAACGAATTTCTTTCGGCTTTCTATTCTCTGACATTATATACTCTTCTTGATCTTTTTATATATATATCAACCATTTCCATCTATCTCAATTTAATTTTCTCATTCTCTTTTTCCGTCCCTTGCTCCATCATCTAACTATGTAGCAAATATTTTAATCTTTCCCTCCATTTCTTTCTTTTCCAATTTCTCGGTTTGATGTATTTACATTATTGTATTGTTTGCCTTGCTCATTTATTTCTTTTATTTCACATTTACCGAATTTCGACGCATTTACTTTCCTGTCGATAACATAGTGTCTGCGATTCCAATTTGGCAGAAGGACTTTCCACTTTTCCTGCCTGACTTTTATTCAGAGGTCATCGACGTTTTTTTTTTCGAAAATCATAATATGATAAAAAGTTACAACAGCTTTATTTCTTTCTTTCACTCTTTTGCTTACTTCTGATGTAAACTTTTTTTTTTAGCTTTCTTTTCAAGTTTGTGATAATAGTCATTACTAAAAATAAATTCTAATGATTTTACGTATTATTCTTAACTGTTATCGGCTTTCCAATTTATCTAACGTAAATAAAAATTGTATATTGGAGATGTGTAAATTGTTACCATTTATATTTTTAACTTCTTGCGTTGTTTGTTTTTTATCTTTTTCGACTGCACAATAAAGTAGTCAGATGTGCACCGTCTGTGAGAGAAAAGAGCATTATGTCTCAATTTACTCGCCCAGACATTTGGAAACGTTATGTTGTTCTGTTTGGAATCTCCAATACGTACATTTCTGAGCGTTTGCGTGTCAGTGTGAGGACAGTTCAGAGGATTCGGAAAGAGTTCGATTGGCATAATTAAGAATATGAATGTACGACAGCTCAGATAACTCACTCTGATTGTAGAGGAAAGAAGTCCTGAATTTGTTGGTGAGGGCCTCAAACGCAACACAGTGGCCAGCATCAAGTTCCTGGTGAAGTGTTACCCTGGTTCAAGAGGGTGGCTGCTAGCGGACCCTATGTCTGGCAGCATGACTCTGCTTCATGCAACACTTACAGTAAACCCAATGATGGCTCTCAGACAAGTTCTATGAGCACATCACCCATAACGTCTGGCCATTTATCTCTCCAGATTGCAACCCCATTGATTATTGCACGTGGGGCGTGGTTGAGCGAGAGACCAACAAAACTCCTTGTAACACCGAAGATGAACTTCAAGCAATGATTATGGCAGCATTCACCAACTTAAACGCAGAGAACGTCCAGAATTGTTGCAGAGTTCGAAGTCGCCTGGCGGCTGTGGTTGAAGCCAATGGAAATTTTATTGAATTACTTTACTCTTGCGTACTTCAAGTTATTTTTGCATAATGTTGGTAAATGTATCAGTTAAAAGGATACATCAATGTTATTTTCATTTTTGTATAATTTAGACGACAATCCACCCACTTTATACTCATTGTCGCACACAGACATATATATATATATATATATATATATATATATATATATGTATATATATATATATGTATATATATATATATATGTATATATATATATTTATGTATATATATATATATATATGTATATATATATATATATGTATATATTTATATGTATATATATATATATATGTATATATTTATATGTATATATATATATATATGTATATATGTATATATATGTATATATATATATGTATATATATGTATATATATATATATATATATGTATATATATGTATATATATATATATATATATATGTATATATATGTATATATATATATATATATATATATATGTATATATATATGTATATATATATATATATATATATATATGTATATATATATGTATATATATATATATGTATATGTATATATATATATATATGTATATGTATATATATATATATGTATATATATATATATGTATATGTATATATATATGTATATATATATATATATATATGTATATATATATGTATATATATATGTATATATATATATGTATATATATATATGTATATATATATATGTATATATATATGTATATATATATATGTATATATATATGTATATATATATATGTATATATATATGTATATATATATATGTATATATATATGTATATATATATATGTATATATATATGTATATATATATATGTATATATATATGTATATATATATATGTATATATATATATGTATATATATATGTATATATATATATGTATATATATATGTATATATATATGTATATATATATGTATATATATATATATATATGTATGTATATATATATATGTATGTATATATATATATGTATATATATATGTATGTATATATATATATATATGTATATATATATGTATATATATATATATATATATATATGTATATATATATATATGTATATATTGCTTCTTTTATATGTATATATATATATGTATATATTGCTTCTTTCGCCAACGGAGGAACCATTTCTTCAAGACGAGGATAATGTAGCAAATCCAACTTAGCTATTTGATCTTCAATCAGGCCGACTATAGAAGTTGATTGTAAGCCGTTCGATGTATGATATGCGCTTTGTTACACCACAAATGTATGCTGGTGATTATTGCGTATAGGTAAACAGGGATTTCCAAGGACTCGTAAATGGCGACGGTATATGGGCTAAGATTCTCACTCATATAATCTGATATATATTATGTAGTATACGAGACATTGATCTTACCAGTGAGATATCTAGTTCAGAAAGGTGATTTGAAAAGCACTCCAATATCTGCAGAGGCATATCGAACACGACACTGGATCTCCTACGTCCGATCATGGATGTTAGCAAGCACGCGGACGAGACATGCGAAGCGAGTTCAAATCTCGCTGGAATCTTATATTTTAGTTCAGAGAATACCTATAAGAAAGTTGCGATAAAAAAATAGAAATAAGATGTAGTATACGTGATTAAATATCTTTGGTTAAAAGAATATTTTTAAATAAACCTGTTTCGTATAATTAATTACAGTGAATCTCGTTCGCAATTTAGTATTCATATCCGGTCCATTTTAAAATATAAGATAACTTAGCGCGTTAAGATGGTTTAATTGTAGTCACGGAAATCAATTTTGTTGCCATTAATTGATTAGTTTTCTACGGTTTATCCTCCCTTTACAGAATATATTTTTAGATTGAAAGATTTTTTCTTTATTTATATAATGGTTTAGCGATGAAAGTCTTACTAATATGAGCACTAGTAAAAAATGATGGCTGAAGACATTAGGTTCATGAGACCCAGAAATTCATGCTCATTTCTCCTCAAGGACATATGGCACTGTGGACAAAGGCGTGGGGTTAGATCCAGTGACCCAAAGTGTGGGAGTTCAATTGAAGTTCGGTTAAAGCAGTGGAGAACTTGGAGAGGGGAATTAACAGGAGACATTCATTAAACATGGCACGTGGAACTAGAACAGCGAGCGAAATAAAGGGTTCAGTTCGACATTCCAACCACCTGAAGAAGGAGCGTAAAACGACCGAAACGTTGTAATAAATATGGCGACAAAGATGAAGACAATAGTCCGAATAATGTCAATAGTGTACATAATAGCTCATCTCAGAAATATAGATAGATATTGATGCAAATCTTACTAATTAACCCATATTCCAAAGCGGGCATCCATCTAACTACCGGCCAGGCTCGAATTAAGTATTAATATTAAGGGTCACTGAAGTAATCATTAAACAACGGTTTTGTTGCAATAAAACACGCCATTTCATAGCGAACTCAGAAGAAACGATCATTAAGCAACATAAATAGGTACATATTTTTCTACGCATTATATATCAGCAAATTCTTACCATATGACCTGGTGTGGAGAATGCAGATCACAATGTTCACCTGTCTCGTCTCCGTGTTTGCTATCTTCCATGATCGGGTGTAAGATATTCAGCGTCGTGTTCGTCTTGCCTCGGCAAACCTTTAAACTTCCTGAAAAAGACATCTGCCAGGCAACAGCAATTTCGCTGTCTACAACACAATATCTCATTGCTGGTATATAATATATAATACTTAATAATATTCGTTTTGATTGTTGTCCTTGTTATCACCAAAAACTACATCCGGCTGCAAGAAGTTGCTGGAGATAGGAATGTTTGAGGAGCGTGTATCCACCTCTAAATTGCTGTAGTTCTCAGACTTACCATTGGCCCCAGTAGTAGAACTTGTCCGGGTCGCAACTATCTAGATTGAGAAATCACGAACCAAAATAAATTATAGTAAAAATGCCAGCAATATATTATTATAAAAATATCAACTGTATATTTTCATGTTTAAATTACCATCAATATATTTTTATAATAAAAGTTATTACCAATATTACATTTTTATAGCGAAATGACCAGAAATAAATTTTATAATAAATGACTAACAATAGATTTTATAGTCGAATAACTAACAATACATTTCATAGTAAAATTATCAAAAATACATTTTATAGTAAAATGACCAACAACACATTTTATTGTAGAATGACCCTCAATACCATTTCTATCCAAATGACAAATCAATATAACTCAACAACTATAAGACTGCATTTTTGTAGTAAAATTACCATTAATATATTTATTAGTTACCAACAATACATTTTATAATCTACAAACTGTATATGTAAAAAATATATGTTTACCCTGAAAGTATAAAATTATGTACAAAATATCTGTTACACATAAAATCCTTAGATTTCGGCATTAAATAACCCATAGAGATGTTGATATGCCTTTAAACAAAAGTAACCAACAAACCGTTTTATGGTTTATCATTCGACTAGAAATAATAAAAATCGTTTTACAACTTGTTTAGGAAAAATACTTTTCTTTAAAAAAATGTTCTAAATGTATACTTATGGTCAATAATATATAATCAGCATAACAATGTAGATTTATATATTATTTATCATGAGAATGGACAGAAAATATATAGCTTCGTCTGTTGCTTAACACTTATTGATATGGTTGTTTCTTTACAGCTTTGCTATAAAATATCGTGTCATATTGCAACAAATCTGTTGATTAATGTTTCCTTCTCTGAAACTTGGAGTTCAATGGGTCATTTTTAGACAGACTCACAAAACTAGTTATAAATATTTGAAAGTGATTCCATTTCTCAATGCCACCATGGCGTACGATGGCATCACGTCGAAACGCCTGTTTCTGTGCCGTTACCGAAATTGCTGTAAGCCTGGGTGTGCATGTGGTGTAATGGATAATGGCTCGGAATTATTAATTTGAGAGCCGAGTTCCTATTGCTCTTCGGTTCGATTATAATCATATATGCGCAAATACTCTTGAAGAAGGTGTGAATTCATCTATGTTCCCCATCTATGGGTTAATTAGTAAGACTTACCTCATTTAACCATTATTATCCAAGAAGAAATCTTACCATCGAAAAAATTGTGCTGATTGATACTGATGGCCATGAGATAATGCTTTGACTGATTCGTTTTCGAAATTTTATGAACACTTTAAAGGTTATTTAAAGCCAGAAAATATTTTAGATTTTAAGAATTTTTTGAGATAATAACCGTTTAGCTATACAAGTCTTACTAATTAACCCATAGCTGTGGGAGAAGAGGTGGAATCATACCTTTTCCAAGGGTATTTGCGCGTAAAAGAACATAACCAACCCAACGGGAATTGGAACACGACATTCCAATTAACATTTCCGAGACATTATCCATTAAAGCCTCCACAAATCGAAGCTTACAGAAACTGCTTTTCCCATCATATCACCAAAATATCACCTATGTAGTGAGTGACCATTCTCAGCATTAGTTAACTTCGGTGATTATACAGGTATATTCTTGTAAAAAATAATGCTGTGAGTGTTTTCATCAAAAGTAATCTTAAAAGTGTTGATAATCCGTAGAAAACGAATCAATCATTCAATCTACTGATTAAGCAGGGGGACATTTAAAAAAGAAATTAGTAAGACTTGTAAGCCATTATTATCGCCAAAACATATTCTTACAATCTAAAAATATATTCTGGCTTTAAATAACATGTAAAGGGTTGACAAGCCGTAAAAAATGAATCAATCTACTGTTTAAGCAGAAGAAATTAAAAGATGAAAAATATTAAGACTTGTAAACCATTATTATCACCAACACATATTCTTAGATAAGCCGCAAAAACGAATTAATCAATCAATTTACTGAGTAAGCAGAAGAAATTAAAAGAAGAAATTAGTATTATTATAGCCGAAATATAATCTTACAATCTAAAAATATTTTCTGGCTTTTAATAACCTGCAAAGGGTTGAAATCTGTAAAAAACGAATCAATCAATCAACTGATTAAGAAGAACAGGTACCCTCTTGACCTAGGGAAAAACTACCTCTTCATGGCACTTGATGTAGTCCCCTGTGTTGGGTCGGAGTCCCTATGAGAAGACGGAAGAATGGAGGCACAATGTTGCCATCACTAGTGATCACTCCAAATATCTTCGTAATCACAATTAGATTCGCCCAGTTCTTTCCAAATCCCCATCACTGTCCTCAGATAGATAGCAAAACACTCCGTCATTTAAAACAGTAATTTGACTTTGCTAGACAGACGATTCCTCTCTACCTAAATAGTGTAATACGTCAAGCTAAATGACGGTTCCGTGTAGGATACTGGTTCGATTCCTGTTGGGAGACACGTAAGTTTTAGAATATTTCTCGTACATTCAGTAAATGTAATTAATACTGTTTATTATAAATAGAGTATTTCCTTAATCAATTTAATCTATAAAAATAATGTATAAACAGTAAATATATTACATTGATTGTTGGAACTTGTCCATTTCATAATATATATATGGGAAATTAATTTTTTATATCCCTCACGGGATAAATATAAAAAATAAGTTGAAAATGCGACAAGAATATTCTTAAAGACTCCTGTTACATATTTAAATTGTTTTCCTTATATATATATATATATATATATATAAAAATTTTCCACTTAAGATTATCGTATTTGAGTCTGTGCTGACTTCTATCTTTCGCAGACGTAAATGACATCTCCCAGACCATTCCTAATAATGGCACATCGGCTTTCATTTGTAAATTGACAGCAGATTCAACAAGGCTAAATGAGTAAAATAAATAAATGAATACATAAATAAAAACAATTTAATACAATTTAAATTTTGTTTCAACATTTTCTGTGAAATTGCTATTACAAGCAAGCCATGTCTTGTTAAATATATGGTAACCATTTTCATCGACTGTTTCGGATTTTCATGTCTACTTTTAATCAATTACATTGTATTCTTCCGTGTTATTGCATTTGTTGTCGTCTGTTTAGCAAGAAACATTTTCCTCGTGTCAGTGCACACGGAAAATTTGCAGACCTAATCGATCTTCCCCGAAGAACAATTCCAAGCAGCATTCGAGCCATTTCCTTTTTTTTTTACTTGCAGTAATCTTTTCATTAAGATTTTTTCTGATTTTCGGCTCCTGGTAATAATGTCTTTCTAATACATACACGTAAGTGCCATTGCCTGTAGATGATTAGAAAGGAACTTGGGTTTAAAAGAAGAACAAAACTCTCGAACCTTGTTTTTATGGCTCTATCTTATATAATTAATTCCCTGCTGCATTTTTACGCAACAGATTTTGAAAAACTCGCTTTCAAGACATGCAAATCCAGGAGTCATTCACACGGAAGACTTTATGCTTAATTCATCTTCATTCAAAGAATATGTACGCTAATCATTGGCAGGGGATAAAAATATGTATACACACACACACGCACAAGATATATAAAGAAAGAGAGAGAGAGAGAGAGATTTCTATCTATAAAAGACACGATGTGTGTGTGTGTGTGTGTGTGTGTGTGTGTGTGTGTGTGTGTGTGTGTGTGTGCGTGTAACGAATGCACGGCCGCTGTTTTCGACGGATTTACATCAAAATTTACATGCACATGCACCAAGTAGGTACAAAATCCAAGACTGACTTTACATTTCCCAACTCCCATCGATAGTGGAAATAATGGATTTTTTAATGCATCTACGGCAGTTTTCTTGTAGTTTGCGGCCATTTTCTGCTGGCTAGAGTGAGAGCCTATAGCTGGCTGCCACGAATAGGCAGGAAGAATTTTTTGGCCAGCGTGACAGACAAGAATGTTAACTAGCATGCTAGCATGCAAAAAAAATCGATAGCTGCATTCGTCACGAGTGGGAAAAATTTAAATCTGCATGGAACTTTACTCCAATTGGCTCATTCGCTTGCTTAAACTCAACGTTGATTCTGATTCCGAATAACTGGGTTGGGCGTGAAAAAGTATTTATTGTTAACATTCTTTTTTCATTCGGTTTTTCCAGTTACGAGTCCTTTTTTAAAACTGATCATTTTGTTTAGTTCTTTTTTCGTAACGGATTTAATGTTTAGTATAGAGCTTAGAAAAAATTCGCATTCTGATATAGGCAAGAAGTAAGGCATGTAGCAACATCAACACGGCAAAGGACATTCCTTTAAAGGCAAGGAAGGGCAGAAATATTCAAGTGATAGCGATTGCTGTATGAGTCGTACGATTTTTGAATCAAGCACGAGCAGCGCCGGGCCATGCTGCTTCAGCACCACACGTCCTCAACTATCTCAGATAATGAAAAGTCGCTGGGAAATAGTACATATAAAACCAGACCTGAACATTTTGTTTGAGGGACCCGGTCTTCTAGCATATCGTGGATCTAAGAACCTTAAACACATTATAGATACTAACCAAATCTTAGATAATAAGGCTACACATAATAGACAAAAGAAAACATTATTCTGCAACAACAAAAACAAACTTAAATTGTAACCACATTAGACTTACAAATTCGTTCACTAGCTCAGTCACTAAATCTACTTTCATAATCTACTACAACTCT
>OZ038500.1:25623729-25673729 GCA_964036315.1 Acanthosepion esculentum | reverse complement strand
ACGCTCAAATCACCGTGCTGATAACAAATATGGCGCCAGTTTCTTTACATTGCGCAGATCAGTAAGAAAATTTCAGGATTGCGCAGATCGGTGTTGCCAACATTGTGTGAATTGATTGGACGGTTTTTGAAATATTAGAAAATCATTTTTTTAGATAATAATTTCTCACGCAGTGTATATATATATATATATATATATATATACACACACACATACATATATATATATACATATATATATATACATATACACACACACACGTACACACATATATATATATATATATATATATATATATATATATATATATATATATATATATATATATATATATTACGTGCGGAACCATTGCAAAGTGCTGAAAACATACAACGGTTTGATACTAGGCTTATGATTGAAAGTCAGTAGACGTAACTCCTGGGGGCAGTGGATTGCTGTGCTAACACGAAGTCACAACTCATCGTGACCGAGGTTTTAAGTGTGCTGTTCTTGTTCCGATTGTTGATCACGCTAGATACCACGCTCTCTCCCAGAAACTAATGAATGTCAGCTCAGTATAGTTGCATTATAAACCACAGCCTCGCGGCGAGCGTCTAAAATATGGATTGGCTAGTCGCCCTAATAGATGGGCATGTTCGAATACGATTGGCCAGATACTATATATATATATATATATATATATATATATATATATATATATATATATATGAATGCTGGAATAATAAACATCTAATTATCAGAAAATAGAAGTTGATATATATATATATATATATATATATATATATAGGGAGAGAGAGATTTGAAATCGATATATCCTCAAATAATCGTTTTTTATGTTTATTAATCCAAAAGATTGTATTCCTTTAAATGTTAGTTTTAGTGGATTTTTATATTTAAGTAAATGTTTTGCGTATTTATTACTCAGTATATTTATTACTCAGTATATTTATTTATTTTCGTCTACCGACCTGTAAACTTAAGAAATCTTACTAAATAAAAATAACCGCTCTCCGACAAGATTCGAAACTGCACCCTCACATTCTAAATGATTAGTAGATATATGGAGACACACACACATATCCGTAGTTTAATAAATACTTTAGTAGGAAAATTTATATGAATAGAGTTAGTTGTTAATTCATGCAAGTATAAGTTTTAATACCTTATTTTGATAATCGTTTTGAGTAATAATTTTTAAATCGTTTATATCATTTCTATTTTTTCTTGTTTTCTTCTTTTCTTATTTTGAAATTTGTCATTTAACATATACACGCAAGCCCTTTATTACATGATAATTACCTTTTCATTTTGTTGAAAACATTCTATGGTTTATATTCAAAAGTTTGATATTTAGCTTGATTTACACGGTACAATCGTCCTTTTTACGAAATGACGTCTTCTTGCAAAATCTTTCTTTATTTCTATCAAGGAATTACATATTAAAAATACATGTGAAAAATAGTATTCATGAAAAAGTCGTGTCTTTTTGAATGCTTTTAATGAATTTTCGCAGCGGACATGAGCTGAATAAATCAATCTTTTAAGGAACAGCACGTTAAACACTGAACGTAAGGCATGTTTACATTATTTCCGTTTGCTAACAATATTTGTTGGCAAAATTAACGTCGAACTTTTGAATCACCAATCTTTAAACACAAATCTTGAGTTTCTTTTTTCAGTATACATCATTTTTAATATATAATAAAAAGCAAAAGCACATTCATGGGCCAAAAAAGAGAAGTAATACTTAAAAGTTATCAGTCTATCTAAGGTATCAAAATTATTTTTGATTTGGAGAAGTACCTAGAGCTGATAAGATTTAAGCAACCTGCTCGTATACCACGAACCATTCTTTAAGCAACAAAACACATTTGCGTATATGAGGTAAGAATGTCCGTTACCATATCTTACATACAATAGGCAAAATGATCTAATTTATCTCTGTCCCCAAGGGATTTATGATGGGTCCTACGCTATTTCTGATTTTCATGAATGTTTTCCCTGTTCGTTCCCAAGTAGGTACCATTTAGTAACTGTCTCAATAGAAATTCCAACAGATCTGTCAAAGTGAATCTGGCAACGGCTCATGCAAAAAATCCCCCAGTCATTGGTTCACTTGGACAAGAGATGGCTGGTAAATTCTAACGCCTCCAAAATAAAACTGCTTTTATTTAACCACCAGAGAGAAGCTTACCTACCTGTCATCATGGATGACGCTAAACTCCCGGAGGGCAACATACTGTGCATTCATTGACTTCATGTTCACCACTGACTACAATAAATCAATAGCTGTATCTACTGCAAGGAAATGTGGGTCATTGTGTCGTAACAGAAATTTTGAAACCATCTTGCACATTTGCAAATTTACCATTCGTCCATGCATTGAATAGAGATGCCACATCTGATCTGCTGCTCCTGCAATACATTTCGAGATTCTTCACAAAATCCAAAGCGGAATTTCTAATGTCATCGATCCTTACCTGGCATCCCGACATCAGTCACTTTCGCAACGACATGACGTAGCTTGCTTCTACCTTTCTACATGTATTTTCATGATAAATACTCTGACGAACTAATAATAAATGACTTTAAGAGTGCTACTGGAATGGCGTCTGTTGAAATAGCTAAATGCAACCGCCATTTCTACTCCAACAGTTTCTTTTATCGCACTTCACACATGTGGAAATCCCTTCCGTTTACTTTCTTCCCTGATAACTACAATCTTCAAAAATGCAAATGGAGCATCAGTGGCCGTCATCTGCCTAACTGAATCCGGTTTATCTTTTTTTTCCCTTTCTTCAATCCTCCCTATTCTCAGTTTCTCTTTCACCTTGTAAATCCTTGCGTACTAGTGGCATTCCCGCCTTGCTTGGAGTGAAATGAATAAAAGAGAAAGAAAAGAACGTATTTTCCATAGAGTATGGAATTAAATACGTTATAGGAGCATCTAATAAGGAATAACATAGAATAGACTCTGGAGTGAGTGAAACGTGAAAGGAAAATATTTATCGGTAGTAGAAGCAACAAAGACATGAAACAGCAGGCGAAGTAGGTCAAGACTCCTAGCAAGGCAACTGTAGCAATGATGAGGCATAAGAATATTTTTTTAAAGTTTAAATCTTCCTGATCTTCATCCTGGACTCTCCTAACGGACAGTAATGTTGGTTCTTGAAATCGGCGAGATATTAATTTTGAGTTCATTGTCACAGTCAATTTGTAAATATTCAGAAAAGATATAGAAAAAACTGAAGAATATTAACATAACATAATTTAAATGCATTCTATGTTATAAGACTGCACCGATCATCGTGAAAGTGCATTTTTGGAATCATATATATATATATATATATATTTCTTGCTAGTGCAATCGCCTGACGATTGCACTAGCATGAAACAGACTGTCGCCTCTAAGTGCTGACTTCCATGTCCACTTATATATTTACACACGCTCTATCTCTGATATTGAGCACTTTATCCCATAAATATAGCACACTTTAAGACTATATTTATTTATATATATATATATATATATATATATATATATATTTATCTCTCTCTCTCTCTCTCTCTATATATATATATATATATATATATATTTTATATGTATATATATTTATATATATATATTTTATATGTATATATATATATATATATATATATTTTTTATATGTATATATATTTATATATATATATTTTATATGTATATATATATATATATATATATATATATATATATATATATATATATATATATATATATACCGGCTGTAACAGAAAAAATGTCCATATCGTGTAACATCATAAGATAATTATTCATCCCATAATAATTAATATATAAAAAAAGAACGAAACTAATTGAGTTTCTTTTTTCCAGGTTTTCAGATAAGACATTTAGCCATCTAAGAATCACTATAGTATTCTTTGAGTTATTCAGCTAGAAAATGAACAGGTTAAAATCGTTGTTTCACCCCACTATAACTTCCCAACCGAGCAAATGTGAAACGAAAATGATTATTCAGGCGTTCACTAATCGTACCAACATTCATAACCTGGCTTCCGTCTTCAAAGTCCATTAAAAAACCATCAAAAGAATGTCGAATAAGTTTAACAAATAATGAGCTGAGAGAGGAAAACTCTACCAGAAGGTCACATGAGGAAGAGGGTCGTCATTTCAACTGAGGGCTAAATACATTCTTATTGTTCAAAGTAGGTTCCAATAGTGTTATAAAAACCCCGGAGAATTCAAGTAAGATATCAATAAACATTTATGAGATACAATAAGTGCAAAGCTTCATCTAACAATTGGACAATTTTGCTGTTACATCATATCCACACACACACACACACACATATATATATATATATATATATATATATATATATATATATATATATATATATATATATATATATATATATATATATATATATATATACACACACAGAGGAAGGGTAATTCAAATGTTATAAATTATTCGCACTCTCGTCATAACATATCTTTAGTGTTGTCACATTGATTTCTACGCCCGCGTGTTTATAGTTGGTACTATTATGGTCACGTGGTACAAATTTGTGCTTGATCGTACTCGTTTTCTAACCGCTGTTATGTTGTAAACATGGTCTCTACTCTAGCCGTGTGCACTAAATCGGACTAAAGAGCAGTGATCCGGATCTGCAGGGAAACTGCTACTACATCCAGGATAACTCGCCGATTCGGCATTATCATTTCTCATGCTTTCTGAATTTTCTCGTCAAGGTTGGAGGTTGATGGGCGTCATGCCCCTTTGTGTGCCACTTCCAGATCTACTCATACACACTTATACTCGATAGTGTACTATTGTGTTAGAAGCTCCCGGCGAATTGTAGCCCCTGGAAAAAAAATTGTCTCGCTCGACACAGTAGAACAACGTTTCTAGCTCCAGACTTAGCACTGGATTCACTATATTCCTTCCGCCTTAGGTCAGCCGAAAACTTTAGTCCAAGTAGGCACAATGATTCACTATCCTGGAGGTTAGAATTAGGCATGTGGAATGGACGGTAAAATTCGTTCTCTCAGACGATTAAAGAAAGCAGTTTCGTCTTGAAGCCGTTAAAATTAACAAGCCACATCTTGCCCCATTTGTCAAAAGGTTGATGGTTATTTTTAGATCAGCTGCCAATTTGACCTCATCAAACCGAACAGACAGGAGTAAATAATTGCGCCATCAGCATAGATACTGATGACATGCGGAAAGTAATTTATGAAAATTAGGAATATCATATGTCCAACGAAAGAGACAAGTCGTAAACCTGTATTAATACAAAACGATCTAGGAAAGTGGCTATTCAAGACGACATTCTTTTCTCGATTTGATAAGAAAAAGTGAATCATTTAAAAAATAAGATATCCTTCCAACTTGTGAAGAAGATCCCTCTGCCAAACAATGTCAGATGCATTTCCGATATTAAAAGCAACAGCCTGAGCTTCACCATACTCGTCTAAAGAACGATCTTTCAGCAATAATCGTTAATACATCAGCAGTTGACATAGAAAACGGAAAGCCATATTTCTTATCTGAAATAAGATTCTGCACGTTGAAATGCATAACCATTCAAATTATTTAGAGCGTTTATTACTTTACCAAAACGAGGTAGAAGGCCAATAGGCCAATAGCTACAAAGAACAGAGAGTTCGCCCGACTTTTGTAAAGACTGGGGATGCAAAAGATTATTTTCAACAAGCAGGAAAGGAAAGAGCAGCAAGATATTTATAAAGGACTGGCGTTAGTTCAGAAGTACATTTCTTAAGGGCTGTTGGGTGGATACCATCAAATCCACACGTTATGTAAAGATCAAGTGTAGAGATGTTATCAGAAAATATGGGTAAAGTTATATGCATAAAAATCAATAGAGAATCAGTTCTAAGTGGAAATACAGGAAAACATACTCCAGATGAAGCAAGGGTAGAATTAGAAGAGAATTTACGTGCGAAACTCCCTGCTTTATCAGCAGAAGATGTTAACACCTCAAATTGAATGAATATATAAGCAATAGAACTCACTGCCAGAGCTGCCAGTAGTCTTGTGAACCAAAGTTGTTAGAATGAGGCACCGTATAGCTTCTATTAGCAAATAGAGATTTAGCATCTTTGATGACAGGCTTAGAATTATATAATACAATTTTATAATAATTATACTATATTGACCGTTTTCAAAAATGAAACTTTATACAAATACATACATACAACAATCTATTTCTTGCTAACAATTAATATATTTCAACCTTGGAAATGGCTAAATGCATAAACGAAATGGCTCGGAAAGAAAGGAAAATTGGACAGTTTTTATATAATTTGTCGTCCGAAGAGACAGAAAATTTATAAAACCACATGAGAAATTGTATAAAAACTAAATCAAAACTCCTTCTGTTTCATATTCAATGAAACGTGAATGAAGGAAGAACTGCCTAACACACACACACACACACACACACACACACACACACACACACACACACACACACACACACACACACACACACAATTCCGGCTGTTGTACGTTCCTGCCTTTTCTAGCTGATGATATACGATGGAATTTCGAACCGAACTCTTAAACCGGGGTAGATCACTCTAGTTCCGCATACCATTCCTTTTCTGGATATTCTGCTTTCAGTTAATTCATTTAGCAACATAAATCTACAAGTTTTTTGTTCAAATATGCTGTGGCCAGGTATTGAACACACAGCTATTTGGGTCAAGTTGCTCGATTACGTAAAACTACGCATGTGTCCATTGGGACATGTGCGTCCCCGAAGCGAAGAAAGGGCCTAAACGTTGTGAATATGAAAAAAAAATGAGGACAACAGTTTGAACAATATAAGTAGTGTAAATATTTAAAATACATCCTCTATATATATATATATATATATATATATATATATATTAACATATACATATATATAAATAGATATATAAATATAGATATAGACATATATATATATATATTAACATATATATATATATAAATAGACATATAAATATAGATATATATATATATATTAACATATATATATATATAAATAGACATATAAATAGACATATAAATATAGATATATATATATATATATATTAACATATATATATATATATATAAATAGACATATAAATAGACATATAAATATAGATATATATATATATATATTAACATATATATATATATATATAAATAGACATATAAATAGACATATAAATATATATATATATATATATATATATTAACATATATATATATATAAATAGACATATAAATATAGATATAGACATATATATATATACATGTATATAGACATATATGTGTATATAAACGTGTACATACAGACATAAATGCATAAACATATATATAGACACATATATATATATAGACATATATATATAAGTATATATAAAAATATATATATATATTCATATATATATATAGTCATATTTATATTTACAAATATAGACATATACACACATATATATAGACATATACATATATATATATATATATATATATAGATACAAACATACACACACATATATATATATATATATATATATATATATATAATATTTTACTCACATTTGAATTTAATAAAGGTTTAATGAACTGTTGTCGCTGTTATACGTAATCTATGGTTTCCAATAAACGTACTTGAAACTGATTACATGATCCGTAATCCCAGATTTCTTAACTTGATATCCCGTTTAACTATAATAGCTACACATTTTGTAAATATTTTGATGTTCGGCCAAACATTTACAGTAGATGTTTCTAATGTTGTAGCAGTGGGTATAGCCTTTATTCAACTATATGAACTATATTCAAATATATCAACTATATTCAACTATTCAACTGCAATGATTTGTTTTTTTTTAAGTATGTTATTATATACGTAATTTCACTTTTGTTCAATTCCGGGCTTATCCGTTTTGATTCTTTTAATTATTCTGTCGGTTCATTTTCCAATATCTTTTCGTCGCTGGAAATGACACTTCAAACATTCATAATAAAATCGCTAATCGCAAGAAGCTTGCTTACTTACTCTAACTTTATATTTAATAGCGTAAATAGCGATAACAGCTACTGGACTTGAGAAATCTGTTTTCCTAAAAAAAAGAATGAAGAGAATGATTTTATACATTTAATACGAAAACAGTACTGATTGCTCGGAAAATGAATGTCAAATGTTTCCTTGTAGGGAAAAGGCTAACATTAGAATTACCATTATCCTTAACAAATGAGTATATTATCATTCAAACTGACCAGTCGAATTTCTGTACTATTTGATCTGTGAATTTTTTATGCATTTGTTCAACCCACGGACGGTTTGCCAAATGTTGATTCTGAAAATTTGGCAGGTGCCAAACAAATAAAAAATTAAAATCCCGTCGAGAATTTCAGAGCTATAGCGAACCGCCGTTTTCAAAACTGTTCTCTTTAATTTGAACAAAGAAGATCAGATTGCTTGACAGTATGCAATGTTACTCAATGTTTAGGAGAAACTACATGTGTTGAAATGTTCTTGACACTGTTCACCCCATAAAAACCTCCCAAATCACTAGATGTCATCATTTACAAAAGAAAATCAAGTCATTTTTTGATAGGGTCGAAGAGATCAGAATTATTTTTCAAGTGTATAACCTGACCACTGCGAAGGCTCCCAGTGGAAAATCGGTGAAATATATCCATACTCTGTTGATATGCACTTGTTTCTGAAACGGAAAGCATTCAATTCGAAAATAATAATGACTAACTTTTCGATTGGGAAATAATATTTAAATCGAAAACAGCTTCATGAAAGTTTTTCAATGCCGATTGGCTGGCTTTTATTATGATCGAAAACGAATAGCAAGTAATTCTTTTGTTTCTATCTGAGAATGTAATACTATTAGCCAAATTAATAATAGGGCAGTTGCCTTTTCGGGTCTAATCCCGGAAGACGTGAGTGTTATTTGCATCACTTACTCAGTCAGTCACTTATTAATCAGCTAAACCAACATGCCTACAGACAAATATTCGTTATTCGGCGGGACGATTAGATAGTTCATTAGAAACACTATACAGTATAACCGTAGGAAGTAAGCATTCATTTTCATTGTTATATAATTTTTAATTCGGATTTGGCACTAGTCTCATCATATGCACAACTTTTCGTCTGCTGGTAATTCAGACTTCTTCATCTGTTTCGCATTGTACACATTAACCATTATCACTGTCTTTATTTGCGGTACAAAAGATTACTTTCGTCTTATTGATCCCTGACAAATTGCATGTTTGAATATCATAGTTGTTTTGTCATATCCTGCTATCGCAACAAAAACAACTTTTAGAGAAATTAACAATAGGGAGACTACAATTAAGTGGTACAGAAAAATGGATTCGAATCATATAATGAGCTCAAGATTAACCTCAAATTGTTTAGTCATGGAATGCTGCTAGTTAGGTTTTAATCAGATCCTTTTATTAAAACATTTAATACTCAGCAAGACAATACACCCACTCGGACGCAAGGGGTTACTGAGTGTTAGCAAATGTTAGAAAAAATACTGTTAAGGAGAGAGAACAATAAGATAGCAAGAATTAAGACAAAAGACGACTGAAAATGTATTTAAACTTTTGAAGATCAAAATTGAGAAGTCTTTTCACAGCAAATCTAGTTAATTATGCTATCGCTTATCCGTTTCTCCCAGTGAAAACTAAAGTGAATTTCATCAACGCAAGATACATTGAACCCCAATCTTCTAGGATATCAGTTTTATCTTAACCAATGCTTCAAGCAACTCAAACAATGCACAGGAATTTTTTTCTATCTGCAGAAAACCAGAAGGTAAAACAATAAAATATTGGAAGAATAAAATCTAAGATGGGTACACTAGACTGAATGGAAAAAATATAATTATGATGGTTACTCTATTTAGAAATACAGACATAATTTAACTGCTTCGATTGAAATTTAATCTTTTCTCACGGCGCCATTTTTCCGTGGAATGCTGCTAGATAGGTTTTAATCAGATCCTTTTATTAAAACATTTCATACTCAGCAAGACAATAAATATGATTCGATTAACATTTCTCCGTAACTGAAAATCATGTCAAATTTATTAATTGTACATCTACACCAACTGAAAGGAGAGATTTTGTAATTATCAAGTCCTTCCTATCGGATAGGGCCTTGAAAGGAGTCATTAATTAACAGTCTTTTAAAACCAATGCAGCCATCTCTCACCGTTGTCAACACGGTTACTTTTTTTAACGATTTGCCTTGGACCATTCTTTGATCATTAGTAAATGTGGTCGCACCTCCAAATATCTAAATGATTGGAGCTTGGTCGCTTATCATTTCTTTGCTCTAACTCTAACATATAACATATAAATGTTGTATAAAATAGCTGGTATCATTCGATAACATCCAGAACATATCAGGCATTAAATAGAGTAATATTGCCATATTTTGGGTAGATACTTACCAGTCTTCACATTCCAGTTTTGATAGTTTAAAAGCATCTCCGAGTCCTTGTGGGAGAAAAATTATTTTCCGCCTTCCAACCTCTCTCACACAGGTGTGATGTGGCGGCTCTATTACTGTCCTATCGCTTCTACCATAGAAATTGCTCGGATCAAGTTCTTTTCTTTGGTTCAACCATGTCTAACCATCACGGCTAGCACCCACCATGCCATTTATATAGTAGCAAACCACCCACATTCCTTCTGTTATTCATCGGCTAGAAATAAGTTATTTCCGCGAAACACAGTCCTGTGAAACAGACTTTTCCCCAATCTTAACCTGTTACGTCTAGATTAAATAATCTTCCATTCCTATCTATATAAACTATTTTCGACGTAACTCTCTACCTCTAGTCGCACATTACTTTTAAAAAAAAGAACAAAAAACAGTTATTAAAGGTCTATCATTCCCAAACAATCTGTACTTTCCTCATTTATTGGCTGTGATATACTCGATTGGGCACCTTGTTTAAATGACTATTGAGTACTCTGTATCTCACCGTAGACCACCGTCGGCCAGGGTTGAGCATGGGTAGCATCCTAGTTGTCGGCTTGGCTGGGGTATCGACGTCTGTGACTGTTGAGGCAGATGTGTTGCAACTGATACTGAAAAATATTCGTGTTATGAACCACGCCGAAAAATATTTTCACGTTTTAATATTTTCTTTTCCATATTTCCATATTCATTAATATCAATGTGTATAAATTTCGTATCGATTCTTCTACTTTAAAATAATTTTCAGTTAAATTATTTACCAGATACTCCATCCTGTGTGAATAGAAAAAAAAGTCCTGCCTTTGTAAATAAGCTTTAAATATCCTGATATGTCAGCGATTCTTTCGTCAGTTTCGATCGTGAACTTTTTCACTCCTATATTAATCAGGATCTGCAAAACCAAGTTCTGTCTATACCAAGCTACTGCAGTCCGTCGTTAAGGATAATCTTAAGTTATCAGCACAATTACTAGCAAAATAGATCAATACACACAACGCTTCGATCACAAAACACCACGATCTCGAAATGATATATCAAGGTGCTTCTCAATTTAACCAAAAGATGTGTCTTCTGTTCTTTACTAAAGAGCATTCTGTTATGGAAACTATTCTTGTTAGGATCATCCGTAGTGATGAAATGAGGGTTCACTATAATCATATCCAATGAAAATGACTCACACTGAAAAAGGATCATTAATCCTATAAAATGTGTTCTTTATCATGAATTTATGGCGTTATATGTCCCCTCTGCGTCTTCAGGCTACTACATAACATGTTATCAAATAGATGGACGGTTTCGTTTTCTTATTGTAGTAAAGGGGAACAGATGTAGCAGCCTTTATTCTAAGACACACTGGACGGAATGATGTCATGGGAACGCATGTCGCACGTTGGCTCATCGTCTCTGCGCGGGTGGTTTTATCATGTCTCTTGAACCTGGATATGGGATACGTATCGACTCTTCAAAATTCATGCGGCTCTCTGTTGAATTCAAACCGTTTTGGAGTTATGTCAAAAACCCAGAGAAATATAATTCATCACTGTTAGAATATCACACAAGCAAATCATTCCAGCCAATCGCTGACCATTCTGGCACTTCTCGTCGAATTCTGGAACAAATTAATAAACCAGAATTAGAATATCCAGAAGAATGTCCTCGGTTAGATGCAAAGAACTAACATATTCCGAATCATTGCCTATCGTTGGCTATGCAAAATGTCGTGATGCTTTTACATGATAATACAACAATATATGGCACTTAAGTTTTACAGCAATATATTATAGTAAATATTGTTGATTTACTTTCCGGAACTTGGCCCGTCTGACTACCATCTTTTCTGATCTTTTATTTATTTTATTTCTAATCTTTTCTTTTCTTTTATAAGGAAAATAGTTTATTACTTTTGAAGAGGTTAAAACCTATACAGAGTATTCCTTGGCATTGATAGGTAAATATTTATATATCCAAGGGAGCAACCACTTGAGAGATAGATGGGATAATGTTACCGACAATGAATTATATATTATATAGTTTTAACATATATATAAAAATAATCAATCATTAAACACTATTTCAACATTTTGACAGGAATTTAATACCAGCCTAATAGACTTAATTTCTACCTACTCCTTATTTTTCCAACTTGTTATTTTGTCTTCCATTTTCTAGCTGACATTTGTGTTTTAGTACATTCTTTCCACAAATCACAGAATGAAAGGGAAATAGAAAAAAAAAACAAGTCGGAAAGCATATATACCGTTAGAAACAATCTACCAATGAGAGGAGATTCTTTCTATTTTGAAAATATACATTCGAGTTTAGAAATTCGAACGCAGATTTCCAATATATTTAGCTGAGATTTTATGTGTCTGAAAAGTACACGCATTCATCGGTAGGAAATATATAACTACAAATATATATATAACCACAAAATAGACGAACATCCCACGCTTATATCGAATGACGCATGGAATAACAAACTTTATAGGAAATAAATAAAACGCTTCTGAAATGTTAAATAAGTAATTTATTTTCTTAAAATAGACACTGTGTAGATGAATGACTCTTTTTTTACTTACTTCAAGATTCTTAATCTCATTTTTAAAACAAATTCTCTTCATAAACAGTTCAAATGCTTTAATTACATCTTTCTTATTGGAAACTGTTTTATTGTGTATGAAATGCGGAAAATCCTTAAGTGATAATCAATGAGGCAGATATCAGGTGAATATGGAGGATGAGGCAAAATTTCATAATTCAGGCTATGCATCTTTTGGACAGCGAAGCGTGCGGCCGTCCGTTGTCGTGCAGCAAATTTGAGCCATCTCTATTTACAAATCTAAAATGTTTATTTTTTATTTTTTATGCAAACTCTCAATATCTGCAAATATGTGGTTACTGTTATTTTTTCCCTTGAGGTAAGAATGAATAATGAATAACCCCTTTGAAAGACCACGATACTGTAACTTTTTAGGGTGCATTAGATGTTTGGAGTATTGTTTTGGTGATACACTAACCACTGACTACTCTCTTACTCTTGTCAAAGAGTATAAATTTCTCATCGCATTTAATGATTCGATGTGAAAATGGTTATTTTTCAGTTTGTAAACTTACATTAACATTACTCGACATTGTTTCATTGTGCTTGTGAGAAATAATGTACTATATGAAAAATTACTTGGAAAGAAAGAATGAGGAATAAGTCAAGAGTTTGTTTTTATATACTAAGCAGGTTACTTCATTAGAGGACGTGATCAACAACCATTCAAAAAATGCGCCATTCCATGTGTGACGACCTGATATTTCTCTCATTTATCTTCTAATGTTTAGTTATATTTCTTCTTTAATATCTTTTTTCTTTCTCGTATTTTCTTCATTTTTTTCTTCTTCGGATCCTGCACATTTTTCTTTCTTTTTTAATCCGTTTTCATATATTTTGTCTCTTTTTCTAATTCATTTAATGTCCGTTCCAATTTTTTATCATTTCTTCATTATATAACTGCTTTCCTACTTTCATTATTTTCGTTCCTTCTTTATTTACTTTCGTTCATTAGCTCATTCAACACATTCCTTCTTTCACTCATTAAATATGTTGTCGTTCTTCAATTCCTTGTTTATTTCTTCATCGTTTCATTATTTTCATTCATTCATTATTTTTGTTCATTTATTAATTAATTGTTTCCATTTCTTCTTACGTCATTTTCATTCTTTCGTTTATCCAACATTTTAAATCCTTCTTAAATCAATATTTTTATCGATTCATTAAGTCGTTTTTCAAGCGAGACGTGCGAAAAAAGAATGTTAGCATAAAATTTACTTCTACCTGTAGCCAGTTCAACTGTAAATTGATGAGATCTAGACGCCACTCTAGTACTGCACTTGAAAATGTTTTGGTATCATAGCGAAGAGCTCATCCGGAAGCATTACCTTAAAACTAATAACATGAAATACATTTTTGAGAATACCCACACAGATGACGTCCTTGCTTTCTTGAAAGAGACAGGATTTTACACAAAAATATAATATCTCATCCCAACTCTAACTACTCCACCAAGGTACCATTCGAATGTAGTAACTCTGATATAACAACTCGAATACAACTATGTCACAACATCTTCGACATAGCTACCTCGATGAGTACAACAACTTGACATGTAAAATAACCTTGTTGCTCATAACAATCTTGATGTGTACAACAGCCTAAAGGTGCATAACAACTCAGAAGTACAACAACTTTAGAAAACAAACCATATAAATAAAATAAATTCAGCATTCAGCCCAACGAAGGTCGATATGCTGGTTAAACAAACAAACTATCTATATATCAAACTATCATCCGAACTATTATGGCGGTAGGAAAGTAGCTGAAGGTGAACTGCCAGATCAAGACCAATAATATTGCTCATTATGATTTGTAACTTATGATGGTAAACCAGGTATAAATAGTAGAGGCACCGGACCATATGGGGCAGGAATATTCTAAGCATGTTTGTTCCCTTTATTTATTATTTTTTTGCATCATAAATTCATTTTTTATTCATCCATTGATTCATTATGTTCCTTCCATCTTTTATCATCATATTCATTCATTCATTCATTCCTCAATTAATTATCTCTATTCCATCTTTAAATGCTTATTATTGTTATTTCCTTAATCTAGTTTTCATTCTTCCTTTAATTCATTCCTTTTATTCATTCATTATTTTCATTATTTCACAGATTAATTTTTATTCATTATTTAAATATTTTATTCCTTCATCTACTCATCCTTACTTTTTTCATTTATTATTCTTCTTTCTTTTATTCATTATTTGTCTTCTTTCTTTATTCATTACATTCATTCTTCCATTACTCGATTACAGTTAGTCCCCCCCCCCGTATTCGCAGAGGTTAGGTTCCAGAACAGGCCGCGAACATTTATAATTCTCGCTTACTTGTAAGCTCCATAAAGGGATTATAAGGACCTATTTTGATTGTTAAAACCCCATATGCCTTACACTTTCATCATAAACACTTTAGAAACATTTCAGACCCTTTTAAAAACATGTTTGAAAAATACTATTAGTGACCATACACTTAGTCTACGTATGAAAGAAAATTTATGCTAACTGTTTTTAATTACACATAGATCGAATGAAACGTTTAAAATACTGTATTAAACATGTGTAACAAGACATAAAATATAAAGTTTAAAACATTTTCTAAAAACAAATCTCTGATGATGCTCCCAGACTTAGCAGGAGCCAATTTTAAGACCCCAGCCGCAGCCCTTAACAAAGAACAAAGCCAAAGCACTACGCATGCTTTTTGCGTTTGTTTGTACAATGAAGATATACAAATCCGCCATATTTTACAATTAAAATGGACTTTTATACATTTTAAGTCATTTAAATAATAGGAAAATAATACAAGAATATATTAAATATGGTCTATCGAAAAAATACAAGAATCGAGGGAGTTCTTAGCGAATAAGTTGTATAAATGTTGTTCAGAAAAACACGCGAATATTCGGGGTTTCCGCGAATAACAAGTACATATTTTCTAAAGGAAAATCCGTGAATGTGTGCAGCCGCGAATGCTAAAACGCGAATAGGTGGGGTTTCACTGAATATTAATTTCTTCATTCATGAAATATTTATTTTCATTCCTTCATTAATTTCCTTTTCATTAATTCAGTATTTTCCTTCCTTTCTCTATTCCGTTTTCCTTCTTTTTATTCCTTATATTAATTATTCTATTACTTTATTTCTCCATCATTTACTCATGTTTATTCCATTTATTATTCCCTTGTTTTCATTCCTCCTGTATTTTATTCATTTATTCATTCATTATTTTTTCAACTGATGAATTAAAAGCAAATCCTACCACCTTGTGCACGACCAGGTCAACATCTTTCCCTCAGAATATATCTTGCTAATTCAATCAATTTTCTTTAATATCATTAAGTAAAGAAAACCGCTGAAGCAATATGAAAGGGGCATTAATCATTGCAAAACAGATCGTGTATTTGATACTAAATATGGCCCAACCTTAAAATAGATTTGCAAATTACATCGTGCTAATGTAATGTCATATTGGATTTATGATTTTTAATTTGAAGACAAAATGCAACATTTTTTTTTCTTTCGTCCTATGAACCATCACTAAAATGTGATAACCATTAGGCAGGAAAAATCGTCGGAAGAAATAAAACCAAATATCAGTGAAACGAAATCGATACCTAAAATGCAGTATAACATTACCAGAAAAATAAGGATATAAATATTCTATGTGCCCTGGGTGGTCATGGCTCCCCAAGACTCTTGTAACTATTAGTGACGCATCTCTTTTCAACATCACTCGTCTTATTTTTCCACCCATTTACACAAGTTCTTAAGATATTTACTTGATCATTTCTTATTTCTTCTAAGAATTGATTTCTTTCCCCCGTTGTGTTACAGAAGATTCCACCTGTCTCATTTGATTCTAAGTATAAACGTCTTCAAATTTCCTCAAATCAGAGCAACATTCAACGTTAGTGTTGATCTGAAAATAAGAATATTCCTTTTAGTGAAACCCTATCTTTTTCATGCTAATATCTCTAGAACTTCGTTTTTTGCTCACACCTTCGGTTCATTGTATTCTCAGCATCCTTCTGTCGAAACATTTTTGTTTGCTTCAAGTCTTTTCTTAATCTGCGAGGATATTATCTAGCATTAACTGAAAGGACATTGATAAATGAAACAAGGAAGAGACAGTTGAAATTTATGTGGCAAATAATGCGGGAAAAGACTCTGGAAAAGGTGATACGCACAGGTCAGATCGAATGTAAAGTAGAGAAAAGCAATGTATAATCCACCTGTTTGCATGAGGGAATGGGCGACGGAGCAAATCTTGGGAGAAATGAGCAAAAAATCAAAAGTTATTAATAGCTACAAAGAACAGGATATGTTGTAGAGCGATGATCGTTAACAACCTGAAGGGAGACGGCATAAGGAATAATAATAATATTAATAATAATGAGTGAAAAAATAATAATGTCTGACAAAACTACAAAAATTGACCTTCAAAATACCTCGACACTACGGAAGACTGGATGATGATCTGGGTAAAAGATATACCAACAATGGCAAGATAAACTGTTCACGGCCAATACTCTGCCTGTACCAAAAAAGCTGATTCAGACAAACCCTGTACCCATCAATTGCTACATAGTGCAGGGTTAAAAGCTAAAACCGAATGTTTTATTCTTGCTGCACAGGATCAATGCTTGCTAACTAGAAATTACCATACTGAAAAATTGTGTTAGTCCAAAATGCAGATTCTGTGACAAATATCCGGAAACAATGACCATCTTGTATCAGTTAGCGTAGTATTGGCACCCACTGAATACAAAACACTGCACGACCGATTCGGCCAATATATTCATTGAAATATCTGCAACGCTTACAGAAAGGAAACTGCAAGTAATTTGTATGAACACTACCTCGATCCCGGTTACAGAGATAGAACCTGTAACAATTTTGTGGGGTTTCAAAACGCACACAGACAGAAAATACAAACTAATCGCCGTGTTTAGAGACCACAAAAACAAAATGTGCATCCTTATTGACATGACAGTCACTGCAGACTGCGATGTATCAAAATACAAGGACCTTGAAATCGAAATCTCAAAAATGCGTCACGTGAGGACATTAAAAATTCCGCTTGTAGTCGGAGCCCTCGGATGTATTGGAAAAGATTCCAATAGATTCATTGAAGGGATTGCTGGAAGCCCATGCCTAAAAGAAATTGAAAAAAAATTACTCACATGTACAGCCCACACCATGCGAAGGGCTTTATCGATGTAAAATATGTTTGTTTTTATTTTCAAAATTGCTCAGTGGAAAATGTCCTGATGCCATTTGTGACCTTAGCTCCCTGGTATGGACCCGGAAATAAATGAGTATACACATGAAACCAAAGGAAATAATAATAATAATAATAATAATAATAATAATACCAAAAAGAAGAAGTGGAAACACCATATTGAATCTTATTTCTTTTGGCACGGCAGCTTATACTGATATAGAGCTGCGACTGCCAAATTGGCACTGGAAGGAATATAACCCCGCAGAGAAGGTATACTTATTTTGATCAAACTCTTGACACAGCTATATTAGATCTGCTATGCGCCTTTTATGAAAAAAATACTCTATATTTTCATATTTAATTTTGTTATTTCCTACAAATCTGTGATGACTTCATGTGAAAGTTAGTACTGTAGTTTATTGTTGCTTCCTCAACGGTTTTGGCTTCAGAGAAGTTTTTCTCCTTGACCGACTTCCACCTGTTGCGAGAGAATTCAGCCTACAATATATTTAATGCCTTGCTGTAAGAGAGAGTAGCCGCTTGTCTTTCTTCAAGCGGCAGTTTTTCGAAAATAACACCCCAAACTGGTTTGAAAGTTAAAACAAATTTTTAATAAAATTATCTTGCATTTTATTATTAGCCGACATTTATTAAATTGTTACCAGTAGCACTTTCATCTTAATCGCAATCAATGATGAAAAAAAAATGAGTTGAAGGAATTATAATTTCTTTGTCTAATAATAAAAAAAAAACTAATCTCCTTTGAAGTTATGTTCAGAATGTGACGAGGGCGAGCATCGTAACTTCTCCGAGGTGCCGTGTCCCTTCAAGGTGTGGGAGACCATGCTCTCCACAACTTCCTATGCTGTGTAACTCATACCCAGTATCACTCCCAGTCGCTGTTCTACCATCGATGCATGATAGGTTATTTCCATTAAGTGCCAACTTCTTCAATCCCTCTTTCTTCATTATGTGTTATAAAATTATCAACGTTCGCAATTTGATTCTTAGTAGAGGCATCCTTTCTTTCGTTTCTACCTTCCATAAACATTCGACGTAAATAATCAGTTTAGAACATCGTATTCCGAGCCTGCTTCTGTAGAAAAACGCTTTTAATCCCTGAAGATTCTTCGTCGTCTATATGGAGCTTGTCCAGCATTCACTGTCTAGAGAAACATTGACATTACTTAACAATGTAACGCTACTTTATTCATAATGGCATTTTCTTTTTTTCCTAATAAATTGCTTAGCTTTTGAAAGGCGTATTTCCCTATTACATACGCGTTCGGATTTTCCTGTTACATTTTACGTCCTTTGATAAAGCCGTTCCTACATATTCAAATTTTGTAGTTTATTGATGTTCATGTCTGTAGTTTTCAATTTTTGAAGAGCCACCTTCAGATTTCGGTGTCACATTTTGCATCGTTGATGTTAGTGTCATTTTACAATGGAATATTAAGAGAAGATATTTTATGTTTTGGATCAATTCAAAGGGTGCAGTCTGCTAAATTTACCATTGAACATTATACTGTTTCACATGAGTTTCAGCGAAGCTGGCTTCGGTCAAAGAACGTCTCTTACCTTAATGTGAAACACCAGTATGGTGCTACTGCATTTTTATATCACAGTAATAACAACTCCTTTTTCCATTAATTAATAAAGACAACATCCAATAATAAAATCGATACAATTGTATTAAACCTTTCCATCAACATGTTTTTATTATTTTTGCTTTATTTTTATGTTGCTGCCCAAATGAACTAGAACCCTTGCTCGTTTTTCTACATCAAATATAACTAATGAAATTGATCGCGTCGAGCTGATTGGAAACCAAGGTATTAATGCTATTTGGCAGGATTGATGGGATCAGAACATTAGTAATGTACGATGGGTGTTACCGACATTCATTCCGATCTTTAAATCCCCACCAAGTGAGAGTTTTGTTAGAAGACAAAGAAAAGAAAGTGCAATAACGATAAAACGTAGCCAAGCAAATAGAGAAAACTGTAAAAAAGACAAAATGGTTTATTGAGTCAAAGTGTGCATCTGCCAGTTCGGCCTGACAGTACAAAGTTGGGATTACCTATTTAAGTAAAGTACGTTTCTCGATAGGACTTTTCTAAAATTATTTTTTTATCCAACATTATTACTTTATACTATAAACTTTATTTTCAGGAAGACATTATTTTCTTCTAATCATACTAAATGATGTATAGTTAATCATCGCAATTATTGATTCCCGCCCAACTGTAAATGTTAAATCAAAGTTTTTTTGGGTTTTTTTATTAAATTTTTGGCACTCTTTTGAAATTCTAAATTTTACATCAAGATTTGTTCAGCTCGCTTCGCAAGAACTCAACAACCGTCAGAATGACAAATTACCAAATATCAGAGAGTTATTCACATTTTGTGAGTGCAACTAATATTCGAACTAATTTCAAGGAATTTTTACAATTTAAAATAAAGCAAATATATTTCTGGCATGTTTATCGGGAGGATCTCGAAAATGGACCACACACTTAGAGACAACGCACTCAAATCGCCTCATGCTCTCGCAAAGGTCAATCTAACTGAAGAGCAATGGAAGGTTCTCACTCTGGGATAATTTCATGAGACGAGGAATAATTCCGGCAGCAAGGACTGAACATCTAATGCCTCTGGTTCCCAGGTTCACCTGGCCATCGTTAGAGTGCAATGTATAGGCAAATAGTGACGCACCCAAACAGGGATCAAATACTATGAATTGTAGCCATACTTTTATTACAGTGTAGCTGCCAGCAATACATATATCTATTAATTTATGTAATATGAATAAGTTTTAGTAAAGAAAATATTACCAGCAATACCAGAAAATCAATTTGTAAGAAAAAAATTCCCTGCTATATATATTTGTAAGAAAAAAAATAATATAACCGTAAATAGATTTTTGCAAGGAAAAATCAAAACAAATTACCAACAATACTTTTTTGTAGGGAAAACAAAATATTATCAACACTACATCGTTATGAGGAAAAATATTACCAGCAATATGCGTTTGTTAGGAAGAAAAATATTCCCAGCAATAGATATTTTAAGGATAAAAAGTAGTAACCAGAAATACATACTTCTATGTAAAGATATTATCAGCAAGATTAGTGTGGAAAAATGTATTGCTAGAATTAAATGTTTCTAAGGAAAACAATATTACCAAAGATAGGTTTGTGAAGAAAAAATATAACGAGCAAGACATTTTTGTACGGAAGAAACAAATATACATTTTTGTAAGGAAAAAATATTCCCAGCAATATTTTTTCTAATGAAAAATTATTGCCAGAAATACATTTTTCTAAGCAAAACAATATCACCAGCAATACGTTTCTGTGAAGAAAAAATATTACAAGCCAGACATAATTGTATCGAGAAACAAATATTACCAGCAAAATATTTTTGTTAGAAAAAGTATTAACAGCAACACGTATTTGTTAGGATAAAAAACATAATTAACACAAATATATGTTTGCAAACAATAAGCGTCTTTGTGAAGCGAAAATACTAGCAGCAATAAATTTTCGTTGGGAAAAAATGAATTACTAGCAATACATTTTTGTAAATTAAACATACAGCAATACATCTTCGTAAAGAAAAGAATTATTACCAGCAATACAGTTTTGTAAGAAAAACAAGATATTACCAACAATACATTTTCGTGAGGAAAAACATCAGTAATACATTTTTGAAAGAAAACATAATAATAGCTGTAGTACATTTTTGAAAGAAAATATTGATATTAACAACGATACATTTTTGTAAGAAAAACAACAAATATTACCAGAGAAATATGTATGTAATAAAAAAACATATTACCAGCAATATATTTTTAAACAAAAGAAAATATAGCCAAAAATATATTTTCGTTAAGAAAACAAAAATTACCAGTAATAAATTTTCGAAAGAAAAAAAAATATTACGAAAAAATATTACCAGCAATATCATTTATAAACAAAACAAAATATAGCCAAAATATATTTTCGTTAAGAAAACAAAAAATTCCAGTAATACATTTTCGTAAGAAAAAATATATTACGAAAAAAATATTACCAGCAATACAGTTTTTTCGTTTTTATTTTCTCCTTATATACAGTCGACTGCCAGGGGCAAGGCGAATGGCCTAAAGGGGAAATATATCGTGGGCTCTGATAGTGTCTGCCAGTGAGTCGCCGCAGCGTCTTCTTGGTCTGCCTCTCGCTATCCAGCCATAGTACCTGAAGGTGTATGCTCGTAGGGCTGGTTGGTTGATAGGTATACGAGAGAGCTGTCCGAACCACTTGATCCTTTTTTCTTCGATTTGTTATATGATTGGTATTGCTCCTACCATTTCTCTTACTGCCTCATTCCTCATCTTGCCTGCTCTTGTTCACTGTTTTCCTCAGGCATTTATTCTCAAAAGTGATTAGTTTCCTTTCAAGGGTTTTTGTCAGGGGCCATGTCTGACACTGGTATGTCAGCACTGGTAGCAAAATGGTGTTGATGAGATTTGCCTTGGTGATCGTAGAAATGCTAAGAACTTTTAGAAGAGGGCAAGTCGGCGGAAGCTGCCATTTTGTTTTATACTCCTTGATCTCATTCCTTTCTAACTAAAAAGGAAATCAACAGACATTTTTACAGAACTTCTTTCAGAATTTTCTGCTGTGAATTCAGATCTCTGAAGATGATTAGGTTTCTATTGATTAGTAATCAGGCTAGACGACTCCGACTGACCCATTACCAGCAATACAATTTTATAAAACAAAATATTAACAGCAATACATTTTCGCAAGGAAAACGTACCAGCAATTCTTTTTTGTAAGAAAATGTTGTGTCGGAAACCTACCACCCCTCTTGAAGATGAACTTGTCTGCGTCTAAAGACTTTAAATAGCGGCACGTCGAGAGACAGCGAGCGCGAGCAAGTTCTTGGCTGAGCTAGTTATTGACTACTCAGGCGATTTCTGTACCTTTTACCAACCAATAAAACCCCTTTTTATTGTTGTTTGTCTCTACAAACCCCAAACCAACATCATAACAGAAAAAAATAAATATTACTAGGACTAGATTGTTGCGAGAAAACAAATATTAACAGTAAAACAGTTTGTAAGGGAAAATATCACTAGCAATATATATTTGTAAGGAAAAATATATATTTTTGTAAGAAAAATAATATTACCAGGAATACGTTTTGTTAGTAAAACAATATTACCAATTTTTTTTTTGTAAGGAAAAATATTAAAAGCAATACGTCTTTGGGTAGCAAAAATATTACAGGCAATATATTACCAGTAATAGATTTTGGTATTGAAATAATTTACCGGATATACATTTTGTAAGGAGAAAAATATTGTCAGTAATTCTTTTTTGCAAGAAAAAAATAATACTACCAACATTACATATTTGTATGGGAAAATAGTAAGAACCATACATTTTTTAAGTATAAGAAAATATTAAGGACAATATGTTTCTCAGATAAAAAAATATTACCAGCAATGTATTTATGTGAAGAAAAACATCATAATCTGTATTTTAATGTAATTGTAATGAAAAAAAAGATAGCAATGCATTTTTCTAAAAAAAAAAAATGCCAGCAGTCAATTTTGTAAAATAAATTATTAATGCACCCAGGAAAATTCAATTTCGTATTCAAATATCCCAAAATATGTTGATATGCCGTTAAACAAACAAAACAGCCAGTAGGAAACTCTGATTTTGTTTAAGAAATATATTCTGATGCTTGATCTCTTTAAGGTTTTGTTCCAGGATTCTAATGTACATTTCTCATATATCAAGCTGATAAAGAGTTTAGCTGGAGAGAAACAATGTAATGGCTATCAGATTAAAAACAGCAGAAATAAACAAGAAATATTGGCTCTCTGTGATTGAACACACGCTCTGTTGATATATTATGTTACAAGATGTCTAACGAAGGTGTGCACGCATGTTTTGCCATGAGACAAACTGTCAAATCGGTGTGCACGCAAAAAGGGGATTAAAACCTAATATTTGCTTTTTCCCCTGCCGCTGAATTATCTTCAAACTATTACATAATCAATAGAACGTCCCCCCAAGCAAAGATATTCTCATTTATAAAGGTTTATATATTTTCTCATATATTCCATTACAATTATTGATCAAGATCAATAGTTCTGTAACTCCTTGCAGTAGTTGAAGCGCCATATGCAATCCAACCATAACAGCAGTGATTGTCTAAAACCTGATAACCTGACGAAGCCTATCCGTCTTCAGTCTTGTTTTGAATTAAGATTGTTTTCCTTCACCGAGGATAAAGAGCTCAGTCTGCGAGATTATTTCCTTGCTTTTCTTACCGAAGTTTTCTTTTGTTTTACTTAGTAAATACCCACCCTATACAAAGCCTGAGAGCTACTCAGTGTAGTGTTAATGAGTGAGTTTGTTGTATGGAGGTAAAATGAGGACGTATGTTCAGATAATGCGGATACGTAGGATGGATCACTGTCGACATTAGAATTGAGTAGTTTAAGATTGTAGTTATCACGGAAGCATTCCTTCGTGAGTCTCTTTCACAAAATAGCAGTTACAAGGAACAACATGTCTGGGCGAATCTTCTTCCACCAAAAATAAAATCTAAATTTAATGGTGATATTTGGTGTATATGCCACGGCGTTTCCTAGCTGTAAATCGGTAGATCGAATGAATGTAGCTCCCCAGAATATTCGCCATGCAAATGGCGATAAGAATAGCGGCAGTTCTGAAGCGTTTCATATGTGGGTAAAGTGCCCTGGGCTTGAAAATCATTGATCATCTACAAGACCGAGAAGACGTTATGAACTCTGTCAATGCTGGAAACATATGATTGGATATGTATTGGCCAGATATGGCAGCAATACTTCATTTTGCTTAACCGACGTTTATAAAGATTGAATTAGCCGAGAGGAATCAGGTCACATATGAAGCAGCAAAGAGAAGCTACTAATTTTGTATCAACTTTAGCGATTTTATGTTAGGGATTCACTTTAGATATGGGGTGAATTTCAGACCAATAAGTGTACAATTTGAGAAATTCTTTGAGAGTAAGTCTATTCAACATAACTAGACATTAGCCGTCACTTCTACTCCAATAGCTTCATGTCTCGCACTTCCCGTCGGTTGAACTCCCTTCCTCTTACTTGCTTCCCTGATAGCTTTAATGTCAAACTATTCCAATACAATATCAATCGACATCTCCAGATGCCTTCATCTATTCCCCGTCCTTCTCTTCAACTTTCCTATTCCACGCCTCTTTACTCTTGCTAACACTCTCTGTAAACTCTTGAGTGCTAGTGGTACTTCCGCCTTGCTTGGAGTGAAATGTTTTAAAAAATGGTCTACACCAATCATGGACAAACTGCGACCCGCGGGACACATGCGGCCCGTTTGGTCATTTTGAATGGCATGCTTAATTTAGTAAGGAAATTAACGTTTCCTAAAATGTTATTTTATTTCCTTCTCACTTGTTCACTCCATTATACATAACTACATACATAAACAACGTCGTTAGAATTTTAAACTATTGTCGATTTTCACTAAGGAATGTCATATGAGTAAACATTTTTTGCTTTAAGAATTTTCTAACGAAGATATATTTTCATTTTCAAATGAATAAATTAGAAATAATCGCAGGTAGCGACATGTATTATCAGGGAAAATATTATACCAAGACTTAACTTATTATAAAAAAAAAATTCTAAAAAGTAAAACTTTGCTACATTTCTAAGGTATATACTTACACATATGGTCTTCTGTAATGAAAGTGGCTGAGGAACCTGCGATAAAATATTAGCTTGAATCTTTTTTGTCGTGTCGCACGCCTTTTGATGAGCTGTAGATCCTGCGGCCCACTGCTCGAAAATCGCCCACGCCTGGTCTACACAATAATACTGTGATATTAATAGTTTGGTTTTGGTGTCATTAATGTTTGAAGTTAGTTATTTCTTCTTGGACCTGCTAAAACTAGATCAGAGTAAAATAAGGTGTCAAGGACTGACCCTCTAGACTTTCGCAGGTGCACTTATAGATCGTTATATCCATTGCATAGATAGTAAATAAAAATCGGAGGATGTATGTGGACATGTCGGTAATATAAAGAAAAATGTGTAGACCCAAGGAGGAGCCTTCATTAAACTTATAGGCTTTAGGAGACTGAACATAAACGATGACATATACAGCGATATCAGCGTCAGCCGATTACTCTTTAAAGGAAAAGTATTGCCTTGCTGATTATTAGGTAAATGAAGTGGACTTCACAGAAACCATGTCAAACGAATCCCTTAAAGTGTGTCACTGAGTGAATTCTTTATGAATTACTTTGTTAGACAAAGATGACAAGTCAAAAGACACAGTTATCTATAAGACACTAGCAGCCTAAGACAGAGACATTCAAAGAGAGCGGACACAGAGGCATGAGACCGTCTAAAAGGACGGGAAAAGGACGAGAGGTCCGTTAGACTGTTCACCTTCCCTCATAGGTATCTCGCTCAGATGAAGGATACAACCGGGATAAAAATTTGCCTAGTGGTGCAATAGTCTCAGTGTTGTATTTCCTGGCTGAGGATCTGACCAAAGAGCTATTTTTTAAGCCACAAAGGTTTGACTGAGAGAAGCTGTACTCTAAGAACGAAACTGGTTATTGGTCTGAGCTGCAATCCTAGAGATTCCAAAAGGCAATAAACATTTACACTCAATTCGGCTCAAGGTCCCACCTTTGCCAGTAAAACTGTGTATCGATTTTTTCCTCAAAGGAAAAACTGCAAGGACACCAAAGCTGACTCATAATTTTAAGTCAACACAAACGAATATTTTCACATGGTAGGAAAAGAACGTTATGCTCATATCAATAATTTAATAAAATGTAAGGATTCTACGCTAGGAAAACTGAATAAAAAAAACGAATAAATTTCTTTGTCAGTCACATTCAATAAGGACAGGTCTCATATATATACAGGGCTGTTCGATAAAAGTGACTCACCTGATTTTTTTTTTTACTTAAACTTTTTTTCACCTATTGTTTTTGGGGTCAATATACTGAGGATCTTTTCAATAGGTTTTAAGAAACCAGTTCTATGAAAAGAAAACCATCCCCAGGACATTATACTGAGCGGATGCTTGACAGTACTTGCTGATAAATTCAAAGAGCTTTCAAAGCTTCTTCTTCGGATTTTAGATCGCTTATCCTTTGAATATAGCTCAACTTTCGTTTAATCGGAGAAGAGAACATTTAGTAAAAAAAATCACGTGAGCCACTTTTATCAAATAACACTATATATATATATATATATATAAAGGTTGTCTCCGTACAATCCCTTCGATGATCGAGTGTCCAATGCTGACATTTTTGAGAAATGAAAGATTGTCTCCGTCGAGACGGTCATAATGCAATCACAACTCCATTAGGCTGGACATCTAGCAAAGATGAGTGATGATTGCATACCAAAAGTTCTTTTTTTACAGTGAATTCCATAGTGGTCATAGAAATGTTGGTAGAACCTGGCTCAGATATAAAGAAAAAAACATTCTATCCAAGAACATTGAAAAGGAAGCTATGAAGAGATCAGTGTATCGTTCACGCTAACATTCAGGAATAATACACCATCAAGAAGTAATCATCAGTCGACTGCGTAAAACACGAAATAAAAATAAGACAGCTAACAGTGTTCCTGCTTCACTTGTATACACTATCATCTCCTGTACTGGTTTTGGTCTTTTGTGCAATTCTCGAGCCGGTCTTAAAAGACATACCCGTCATGGTCATGCAGATAATTAGTTTGTGGCCGTCGGAACCTAATTCTTCGAACTCGATGGGAAAGTCCATATATACATTACATGAGAACGACAACCTACGACTCGGAGACGAAACAAGGTATCATAAAAAGATTTTCGACTTTACTTCATTTCTCTTTTTTGAATCTATATCTTAACACGCATATATATATATATATATATATATATATATATATATATATATATATATATATATATGTTTTTGTGTGTTCGTGTGTGTATGTATGTATGCATGTAAGAAAAGTTTTATTTTAATAGAATACCACATATTACACCGACTGACCACACGGAACAATAGAACTCCTAGTACTAGACAGGCACACATACAAAATTAGGAATGCACATTACCATCCTATGCCCGTCTAGACATTAGAATTCGTACAAACATATACTTGAATTTTCTACGGTTTCCCTGCACGTGATACATGACTGACCAATGAGAATCGATCCAAACAAAAGTGAAAATACAAAAGTTCTGTGTTTTTGTCTTTGTTCTCTGACAGATCTTTAAAGAATGTGAAACATGCTAGATTGATAAACATTTCGTATTTGTTCTTCCTTTTATCAACCTGTCGATTTTCCATCCATATTTGATATAAATTGATCTTTAACTCATATATAGTAGTGCAGACATGCAATAAATTTTTAAGGATTTTTGGTTTGATGGATGGAGGTGCAATGGAATTTTTTTTAATACACGGACAAATTAACCACCAGATTAGAATATACCTTTTTTAACGTAACTAATAATGATACTGTACATACGGATAAATGCAATAACATTAACATCTTTAAAAAAATCCAAATGCATGGCAACTATGTACAAGATGAATTTTCTCTTAGAAAAATCATAAAGAAATATACAACCCCAGTCGAACCGAACAAAAAATATAAATTATCTATTACAAGAAATTAAACTTATCATAAAAAATAAAAACAAACTCGCAAAATCAAAACTACAAAGAATCAAGAGTATTTACGAGTTCAAATGCCGCTTAAATCTCTGTGTTCCTGACCAAAACAAACACATCAATAATTACATTGGTCACACTACCACATGCCTATCTAGACGACTGACTTACGTTACACCTACGTGAACATAGCTCCATTATTTCTCATTTAAACACACGGCAAGACCCCATCCGAAACATACTAGTAGAAAAGACAAGTAAAATAGCCTCATCCACACGGAAAAATATTTAAAATGACAGAAACCCGAATAATAAAAATAAAAGACCAATACTTAATAACATTAACTATGAAAACACACACATTGTGCTGATCGTGTTCGGAAAATAAAACATTCCTATAATTTTAGCAGATACATAAAACCTACATACGCAAGTAAAAATATAAAAAAATTAATCGCGCTTTATAATGGCTATAATTTATTATCATGTGAACCGTAGGGGCATGAAATGTATTGCAACCGCAGTAGAAGAGCCCATATATACTTTGAAATTTCTCAAATATTCATGCCTATAAATGTAATTAATATTGTTTAATTAAAAAAAAAAGTTCAACATGAAATATACTTATCTAAGTATCCTGGATAATGTAATTTTAGAATATATTATGGTTATGGAGGCCTGTCTGCAAAATCCTAGAAGGAATTCCACAACAAACAAACAGAAAGCCAGAGGCCAAACTTTATATATAAAAATAAGTAAATAAAATGACATTGTTTTAAAAAAGGAAACAATTAACTAGCAACAGTATAACCATAGAGATATCTGCTGTGAATAATTTCTAATCCTCAATATGGTTGTAGCTGTAGGGTTGTTGCTGAACTGATCACAAAGTTTGAAACTACATATCTAGATTGAAAGAATTAGAGAATTTCATTCCTACCTATTGTGTCGAACAAATATAGCTGCTTTGTCCATGGCTCTCCAGGGCAAATCACTGCGGTTGTTCGCCAACTCTTGTCCTTGAAAAATATTCGCCTTCACCAGGGACAAGAATCCGTTCTTTCCAACGGGGGGTGGGGGACTGTTGACTTCTATTATCTGTTAAATAACAACTGTACCACGGGACTCGGTGACGAAGAAGATATAAACTAGACTCGATATAGCACAGCTACTCACTCAGTTCCGTTCATCGATACCCATCCAAGTATACAGAGTTATTCAGAGTCCCCGAATAAAGTATGACGTTCGCGTTGTACCATAGCGATCCGGGTTCGATTCTCGGTAATGGATGCGCACTGCTGATGATTCCCAGATAGGACGAAACGGCTGTTCAGTGTTTTCTGTATTCTGTTGAGGATTCTAAGCTCGCCGAATTACTATAAAGAATATATATATATATATATATATATATATATATATATATATATATATATATATATATATATATATATGAAGAAATATAGTCTTAAAGTGTGCTATATTTATGGGATAAAGTGCTCAATATCAGAGATAGAACTTGTGTAAATATAAAAGTGGACATGGAAGTCAGCACTTAGAGACGACAGTCTGTTTCATGCTATGCAATCGCCTGACGATTGCACTAGCATGAAGCAGACTGTCGCCTCTAAGTGCTAACTTCCATGGCCACTATATACATATATATATATATATATATATATATATATATATATATATATATATATATATATATTATCCATACCTTTATAAATAGGTATAAATAATTTTTATGAATGCATGTTCGTTTTTTTATGGTACAATATATTTCATTTTATTTTTAGTAGCCATTGACTTCTGTCTCAGAATCCCTCAGCGATGGCATGTGATTGCACCGGATTTATAAATAGCAACAGTGACTAGCTTACCTCAATGTATGTCAGCCGCATGTACAAGAAACATCAAACCCCACTTTGACAGGACATGGTTCTAAATCTGCTGGCTGTTTAGGCACCCTCATCACAAAAAAACCTCCTTGTTGATACCAATTTTGTCGCCGAGCCTTAAACACTGCTGTATATGGTTACATAATCCCAGAGTTATTCGGTAGAAAAAAGCGAATAGTGTTGAACAGTTATCTAATATTGACATTAACTATTTCCGTGAATACTAAGCAATCTTCTCAAGAAGAAACAGGAGGTACGTGAAATTATACACAAGAATACTGAAAACAATTGACTGAACATATGAGTAACGAGGAATTTTTAGCAAGATTGGAAACAAATGAGACAATTATACTTAGAATCAGGCACAAACAATTGGCATATATAGAACACATAATAAGGAAAGGCGTTTTGTAGAATTTGTCACTCACGGGACATATTGAAGTGAATAAGCATACAGAATAGCAACGAATAAACGTAAATAACGATCTTGTGCAAATGATTTTTCAGAGTATTGATTAGGAAGGATGGGAAAGAGATAAAACTTAGTAAAAGCTACCAGGGACAGGAAGTAGCTGAGAGCATAAGTGCGCATGACCGGAAGGGTTGCGGAATATAGAAATAGTAGTAACTCTCGTAGAGTAAACTGACATAAAGCGATTTCTTTGTCATGTTACAGAAAATTAAATTATAACAAGAATATCCGTCTCATTGGCGATCATTGCTCTCCAGATTTCCCTTTTCTTATATAGCACTTAATCGATTTGTCGCACGGTTATCCATCTTAAAGCCTTTCCTCTTGTTAGGTTATGTGTTGTTTTTCTCCGTCCACCTTGCAGTCAATCTTTTCTGTGAGTACTGAGTTATAAAAGAAATATTGAAACCTCATTATGGTCAGTAGTTACATTGCATTTAATAAAGATTCACTACAATTTTAAACTCTTATTCTACGTAGGAGTCAATTAGTGCGATTGGCGTTTCTATCTAACTGTTGTATATCTTCACTGGAGACTTCTGTTTTCCGTCTTTTTAAAAATAAAATTGTTTGCATATACGTTGAGATGTGTGGTTGTATATGTGCTGCTATACGCTGTATGCATATATGTGTCAGATGACACCCGTATACAAATAATGGCGTATGTTTGTGGTCGTGTATAGTAGGCTTTATGTGTTTTTATAAATCAAACGAGGTATGAATAACAATTAGTGAGGCTGTACACATGTGAATAGCTGATGTGTTTTTAATAGGCATAAGTTTCAGTTTGCCTGATTTGTTTGCGTGAGTATATGTGACAGGAAGCGCATGCGTGTGAGTGTCGCTTGAGTTTTGTCTGTGTTTTCTTTCCACCATTGTTGCTTCGTTTTATTTTTGACGTCTTCTATTTTTGTATTTCTTTTCATTTTTTTTTTTTGAATGTTGCAAAATATAATTCAATATAATTCAAGCGTGGTATAATTCGATATTGCATCGCCTCTTTCGTATAAATTGTCTTTGATCAGTTCGTATGCCCAAATAGTTATTGAAGTAGAATTTCTTTGCTGTTTCTTTTTTTTTTCTTTAAATCTTAGAGAAAACGAAAATAGACTAGGAAACTTGGAAAAGAACATATCACAAAAAGAAATGAGGAGAAATCACTGTCTCTCGAGGCTAAGCAACGCGGGAATGGGGTTTTGTGGAAAACGCAATGAGAAGGTTTGTACGAGAAGATAGTAGTTAGAGATATAAGACGATTTCAAGTAATAACAAAGGGGAAACTTTATTAAACAGTATCATCTGAGGAAGAAAATGAAGACAAGTGAAAGAAAATGAAGGAAGATAGAAAAATATAAAGGAAATAAACATTATAATTTTGAAAAGAAATAAAATCTTATAAAAACAAATAAAAAGAAGAATGTTTAAAAAGAGAAGGAAAAGATATTTTATTCTATAAAAGTAAAAAAAGAAAGGAAAAATAACATTTTAGAAAGACGCCGTGAAAATTAAAGAGAATGTTACAGGGGAAGAAAATGTTTGAAGGACAGTTGTGACAAAGGAAATAAAATTAATAAGATAATGATTTATATTGTTAAAATATGAATGAACTGAAACAAGGAATATTCTTAAAAAAATAACTTACTGTCAAAAAGTATTTATTTAAGGAAGCCTAAAAATTCATAAATTTTGATTGCGCTCATGTCGCTGTTATAAGTGCAATCAAAAATTAAATATTTCAAGATGAAAGACAAATGAAATTTCATAAATATTACGGTGCGTACAATGGCGGCAATCTAGAAATAATAAAAAAAAACTACAATTTTTTGGAAACACGCTGTCGCGATATAATCTTGACAGTATTTACTATTGTTAACATATTTGCTCGGGATTTTACAAACTCGTCCTTTTTCGCAAACCAATCGATGACATTTGAATGAGCTTATTTGTTTGGAAGATACTTTGAAAAACCCTACTTCGCGTTTTAATAATTTTTTAATTTAATTTTATACGATTTCTTGGTAAACAATATTTTTCGGAATTTTTTGTTTTCCTTTTTAACAGCGAAGAATAACTTCTTAGAATTTCTTACACTTGAGCATGCAACATACAACTGGTTATGCATAAACATTTCTTTATGGAGCCAAATTTCAATTTCTTTTTCTTTATAGCTCTTGCTATCATATGACGAACTGGAAACTGGATTCCATTATATATAATAATTTCAATAAAAGATTTTATTAAATCAGTATTTGTTGCCTTAACATTAAACTGCTTTAAGGAGTTTAATTGTCTTGTAAGCGTATTTTGTATGAGTAAATAATAAAACTTTAATTCTTCCAAAAAATAATTGAAATTTATAATAATATATTACGCACCCTAATAAAACTAACTCTACTTTGTACCCCCTTACCTATTTTCAGTTCTCCCCAAAATTTGGTTTCGATCGGTCAATGTATGACTATTTCAGAGGCTGTGACGGATTCATAGACGGACTAACAGAAGTTACATAATTTTATATATCGATAGTTGCAAATATGCTGACGAGGAGAACGATAAAAATGTAATAAATTATTACAAACGCCCTTGAATAAGTAAATAATATACAGCTGAATAACAGTCGTTACTAGTTATTTATCAGTCATTTTCCTGTTAGGAAAAGTATTGTATCGATCGAGCTAGTTCGGACCTTCATGAATCTATTAAACCAATCATAGTGCTTCTCAATCAAGTCCCGATGGTCATTAAGGAGTAATTCTCCGTCATAACATAATTTGTCAATGTATGTTGTTTCTAGACAACAAACCTGTCCATGCATATGTGTTCACAGCAGTCAATCGCTAGCAATTTCTTGTTTTACTCGACAGCAGTATTCTGCAACGCACAACAATTGCATCTATTACGTAACTAACAAGCGAATTAAATCCTGCCGAAAAAGACGGGAAAATTTTCATAGCTAAAGCTTGGGCCAGCTTGAAACTGATCTACCAGACAAACTCAAGATGAGATTCATTTTCAGACACTGTCAAGGCAGTTTTGATGTAAGATGCCATTTCTTGTTCATTAACTAAAAACACTTCAGTTTGATGGAACCTACATTTGGATGCTGACAGCTATAAATGAAATCTCTTGAAGACAACACGCAACTAAATTACTCATCTATGAACACATCCCTACGCAAAGTGTCCATCAGCGATAAAAAACCGGACTCCTCACAGACTTTTCTGGTATGGAGGTTTACTAAACACCAGCAAGATTACAAACAAAATCTTCCAAAGGGCCGATGAAACAGCTTGTAGATCCAATGACCATTTTGCACAATGTGTCACACTGGGCTCCATAACTCTATATGTAACCAGATAGGTGATGACACGGCACCACAGGGAAGAGGCCTTCTTAGATTGAAATTAATGTCCATAGTGAAGATCTCCCCCAATAGAATTAACGTCTGTAGCCAGGGCAAGCCTACAAATAGAAGGAAATTGGATCGCGTTTAAACTGTAGAGTAGGGGATTTTCATAGCCCTAGACAGAATACTTCTCAAGCTTTCCACCTATGTATTAGGATGGAATCCGTCAGGTTCACAGCTGTGCAACAAATCTACGAACACATTATTTCATTGCAGCGATATCGCTGAATATAATTACATTATTAGTTCCCTTAGAAGCCTGTTCTAATTATAGGGTTTTTATTGTGATTTAATTTTCAAATATATCAGTCAGTGTTCCATGAAATTTTTTGGCAATAAATCATCAAATTCCTCAAAGAAAGTTGGTGCCTGTTTGTGCTGTTAAAGTCTGCTTGCTTTTTAGTAATAATCCCATTTGCAAACGTTACCCTCTGCATACTAGAATGAAATATATAACTACCATAAAATGTATACAGTTAGAAGGAAACTATGCTGCAGATATTCACAGGAGATTGAATGTTGAAAGCCGAAAATAAAAGATGTTCATACAAAAGATTAGTAACAATAAAAGAACATTAAAAAGAAAATTAACAAGAAAATGAAGAGATAAAACAGAAAGAAGATAAAGAAACAAGCAAGAGAAAGAAGTATGAGAACAAGGAAAAGAAGAGACTAAAAAGAAGAAAAGCAGGACATAAAATAAGAAGATGAGAAAGGACGAGACCGAGAAGAAGAAGAAGAAGAAGAAGAAGAAGAAGAAGAAGAAGAAGAAGAGCATGAACGATAAATAACAAGAGAAGAACTAGAAAAGACAGGACGAAGAAATGATCAAGAACAGGAAAAGAGCACAAAAAACAAGAATAGATAAGAGGAAGAATCTGAAAATAGATCAAGAATAAGAAGGAGAACAAAAACAATCAGATAAAAAGAAAAACAAAACAAGACCAATAAGAAATAGAAGACGAAGAACAAAAGCATATAGAAGAAGAAGAAGAATAAGAAGAAGGAGGAGGAGGAGAATGAGGAGGAGGAGGAGGAGGAGGAGTAGTAAAAAAAGAGTAGAAGAAAAAGGAGAAAAGACCAAACATAGAAAGGACAAGGCAAAGGAGTGAAAAATGAACAAGAAAAAAGAAACGTCCCAAATGTAGCTGACAAGAATAAGAACAAAAGTGGCAGAAAAGGCTAAGAAGAAAACAAATAGAAAAGCAATACAAATAAGAAGAATGTAAACAAGAGCAAAATGTGAAAAATCCACAAGAACAAAGTAAATATATCAGAACATTATACAGAAGTGAACGATTTAAAAAATTCAATACAAAAATACAATATGCAGGTGAAAAGAACATTAAAAAGAAATACAAGATTAAAAAACTTCGAATGAATAAAACCAACGAAAACAAATTTCGGAGACAAACTTTTTCTTTGAACTAAAAACAATAAGTAAGTTCTAGTTAGATAAAAAATGTAAATGCAATGATTGCAATACAAAAAAGCAAAAACAAACAAACGCTCAAATAACAGCAAGAGTGAAGTGTGAAAATAGGGGAAGTCTCTGAAAGTTTAATTGCAGAAACAACGTTGCGAAACATGTGACAGAATCTGCTAAAGAATTGAATCAGATACAAAACAGAACCAAAAATATGCCAAAGAAATATTACAGAACAGTATGGCAAAGAAAGAGGGCAGATCGAGGCAACCAAAAGTATTCAATAGGAGAATGAAAGGAAAGAGTCAAATATTAAAGCAAGAAAAAACATGATAAAATAATCCAACAAGGACAGTACGAATAGCAAGAATTCAGACGGAAAGAAATGTCTAAAATCAATTAAAACGAACTGCAGAAGCTTAGAATGATGAAATAAAGAAAAATAACGACAAAAGCTTAGAAGTAAGAGGCAAATACAGAAAGAAAAATGGATCAGGATGTGGTGTTGTATGATTTGCAATAGAAAATTTTATTATTCATGTATTTTGAAATCTTCTGTTTCTCACTTCAAGGGAGAATGATGACGTCATACTTTTTTTCAACCGTTGGTTAAGTCGAACATCCGAGAATGCCGTTTATAACAGTTTAAAAATTGGAAGCGGCTGAAATCAAGCTTTATACATAATTAAAGATGCGAGCAAAGGAATACGAATGGGAAACGGATTAAGTTTTAAAACGAACAGCGAGGATTGAAAGGGAAGGATATCGTTAACGATGGAGAAAACGGGATGTAAAATAAAAGATTAAGAAGAAGAGCGGGGGATAAAATAAAGGAAAAGGCAATGAAGTAGTGGCGGTGGTGGTGGTGGTGGTGAGGAATACAGCTTCGTAGTTCGAAGCGCAACCAGGTATGTGAATAAATGAAGAAAATGAAGGAAAAGTTAGGATTACATATTAAGTAAAAAACATATATATTTCAAGGAGAAAGAAAGAAACAAAGGAATAAATAAAGGGGTAACCGTTTCAGAAAGAAACAGAGAGGAAAATGAATGAGGAAAAAGGCAAAGGAAATGTAACAAAAGTAGAAGAGAAAGAACTAAAGAAAAATGGAAGAGAAATTCCAAAAGAAAGAAAGAAAGTGTAAAAGAAGAAAGAAAGTAGAAAAATAAATACAGTGTATGCATCAAAGAGAAAAAAAAAAAAAAAAACGAGAATAAATACACAGATAAAATTTCAAGAAAGAAACAAAGAAATACCCAGAGGAAAATGAGAAAGAAAAAATGAACAATAATAAAGGTGTAAGAGAAAGGAAAGTAGAAATTAAGAAAGAAAGAAAAAAAAACAGAAATTGGAAAATAAAGAGACAAGGAAATAAAAAGTGGAAAAGAAAGAAAGAAAGAAAGACATACAGAAAGATAGAAAGAAACAAGGAAAGAAAGCGGAAAATAACGAAAGAAGGAAAGAAAATGGAAAGCAAGAAAGAAAGAAAGAAGAAAGAAAGAATGAATGAATGAATGAAAGAAAGAAAGGAAGAAATTGGAAAATAGGTAAAACCAGAACGTGGAAAAGAAAATGGAAAATAAAGAAAGATAGTGGGAAAGAAAGAAAGACAGAAAGAAAGAAAGAAAGAAAGAAGGAAAGAAAAGTGGAAAATAAATTAAGAAAATAACTAGAAAAAATGAAAGAATGTGGAAAAGAAAAAAATGGAAAGAATGAAAGAAAATGGAAAAGAAAGAAAGAAAAATAGAGAAGTAAGAAAGAATGAAAAAAAGAAAGGAAGAAAAGTGGGAAAAAAAGATTAAATATGCGAGAATGAAATATATGGTGGAAGAATAATTGAGAGAAACAGAGAAAGAATGTATGAAAGAATAATGAGAAGAATAATTGAAAATCGGTGAGAAAGAATTATTTTAAAAAATATAAGAAAAAGAAGGAAATGGTAATCGGAAAAGAAAGCAAAGTAAGGAGCAGTTAAATGTAACCGTCTTTTCTACTTCAACGTCTTCTTATCTCGCACTTCCCGTCTGTAGAACTCCCTTCGTCTTAATTGCTTCCCTGATAGCTATAATGTTCAAATATTCAAATGTAATGTCAATTGACATCTTCTGATACCTTGATCTTGATCCCCGTCCCTTTCTGTATATTTTCCTCAAACCCGCCTCTTTACTCTTGCCCTCAATCCTCTGTAACCCCTTGCGTGCTAGTGTCACTCCCACTAGGTTTGGTGTGAAATGCTTAAAAAAATCAAGACTGAATGAAAAAGAAAAAGAAAAGAAAAACGAAAGCAATTAGATCAAAATCCAGAAAAATAAGATTAATTAAAAAAGACAAAGGACAAAGAAGGAACATAAAGCAAAAAAGAGAATGAAATAACAAAAAAGAACACGTATTAAAAAGAATGAACGAACAACAAAAAAAAACATACGAAGTCGTATTTTCATCATAACTCCTAAACCCTTTTCTGATATCAGTTTACCCCAGATAGGTAGATTATGAGCTGTTTTCCACTGAATCATCTGGTATTCACTACAGCCTGCGAGTGTCAAATATTCAAATGACTAATACATTATGCCCATACATGTTCGTGTGATCGTAATTTGGTCTAAAATATCTTGGATGTGTTACGCAAAAGGCAAGCAAATCCTATCCACAATGAATGAAATTGACAATTTCCTTTTATTTTCTGCTTCTTTATGGCTATGTAATAAATGAAAGGATTGAGTAATCTTTTTTAAGTCACAGCAAAATACGTTTACTATCGTTTACATTTAGGAGGTGCATCGAGGCTTAAAGGAAAAAGGATCGGAATAAGAAATCGCAGAGACGATTTTGAATTCTAGTCGAGTTGGTGATATTAACTTACTCACAAATACCCATGAAAGAAGTATGAATCCATCTCATCCCGTCCCACCGAGGAGGAGGAAGATTTTTACCCGCAGTAGGTTGCCATTTCTTTTTGCGGTAGACCAGTTGCAATTCAAGGTTCGAGAACGCGGTCTGATCTGTTATTTAACCATAGCCGGTGGGTGAAGAAGAGGATTCATAACTTTTCCAAGAGTCAGTCAGTCAGTTATCTGCCATGCTTGATAAGCGAGTAAGCGATCATGTATCTGTCGATACACGACTTACCAGACAGATTTTTCCCGGAGTAGGTTGTCATTTTTTTCTGCGGTAGACCAGTTGCCATCCAAGGCTATAGAACCTGGTCTGTCCTGCTACTTACCCATAGCTGGTGGGCGAAGAAGAGGATTCATACCTTTCCAAAGGTGTAGTCAGTCAGTTATGTGGCATGTGTGACACATGCTTAGGCGATCATGTAGCTTTCCATGTATGAATGACGAGGCAGATTTTTCCCGCAGTAGGTGGCCATTTCATTCTGCGGTAGATCAGTTAGTATTCTTCCAAGAGAATAGAACCCGTTCTCTCCTGCTATTTACCCATAGCACGGGAGAAGAAGAGTTTTCATACCTTACTCAAGGGTCAGTCAGTCTGTCATATGTCATGCATGATACACGCTTATGCGATCATGCATCTTTCGATACATGACTGACGAGGTAGATATCTGCCGCAGTAGGTTTTCATTTCTTTCTGCTGTAAACCAGTTGTTTTCCAAGGCAATAGAACTCGGTCTGTCCTGCTACTTACCCATAAATGGTGGGCGAAGAATAGGATGCATACCTTTTCCAAGGGTATTAGCACGTAAGGGAAGGTAATGGATTCGGCTGCAATTCGAACTCGGCGTCACGGTGGAGCAATGCATAGCGGCTAGGATTGAAGAATCGGTGAGTTGAATTCGAATGTAATGAGGAAATGGGAATCTACTGCCGAAAAAATTTGCCTCGTCAGTCATGTATCGAAAGATACATGATCGCCTAAGCGTGTATCACGCATGGTACATAAGTGACTGACTGACCCTTGGGAAAGGTATGAAACCTCTTCTTCTCCCCCCACCTATGAGTAAATAGAAGGAGAGACCGGGTTCTTTAGCCTTGGATGACAACTGGTCTACCGCAGAAATAAATGGCAACGTATTGCGGGAAAAATCTGCCTCGTCATTCATGTGTCGAAAGATACATGATCGCCTAAGCGTGTATCACGCATAGTACATAACTGATTGACTGATCACTTCTATAATGTCAAATTACGAACTGAAAATTACCTACAATCTGTTGTTAACTGGAGGAATACATGACTTCTTAATTTTGATGCATATCAAAACGAAACTCCTCACTCTTATTCGTCTAAAAGAACCATGCGTGCCCTCTAGCATCATGGCTGGCGCTAACTGTGTGGAGTGTGTCTCAATGAGCCTCCTCAGACTATCGTTTTTCGCGGGCATGAACGGGAAATATTCTATTGAATCACCTGCTAAAACTACTGACAAAAATGTTGGTTCACTGTGTCGTACTAGATATTTTTCCTCGGCAGAATCTATCTAGCATATTTAAAAGTCTGCTATCAAGCCATGGTATGGTTTTCAGTCACTTTCCTATGATGCCGCATGCCGGGATCGCCTCCTTCAGACCGATAACATCGTCACCTTCTTGAGAATTCGACCATGGTGAGATTCGAACCCGATTCTCATGGTCAGAAAACGAAGGCTATAACCACTCGGCATTGTGAGTGAAATTGGGTAGGCGGAACCCTTGGGAGGCGTTAATGGTTTTCTAGCGCTAAGTCGCAAGTCATCTTGACCGAAGCGTACTATCTTTGTTCAGACTGTTGAAACGAGGTCTCCTCCTGAAACTGTAAGTAATGTTTTTATTAGCATAGTTGCAGTATCAACCACAGGTGGGCTTTGTGGGCGTTCAACAAACACAAATATGCCTGAGAAGGCGTCTGATTATCCAGCCGCCATAGTAGACAGGCATCTTCAGATTCCAGTAGCTATGTCATGCATTGATAATTGTAGACACGTCAGATCTTTTGTTTCTACTATCTATTTCGAGATTATTGAAAAATTCCTAAGACTAATCAGCAATGATATTCGTTCAGATCAATCATCTCGGCTACACTAATTTTCCCACCGCCACAAAATAGCTTCACTGCTCCAATTCAATAAATATTTTCTTGATAATTGTTCGGAGAATTGTTATCATGATTTTTTAGAATTTACACGCAGTACTATATTGGCAGCAAGGTCTAATAATTTCCAGTTGAAATGCCGAGATGTCAGCGTGATTATATGCTAAAATATTCTTCATTCTCATTTATTGCTTGTGGAACTCTCTTTCGGCATCTTGCTTTCCAGCGAAATCAAATAAAAAAAAAATTAAATTCAATATCAATCGTTAACTTTTGCCTGGTTAATTCCTGTTGTTTTATTTTTATTTTTCTCCTTCACAATGATTTCTTTCTTCATATTCTCTAACATTCAGTCAGTGGATTTACTGCCTTGTTTAGGGCGATATGATTAAAAAAAATCATATAAGAAGAACTGCTGTAAGTCTGGTGAAAATCGTAAACTCATAGCAACGACAAAAATGGATACGCCCAATGGTGGCATCCTACCGGTTTGCACCGGTTCACACGAACCGATCTTAAAATTATAATATACACGCGAACAGGTTGTTCGATTATCCGAAAATAATCTCATATATTGCTATGGTCTAGATAAAATATTAGTTACGATACGCTCGTGTGGGCGCCTAGTGAAACTCTACGAGACACAAGCACCCTAGTACAACAATAAACAGCAGCCAACGTGGAAGGAAAAATATAGTAAAAATAAAAGAAATACACAGATATAATTGTAGCCGTGTAGAACAATTAGGCGAAAGAGAGATAGAGATAGAGAGAGATATAGAGATAGAGAGATAGAGAGAAAGCTAGAGATAGATAGATAGATAGATATATATATAGAGAGAGATAGGGATAGAGAGATATATATAGAGAGAGATAGAGATAGAGAGATAGAGAGAGATAGGTAGAGATAGAGATAGAGAGAAAGATAGAGATAGATAGATAGATAGAGATAGATAGAGATAGAGATAGAGAGAAAGATAGAGATAGATAGATAGATAGAGATAGATAGAGATAGAGAGATAGAGAGCGATATAGAGATATATAGAGAGAGATAGGGATAGAGAGAGATATATAGAGAGAGAGATAGAGAGAGATAGGTAGAGATATAGCTAGAGATAGAGAGATATATAGAGAGGTAGAGAGAGATAGAGAGATATAGAGATAGAGAGAGATAGAGATAGAGATAGAGAGAGATAGAGAGAGATAGAGATAGAGAGAGATAGAGAGAGATAGATATAGAGAGATATAGAGAGAGATAGAGATAGAGAGAGATAGATATAGATAGATATAGATAGATAGAGATAGAGAGAGATAGAGAGAGATGGGTAGAGAGAGAGATAGAGATAGAGAGACAGAGATAGAGATAGAGAGACAGAGAGACAGAGATAGATAGAGAGAGATCTTTGAGGGTGCAGCGATTGAGTTCGAATGTGACTTATAAACCATAACACAGCTGATGATACTAGATTCGAAAAGAATTATACTTCTGAACAGAAATATGAGACAAACAGGATTTCATTTTGCAAATATCTTTATAAATAAATGTTTTCTATTAAATTATGCAAATAGTGTAATACTTTTTGACATTATAAATTGATTTGTCTCCATTCTCAGATTGAAAAGAAAATAAACAGAATAGGTTCCTAAAGATTACCTGCCTTTATAGAAACGATTCCTGGAAATTTAGGAGGCCATTATTGGATACATCTCTATAATAAATATATGATTGTGTAAATAAGATTATTGGCACATCTGAAATTAATGGATGATAATGAATGCTTGCTTTAGTAGGATATATCCTATGTTTGTTTATCGTTAGCTTAAATATTATAAACATTGTATGCAGATGTGCAGATGTACAGATGTGGGGATAATGTTTATTGCTGCGTGATGTGAAAAGGGAGAATGGAGTTCAAGATCTGGCCCAGTTATTTCCGTTATCTTTTTGGGAAAGCCATGAAACCATGTCTATTTATACAGGTATTGTAGCCAGCCACGCAGGATTATTTTAATTATTGAAACAGGGGAAAAAAACTATAAAAAAAAACTACATGACCACTATAGAAATACACGTGAAAATTTCACGGGTTTTCTATTTAAATTTTCTGATGTTAACTCTTAAGTTAATGAGTGAATAAGATCTTGGGGAGTTCTATGACAATCAAATACCCGTAGAAGTGGGTAGAAATGAAACAATTTGAAATTGAGAACTTTGCCATCTCAATGAAACAGCCGTTAAAAAATTTCGACGTTATTTTCTTTCATTCACTGAAATCAAGCCGTGTCTTTTCCCCTCTTTCCACGTGATCAAAACGGAATAGTCCATTATTTATTCGGTATTGGCAAGAGACGTTGAACATTTTTATCTTCTTTATTTATTTATTTCAAGCCAAATCCCCGTCTTAAGAACATTTCTCTTAATAATAATTATAAAATAATTCAGCAGACAATGTTATCTAATTTAATTTACGTTAATTATATTTTCGCCTGTGCATCTGAAAAATTACTCGATTTTCGCGGTCGCAATCGTTTCAGCCTTTCTGTTGGGATCGATGTGTAGTATCTGTACTTAGCAACTTTATCTGATTCTATCGCTCCACCTTTATCTTCTTTTCCTTCGTCTTTATTTCATTTTCTAATGGAACCAAGTAATGTATTTTCCCCTCTTTGTACCACGAGATCAAAACTCGGAATAGTCCATTTATTTATGAGATGTTGACAGGGTGTCGTGCGTTCTAACGAAGATAGGAGCAAACACGATTATAACAGGATAAATAAATAGAATGGATACGCCCTGAATGGATATTGCATTAAAACATATACAGCACGGCGTTTTGATGCTACCTCACTACCCCGGCTTAGGAACACAAATACAGTGCGTCACCCCCTAGTCGACAAGCCCACCGATGCAAATGAAAATCAAATCTACTGTAGCTCAAATTAATTGATTAAAACAGAACATGTTTGTGTTAACACTTAACATAAAGATTAGAAGACAGGACTACCAATGCATTGGTTTCCTGTCATACAATTCAGGTTTTCTTGAACATCGACAGAATGTCGAAAATTCATCTCATGAGGCTAGGGCTAACCACATTACACACCTTACCTTTGATATGTGTGATGTTTCAAAATACTTCTTTGTATGAAGTGCGTTTCGACTAGCTTCATCAACGAGAGCCGAAAGATTCAAAGGATGACTTATAGGGATGGTAATCTGTTAAATCATACATGCACTAATTTGAACTTTTATCAATAACTGCATTGGTTCTTTCTGAGTTTCTTTTGCGAGTAAACTGACATTTCAATGAAGACAATTCAACCTTTTGGTAAAAAGAAAAAACAAAAAAAATGAACATACGTCATCATCACTGCGATCCTGGTTCTCAGGCAAGGTTTTTATTTCATATTGAGGAACAGATGACAGTTAAATTAAGAGAACAGGGATGGTGATCAATCAGTTCAAATATACAGTAACCGACAGCAGCAACTGAAACCAAGGACTTGTGTGCTGGAGCATTGTCCAGATTAGACAAAACCTCTTATTAATACATCGTGGATGCAAGATTTCACATCCCTAACATTCCTCATTCATAGTCAGCTTAGAAGTTTTAAATATACATACATATTTACATTATTGACAATGCTCAGTTGTCCTCATCTGTATTGAAAAATTCAATAAGTTTCGGCCTTTGTACACTCCGACATTCTTCATAACAATAACTTGGAGCTGTGTTAAAGGGAGATAACTGATACTGAGATATCTAGAAGCGGGATGATCGTAGAACTAGAACAATTTAACCCGGTAGTCGAAATAAAGGGTTCAGTTCAAACTTCCAATCAACTGATGAAGGTTGGAGCGTACCCCGACCGAAACGTCGTGTATATGGCAATAAAGATTAGATGTGACATCTTATATCCACAAGTTATTAATAATAATACTGTTTCCTTCTCGATAAACTGACATTTGACTGTTCAATGAAGACTTCAAATGTAACTACTAGCGACCTCTTTGGAAAATAAAATTTGACATTATCGTGGCAAGAGGTACCACCAGAATAAGGACTTATACCCAAGGAACATTCATGCTGACAAGATTGCTACATCTGAACTGTTTGATCAACCTCATTATTCATCTGGTTTGACCACGAAAAGACTATCATCTGTTCCCCGAATTATGTTTTTAAAAAGTTTACTACTTAAATATGCATTAATTACATCTATCTATCTATCAATCTATCGACCTTCCTCTGGTTTTGAATTCAGAGTTGTCCTTCTAGACAATTAGCCATCAAAGCTATAGAACCCAGTCTGTCATGCTATTTACCCATAACTGGAGGGAGAAGAAGAGGATTCATTCCTTTCCCAAGAGTATTAGCACGTAAGTAAATGTAACGGATTTGTCTGGAATTCGAACTCGGCTATCCCTTCCTCATTCGGCTATCCATGAAAAGATTTTTGATAGATTAGTGATTTTAATGTGCATAATATTGTTTCAGTTTAATGAATTATTGATTCACCTTCATCTATTGTTGATTCGGACCTGATTTTAGAAGGCAGTAGTTAGCTAATTCTGTTATTCGAGTAAACTTTTTTCGTACTAGCAAATTTGAAGCGTTGTAAACTTAAACATATATAACCTCATGTTTAACCTATATTTTCCTTCAGCTACGATTTTAATGTGGTTACTACATTGAAGAAATTAACATATTTCATTTGAATGAGACAGACGAACTTCCTTTAAACTTAATAACTCAAAAATAAAGGAGTTCCGATCATATAATAATGTGAACTTTTGTCCTTGTTTTGGTGTGAGAAATCCGCTCCCAAAGTTTGTAAAATCATTTTTGATACACTATCTATCTATCTATCTATCTATCTATCTATCTAACAAACTAACTAAATACATATATATATATATATATATATATATATATATATATATATATATATATGTAGTTAGTTAGTTAGTATATATATATATATATAGTTAGTTAGTTAGTATATATATATATATATATTTATGTATATATATATATATATATATATATATATATATATATATATATATATATATATATATATTCGAATGAAGAAGCGCTACTTCATGTCTTTTGAATGCATGTTCGAAAAATCAGAATCTCAGTTTGTTTTTTTGTTTTTTCAAGCTGATGACAACTTATTTCCTAGCATTTGGAATGCGATTTGATTTTGCCTTGGGCTAGGAAATATTGAATCTCTGTAATCATCAACAAAGGGCGCAAAATATTTCAATGAGTCGACGGGGGATATGGACACGAAGGATACATGTTTAAAAAAATAGTATAAAGAAGGTAGCGGGAACTACGAAATAAACCCAGATACCTTTCAAATAAATACAAGAAATCACGTGTATACAAATACTCAAATAAGAGACATTTGAACATGAATATATGTATGTAAACATGAAAAATTTCACTCAATAAATAAAAACGTATATATATATATATATATATATATATATATATATATATATATATATATATAATTATGTAGTATTTGTTACATATATTCATACTAATACTTATAATTAATTAAGTAATTAATTTTCCATTATTACTTATTGTAACATAACCGATTCCCAGATGAAACTGCTCCAGTGTCATCAGACAAACTATTCTGTTTTCCATCTGGATCGCTAGGGTGACTATGTTGATGTTGCATGTAATTAATTATTTTACCACAGCCCTTTTAAAGGACCGCGGATCATCAGACTTTACTTCCAAAGGTTGAAACGAAAAACGAAAAGAAATTTACACATTTTTGACGGGTAGTACTAAGCATATGTAAATTAACGAAGAATATAAATTTTACATCTAACTCAATCATGTCTCTCTCCCCCTCACTTCCTCACTTCGTTAATTTACATATGCATTGTACTGCCCGTCAAAAATGTGCAAATTTCTTTTCATTTTTCGTTTCACCGTTTGGAAGTAAATTCTGATGATTCGCGGTCCTTTAAAAAGTCTGTGGTGAAATAATTTATTACATGGAACCTTAAAGTAGTCTGTTTTTATTTTTATTTAATATATTGTTGAGTCTTGACTCATTGTTGAATCTCGACCAATGCATGGAATAATAATGCAACACAAAATGTACTTAGAACAAGAATGTATTATAACAAGAAAGTGTACACAATATTTACATCTAGTATTTCTGTATATTTCTGGGAAGACCGTTTCTGGAGAATGTGTTGACTAAGACGCAGTCGGGCAGAGTCTCTAGTTGGATCTCTGTATTCGTCTCCCCTGTCTTCCGGTACCAACCATTATTTATATAGTCGGTAGTCACCTATGCAGATTAGGTGGATCCTACCACAACACACACACACACACACACACACACACACACACACACACATATATATATATATATATATATATATATATATATATATATATATATATATATATATATATATATAGTTAAATATAACAGGAAACCAATGTCTATTATGTTTTATCATGAGCCGTTTCAAGCTTTGTATAATGGCTTTAATTTCAAGAAAAATTAAAGACAAATTCCTTTACGATATTGATCGTCGATCTAAACTTTCAGTTCACATGGCCGAACATCAGAGTGGCTATATGGACATAACGAACAGAGATTTTCCCCCTCAAATATGACATCGTGTATTATTTACATAAAAGTTTGCTATACGACATTAACGGTCGCAGAACGGCAGACACCGGTCATAGACTACTCTAGATGTAAAAAAATAATCAACGGATATAATTCAGCACCTTAACTTATATCTTACTCTTTTTACATATTTAAGAAATTAATGTTAAACTGGACGTAAATTTAGTATGCGGTTTAATAACCTTCGTAATTTTAAGTGTCTTTTAATTAAAGCAGTGATATTTTTATCGATATTATGGTCAGACTCATTACAATGAACTGCTAATACATTAAATATGATGTTATGTAAAAGATATCATTTGCGTTTATATAAACTTGTAATTAATTGCCTCGAAGTCTCACTGATGTATTTTGTGGGGAATTTATACAGGTTATAGAGTAAATTTCTGCTATAGTTTTGTTTGAATTAATTCTCTGATTATTTTCAGAAGTATTCGAAACAAATTTTATGTTAATCTCAGAGAAATTATTTTAGATTGTAATTCTAGGAGTGGACGAAACACTTTAGGCGTATGCATCATCCTTCAAATATATAAAATTGTTTATGACGGATTACTATGATTAAAATATTGTTACTTAGCTGATAGATGTTATCTTCAGCGTGACGGCTCCACCGCTTTGTGAGATCGATGTTTAAAAATGGCGTCTAAGGAACAAAACCGTAGCTCTTCGCGAGGACCATCTTTCTTCGAAACTTGTGGACTGGCGCTACACAATCCTAACGAAAGAAACTGTATGAAATAACAGAAATGACATTATTTGCTGGCATCCCGCTCCCACCCCTACACCGTGGAAACTGTTAGATGTAGCCGTCTCTTCTACGCCAATAGCTTCATGTCTCGCACATCTAGCCTATGGAACTCCCTTCCCTATTACTGTTTCCCTGACAAATACAATCTCCAACGGTTTAAGTGTAGCGTCAATCGACATCTCCAGTTGCCTTGATCTATCCACTTCCCTTCTCCACATCCTTTCATTTTTCATTCCTATCTGCTCTAGCTCCGGATCTTTTGTGGCCCCCTTGCCTTCATCGACCCACTGTCTTTCTCTTTCTCTACATCCCCTCCCTTGCCACTCCTATCTCCTCTTCCTCCAAACCTTCTTTAATCTCTTGCGTGATAGTGGCCTCCGGAATTGCTTGAGGTGATATGATTAAAAAAAAAAACAAAAAAAAAACTTCCAACGGTAGCGAACAATTAAATGAATACCACATGTAACGCGGAAAGAAAATAATGATATAGTAATCACGTAGACATTCGACAGAAAGGAAAATTTTAGGAAGAAAACCTCCATCAATGCTGAAAAGATTAATAACAGCTACTTCACCTAAGATATCTATTTTGCTGAAACTTTTTTAAGTGTTTATAAATTTCGACCGGAAGTAGAACTGACTGCTCGGTCAATGAATATCGTACGTTTCCTTATATTATTAAACAGCTAATGTTGAAACATGTTAACTGAAAAATAAATATGTGAAATATTACCTAATTATTTTTATATAATAAGTATATTTATTATTTATCTAAATATTTTCTTTCGCTTTTTTTATACATTACACCAATTTTACACGTGATATATGTCCTCCTCTATGGCAGAGAATGCTGGAGAATCTCCACAAAGATGAAGAAAAGTCTTGAAGCAACAGAAATAGGGTTCTACAGAAAGATGCTGAGGATATCATGGACTGAATATGTGAGCAACGACGAGATTTGGATAAAATGGAAAGGAAACTTAACATCAAGAAGAAGCATTTGGAATTTTGGGGGCATGTAATGAGAAGGGAGAGCTTAGAAAACATGATACGCACAGGAGAGTTTGAGGGCAAGAAGAAAATGGGAAAGCAGCGTTAAACATCACGCTGCTCGGCCCGAAGGCCTGGATCACGGTGTAGTATCTGTTCGCAGATGGCTCGCTTTGTCGGCCTTTGGCTGAGAGCGCCACTTGATACTTACCTGTTGTAGGGATTCGTCCCTGCGCTGGTAGTGTCATGGCTACGACTAGCTTGGACCGGCTCCGGCCTGGACCAG
>OZ038500.1:25616229-25618729 GCA_964036315.1 Acanthosepion esculentum | reverse complement strand
ACATAACTGGCACATATAGAAGAAGGAAGGGACAGGGGAAAGGCAACAGACTCTCTCCCCGAATAGCTCCCCTGGCTGGAAGACAGAACGAGAGCTGAGAAAGATGGTAAAAACATAGATGTTACACAGCCCGGTGAAATGAGATTGGTGATGGCTAATTCATAGCCGTGTTGGCATTTGCAGTTGTACTTTACATATGCAATTAAAAATTTTCAAATTAATTATGAGGTCTAAAATGAAGATATTGTTATATGTTTTGTAGATTTCCTAATAAGCTATAAACGAATTCTGTCTGTATCTGTCTATATTTCTGAGATGAGGTATTATGTACATTAGATATGACACGTAAAACTAGAATAGTCTATCCCAGTGAGCGAAATAAAGGGTTCAGTTCGACATTCCAGCCACCTGAAGAAGGCCGGGGCGTACAACGGCCGAAATATTGTAATAAATATGGCGACAAAAAATGAGGAAAATAGTCCGAATAATGTAAATAGCGAATTATTTCTGCTATCATTTCTTTGGAAGTGTATCTGATTTTACAAACGACATCACTTTCTGTCTGTGCGTCCCTACAAGACGCAGACGATCACGTCTTTCCACAACATCCTGTCATTTCTAGTTATTAATTTTGTCTTTTACTTAATTTCTGTTCTTCAAATTCTATTCATCAGATCGTTGGATAGGATATTTGTTGTTTTCCACATTTTCCTTTGCATTCAATATGTCCTGTGCATGCCTAATTCTCGAAGACTATGTCCCTCATAATAAAGGCGTAGAAATTTCAAATGTCATTTTCTGATTCTAATTATAAGTGTCCTATTTGGTTACATTTTTCCTAAAATTCAGTGGTTTCTCTCGTGTTCCGTCTATAGTGTACTCATCATCCTTCCGTAAAACCTATATTTCTGATGCCGTAAGTTTCTTTTCTACTAGGGGTTGTCCATCATTCATTACCATATAGGAGGACCAATATTACATAACGGTACAGTACACCTTCCTTTGTTTGTAAAGAAAATTTCATGTTCCTTAATATTTTGCATGGTTTCAGCGTATTTCATCACACTTTCAGATAAGCAATATGACTTTCGATATTCTAGATCAACACCTACTTTATTAACGATTATTGCTGACAAAATATATAAAGGTTTAGATAAGAATAATGGAGCTCCGGTTGTGGCTTTATATATCTCGCAGGCAGTTGGCAGGCATGCTTGTCTTCTTCACTGGTTAAAAGATTATGGTATTTTTGGAGAAACTTTTTCACTGATTCATTTTGTTATTGAAGCGAAAAATGAAAGTTGTCTTGAACGGCCACGCTTCTAGATCTATTTGAATTAATGCAGAGTTCTATCATTGGATCTACTTTGTTTCTATCTTTAATCAATGCATTTTTATGTCATCATTATGTATTTGAAGACGCAACTATTTACTCTTCTCTTAATAGTAAGTCTTATTTGTTCGATAACGGCAAATTGGCGGCTGATCTCAAAGATGACATGCAATCGGTTATTACCTGGGACATGCAATGACTTGCTAATTTTAATCTTTGCTGATGTATTAACGATTATTAGGGAAAGTATATATCAAGCTTTAGATTTGAATAACAAAGCTCGTGATGTTGCTTTGGATATCTTGAAGGTTTCTTACATGTCGTTTTCTTAAGTTGTAATTTATTGTATTTCTGGGCTAATGTTTGAAACTGTTTCAACATTTCTTAGCTAATCGCGAAATGAAAATCATCTGTATGGCGACTCTTCTAGATCTTTTGCATTAAGAGCTATATCCTTGGATCTATGCTTTCATGAATTTTCATCTACTACCTCCCTTGTTGTATCCGTTCGAAACTTTGTATTTATGTTGATGACACAACTATTTTCCCCTGTCTTAATAGTATGATCGATGTGATAAGATAAAATTGCCAGTTTGTATAAAAATGAACTGCGAATGAATTTTAACCATAGCAAGGTAATGTATCGTCATCATAGCGCCTGCAAAACAAAACAAAGCTATATTAATCGTATGAGAGAACCATTACTGTCAACCATCACAACGGCTGTTGCTAACCTCTACAAGAGTGATCCAATGCGAATTGTTAAGCTAACGTTTTCTACTGACATGAAATGGACAGATTATATTGAATCAATTTCTAGTTTTGCCACTAAGAATGCTAGTTCACTGTGTTGTGCTAGACAATTATTTTCACATAGTTTTACATATTTATAAGTCTACCATATTTATATGCTTTGAACTGCTATATATTTAGAAATCCAGCATGAAATCCAACAATGAATTTGCAATATTATTGATCGTGACCTGATATCCTGATTTCGACCGCTGTAATGTAACAGCCCTGAGACTTTTTTCTATAACTATTTAAATGGTAATTCTCCCTGTATAATAGCTGGACTTCCTGAATTTAAGCGCCGTACGAGATAAGGCCTAATCTTTTTACAATTGAAATTGTTGAATGTAAGTGTAAGTTATATGTTAATAGTTT
>OZ038500.1:25588729-25608729 GCA_964036315.1 Acanthosepion esculentum | reverse complement strand
GGATTATCCCGACAGTTGCGCTGTTGGTTTTCAACATTTAACAAAAGCTCCGACAGTTAGGAGAACGGCTCAAATTCAAAATATATGCAGTTATGGTGTTTTAGAGTCGTTATGAAATTTGGGAGTCTATTTTGCCGAAGAGATTTTTTAAAAAATCAGGACAATATGAATATTTAAGGCAATTCTGTGCAGTAAGTTACGAGAGAAAAATAGAAATAACCCTTGGAATCTATTAAAGATTTATATTGTTAATTCTATTAAACATAATAAGAACCCTGAGACATTCATTCTCATGCATTCATCATACTACAAATCATCCATGCGTGGAATATTTAAGCAGCTGCTTCTGATGTGTATTTAGAGATTCTTGATAAAATCTAAAGAATATCTGCAATGTTATCCGTCCTGAGCTGATATCTCGATACCGGGTTCTTTTCCACCAACTAGTGTCCCTGATGGATGGATTGATTGACTGAGACTTTTAAAGGGTTATCACTCCTTTCGTGCTTATTTACAGACAGAAACTATTTTTAGAATGTAAGAATTTTATTGAGATAATAATAGTGATTTGGGGGAGGAGTAAATATGGAACCTCAACTATTATTACTTTTTCAGTTTCGCCGTTTTTTATTTTATTTCTATTTTTTTTTTGTATGTTTGTTTTTTTACCAACGAATCTTTCAGAAAAAGTATTGATCATTTTTTTTTCTTTTAATGAAAATGAATGCGGTCCTTCATTTTACTATATATATATGTCCTGACGATTGCATCTAGCATGAAAACAGATGGTCGCCTCTAAGTGTTGACATCTATGTTGACATATATATATATATATATATATATATATATATATATATATATATATATATATATATATATTTATATATATATATATATTTGTCATCCACAGACAGACTGTTTCTCTGTTTCCCAGCTCATCAGTGTGGCTAGACGTCCGGTTGCCTCTAGCTAGGATCGCATCCCGACTAAATTTGCGTCAGTCGGAACTTCTACCTCTAAGCCGTGAAAGGTGAATTTTAGCCTGTTTATTTTTAGATTTAGATAAACACACAGTGACTGACAGTGACTCAATTCTGCCGAAGAGTCGTGCAATATTAGCTTAAATAGTCACTGTTTACAAACCCACACCTCAAACCAAAGAGCTCAACATATATATATATATGCAAAGATTGTACCCACAGAAATAGAAAATAGATTTAAATAAAATTGACGTCATTATTTAACATTTAGGAACCTTTCAGCCAAAGCCTTTTCAAAAGGTAGTCGTTGGCGAAACAAGAAACATTCCAAGACGCAATAATACTAAATAACAAAAGAGGATGGGGAAAGTAGAACCCGGATAAAATAGATTCGAATTATAAATAAATTAACGACTAAATCCAGTGAGACGTTCCAAAAGAGTATGGAAAAAAGTCACTCACAATCCTTGGATCAAACGTAAGGAATGAAAAAATGTTCCTTTGTTTACATAGACTCGGCTGATGCAATTTAATGTAAATAGCCTCAAGTGCTCGGAGATGTTGAACCGAGCGAACACTATGAAAGACGGGGGAAATGCGTGATTTTAATCTGCGGCACGATCGGGATGGTTCAGCAAATGTTACCCAAAGGAGAAGTTGTGCACTGCTTGAATGGTTCTTAAAACACGACTCTGACTACTCGACACAAGTAGACAGATATACGTTGCGTAATCCGCGTTTCCAGCCTCCAATTTCTCCGTCCTATATAAACCGCGGCGCAACGGCATTTGAATTTAGAGATAAGTGAACTGTTCTGGAAATGGGAAAACCGATCCTTACCGCAGGATGAAAATGCTGATCTCGTCTGGAACGCAGTACGCAACTTCACAGCGTCGTAGCAAGAAGCAGCACAAGCTGAAATTCTTTCAGCAAGCAGGTGACACTTCCTGCCTAAGCAAGGCAAATTCAAGTTAATTTGGCACCGACTACTTCCTAGAACTACTGATTCCTTAAGCCGTCTAATTCTACCGTCAACAACGTGTTTGATGACATTAGTAGCATAACAATTACTTTCCAAAAATACTCATATATATCTATGTGTGATTGTGCGTAATCATATATATTCAGGGTGGCAAAAATATCACTATACAATTACATACAATAACAATACAAGGCAATTAATCAACAGTCCAGAAATTGATTTTTAAAATGGTCCCGTTTAATTTTGGTTAATACCAATAAAAGGCTATGATAAACAAAAGGACATTAATTACCAATATTGTTCGAACCGCAAATCACCTGCTCAATGCTTTGATTTTTTATCATAAGTGAAATATTGGATTGAAAACAACAAAGATGGGGGCAATTTTCCGAATGTAAATAATGTAAATTTAAAATTTTCCCTTGTGCAAATTAACTGAAACAAAACGAGTAATTCCGTTATTATTTACTATTTTTTTGTATTTTTCCAACGAAAATAATCCAGTGCACATATTAGGAATTCATTTTTCCATTCCACGAAGTCGTTACTTACAAATTGACCACAGATTCTCGATTGGCAGTTTCCGGGCCAGTCAATAGTACTTTTATTTGCTCACAGCTATGGCTTGCCAGTGTATAATAATTTTCGTACGCTTCCTTGGAGTAACGTCCATCGCAGACAATGACTGTAGGACAGCTAATTGACAGTCGAGACGATTGTATCTGGGCGTAAAGAAAATCTGACGCAATATTTTTAAGCACCGAATATTTTCATCATAGAACCTAAAAATAGATTCATATTATTGCACACTACTGCAAATGACCTAATCTGAGGTAAAAATAGAAACCGATTAAACCCTTTCACACCATTGGGTCTAAAACTGACAGTAAGGTGAAAAAAAGGAAACTAAAGCTGTTGTTTCAATCAAATTGCACAATGGTGTAGTTTTCAGATTATCGTTGTTCGGAGAACTTGATTGGACTTCGCACGTTTTTTTTTCTGTTAAATATCTTATAAATAGAGAATTTTAACAGCTTTTATTAATGATACATATTTGACGTAAATATCTAATCGTATCAGGGAGGATAGTACTTTCATTTGATCTTTCCATAATCACTATCTTTCATGTCACTTTAAAAACATGAGATAGAAAAAAATTACTCACTGAAATAGTACGCGATAATATTTTTTTCGGAATTGATACAGATGCTTTAAGAAGAGAATTCATGCTTTCGCACTGGAAGACATAATCTGGACAGTGTAAATTGTTGTAGCATTAGTTATTTCAGTTGTAAAGAAATTGCTGTTCATACCGACACCAGAATCAAAAAAAGAAAAGATAAGTATTTTTATAAGCAGTAGATGAAAGACCAAGTCTTTTCAACATTTTCCATGCTTCCTTTATCAGCATTATAAAGAATGCAAAGAATACTTTTATAACTACTAAAATATCACATAAAATCGAATTTAAATGCACTAGAATCTCTTATGACATACATTAACATTTAATGTAGCTTGGTTCTATCATTGCTTCTGGTTTATTCTAAATGCAGAGAAATATTGACTTTATTTATTTATTTATTTATTGTAAGTATGTGTAGATATACATGATAAGTTTTGTCGCCAGCCAATCGAAAATATCAGTTCCATACGAGTAGATGCAAAAAATTCTAATGTTCCTGATTTGTACGAGCACACTTGTGATTTCGTAATATAAATACAAATACTTTTTTTCCTAACTGAATCAATGCTTTATAGAAATAATTACAGCAGAAATGGTTACCCGGCCAGCATTGGATCGATGACTGGGTGCTGTGGTAGGGTAGTTATGCACCTGAACATCTAACAGGCTTCCCCACTCACTTGTCTCGGTCCTGTGTCAATAACTGTCATGAAAGGTCGTGATATATTAATTCAATCGTTGCTGAATCATTCCTTCTCCAAGTCAAATCATAACTGCTTAGGGGTGCTGAGGTGGCAAGAAGCATTTACGGGTATGAGTTTCTCATCCCACAAACAAGAACTGATTATAATTTGACAATTTTCATTCTAACAGTCTGGTGGCCAACCAAAGATAGAGAACCCATATTGCCTTACTTTTAACCGCTTACTGATCTGGTCAGGAAGAAGTGAATTAGTGCGAATGCGCACCCAATGGCCTCGTCTTGAAATTATATATATATATATATCGATCCTAGCTAAATGCAACCGGACGTTTAGCCACACTGAAGAGCTGTGATACAGCGAAAGAGTCTGTTTGTGGATGACAATAATATAGGTTCCTGAAAAATTAAGCTCTCTGGGGAAGGAAATGTGGGTCTGTAAACAGTGACTATTAAGGCTTATATAGCAAGACTCTTCGGTTAAGCGAATTGAGCCATGTCGGTCACTTTGTGTTTATCTAAAAATAAATACGCTAAAATTGATGTTCACCCTTGCCCTGCAACGACGGCTTAGTGTTAGAATTTCTGACTGGCGCCAATTCAGTCGGGTTTCGATCCTAGCTAAAGGCAACTGGACGTCTAGCCACACTGAAGAGCTGTGGTATAGCGAAACAGTCTGCCTGTGGATGACAATAATATATATAATTAAATACACATGTTTTAATTTACTTTTTATTGTTTTTTCAGTATCCTTACATTCTTCCTCTTTTTATTCTCCCAGGCGCTTCTGTAGGGATATTCAATTTTTTTTTGTCTTTGTTTTTATGTTTGAAAGATAGTTTGCTGCCCATATATATATATATATATATATATATATATATATATATATATATATATATATATATATATATATATATGGCAGTGACTGCTGAACAATCTACTTAAAGACGAAGAGACATATATGTTTCTACAGAAGGATTCTGAGGACACAATGGACCGAATATATGAACAATGACAAGTTTGAGAGAAAACAGAAATAAATTGGAAACTGATACTTAAGATGAAGAAGAGACAGTTAAGCTTTGTAGGGGAAGGGGGACAGAGGAAAACAGTGCATAAAATTCTTAGTGAGCTTAAGTAAATAGGTGATGGAAGAGGGTTCATAGAAATAGCAGAACGACAAAATATATCACGAGGTACAAAAGACAGCAATTTGTATAGAGAATATAAATATATATATATATGTGTGTGTGTGTGTGTGTGTGTGTGTGAGTGTGTGTATCTGTGTGTGTGAGTCTGTCTGTGTATGTGTCTCTGTCTGTGTGTGTTAGAAAGGTTGTTGTAGCGGGAGGTGATAGCGGGGACAAACACGCAATGTCTGTCTTACATGGTCTCTGGCATCTTAGTGAAGCTCAAAATCGAAAAATAGGCTCCTCATGAGCTGATTTGGTTAAATCCAGCTTGACAGCCCAGGAAGTCAGTCCATCTAGGAGAATGGAAACCCTGATTTTAAACCCCCGCTGCCTAACTGCCATATTCAAACACGGTAATGGCTATGGATTTAAATCCTGATAGAAAACCTAGAGGGGAACCCCGAAGTCGGTTGGTTGTCAACACTAGCAACTTACCGGCAGCTCCTCAAATGTAATGTACCGACAAGATAAAAAAGAATGCATCCTTTTGATCTGGTCGGTACGATCGAGAGGAGGGCTATATAGTCCGAGGAATGAACGGCTTCCTTATATGATCGTTCAGGCTTGGTTACAACAGTCTCACTACAATAGGATCGAATTTTGAACCAACCTTTATCGCATGAGATATACTATTAACTAATACTGTACTCCTTGGTAACTTACAAAGCAGAAGTAACAGATACAAAAGAAAAGAACAAAATATACATAGGGTGTGCTGAAGGTAGCTTCAAGAAGAGATAGTATAATCACAAGTCATCATTTAAACTAGAAAGTCTTAGGAATTCTACCAGACTAGACAAAAATCGGTGGAAATAAAAAGAAAAAAGTCCAAAACCCGATTGTAAATTGGAAAACCATTGACAACAAAAAAAGATACAATACTATTTCCAGAACTTTTGAATGAGAGATCGGAAACTATGACACGTTGCATACAAAGTAAACGTCATTTTGAGTCGTATAAACCAGGATGAAAAGAATGTATCTATAGTCCACTTACACCCACCACACCGAGTCATTTTCCAAAACCCTTTAATTTTTCCTACTACTCATCATTCTCCTTCTTCCATTATATTACACTTCACGTCGTGCGTTTATTTATTTGTAAATAATAAAGCGTTCATTAATGTTTTTCAAAATGAAGAAAATTAGTTTACGGGAATCACCTGAAGAAACCAAGGCTGCAGAATCGGCTGATCTCCTAATTTTTATAAAATTAACAGCTCTACATATTAATATTTTATTATTTTAATACTACTGTTTCGTGGCGTAATTCAGCTCTGACCATTAACTATATATATATATATATATATATGTGTGTGTGTTTGTGTGTGTGTGTGTGTGTGTGTGTGCGTGTGTGTGTGTAAATCAAGAGTTCTGTTGAATCCGCTACCTTAGTTTCAAGCTTACGATATATATATATATATATATATATATATATATATATATATATATATATATATATATAGAGAGAGAGAGAGAGAGAGATAGATAGATCATATTAGAATTCATTTATGCAATACCTTATTACTAATAAACTATTTAGTCTAGAATGCAATGGCAGCTATAATAGACTCATTGACACACATAACATAAATATAATAGCTTCATTTTTAATTTCTTTTTTGAATTTAAATGTCATACTATGAGACACAGAGCCAAAAGGTGGATTGATTTTTCGATGGAATCTTACACTATTTTATTGATTTGAGGACGTTAATTACTTAACTGTTGCAATAAATCACTACTTAGGTTTTGTTGACAATGAAAACAAAAAAATACTGCTATGCATAGAAGAAATTATTCATCACGTAATATAAAGCAACTTCATGCGGATTTACACAATCAATATCAGCGGACAAACCTCTTTTCTAATACTTAATCAGCAACGCGGCAAAATGAAAGATGTCATCGAAATGTAACAAACATAAATGAAATTACATAGAAAAATAAGAAGATTTCCGTTAAGAAGGAAATTAATTATTTTCTATTAACCCAAGTCCTGTCCTTGTGAGGATTCCAATCACTTCATATCACCTTCGCAAACAGGAGAGAAAATTGAAACATTGTAAAGAGAAGAGTATTGTAAGACTACTTGTAACTGTATTGATGAAAGTATTGATAAGTGTCTCGCTAGAAAGAAAAAGGTCAGGCCTTTTCAGCCATTTTATTTTTACGATTATTTTTAATCATCCAGGGATTGAATATATATCTCACAACAACTAAAACAAATAACTTCATGAAAACTATGCATTGAATCCTGTAGTTACATCCGGTCTTCTGATACAGCTACGTATTTAGAGAAAAGAAATACAAGAATTTACATTGTTGCTGGTCCAGACATGACATGATGGCTTCAGTCATTTTTACACCACCGAGACATTGCTTTCCGTTTTCCAGGAGCATGGCAGATTCTAACCCCCAAGCGAGGGAGATCATTGATCCTAACTCTTGCCGCTGACATAAAGTGGAAATATTCTATTAAATCCATTGCTACATCCGCAAATAGGAGAGTTCGTTCACTGTATTCATGCTAGACAGTTTTTTTCTCTCCCGAATCTATCTTACATGCATATATTTTGAATAATACTGCCACATATGGTCTGATGCTCCTGCTATAGAACTCATTCAGATAATCGAAACAAGAATGTACAATGTCATTGGTCTTGACCTGGATTTCAGTCACAGTTCAACAACCGTAAAGTAGCTTTATAAATACGTTCCTTCGTAATTGTTGTAATGAATTCTCTTATATGGTTCCTAGATTTTATTAATTTAAACGCAGTTCTATATTGAAACAAGGTCTTATCAAGTTATAATTTAATTGGCTAGATGCAATTAAAAGTTATATGCTGACAGTATATATATTATATTCTCACACTTTTCGCTTTCAAAAATCTATTTGCAGATAATATTTGATCTTCACCAATTTAAATGCAACGTCAAACGTTTACCTTCATCGTAGCTGTTCCGATAAACTTTCCAGAAAGGTACTGAGAATTCATGAATTTATAACCAGTAATATATAAGCGGCAAGGCTTCAACATTTTTCACATCAAATGCATATATGTAACCGTAGGTTATATACTGAAAATGTCTTCACTCGCATTCCTCGCTTGTGAAAAACTCTTACGGCCTTTTGCTTAGCAATCAAATTCGATATTCAAAAATAAAATAAAATAATAAGTGAATGTAAATCGTTATCACCAATCTTCTTAATTCCTTTTCTTTTATTGTTATCTCTTCTTTGATGTTTTCTTTTTCTTTTTCTCATATTCTTTCACTTAGGTCGTAGTGGCTTTATTTCCTTTCTTAGGATGAAAGGGTAAAAAATGATTTGTAAACTATCTTAATTCAGGTACTATAAACATTTGAACACTCCAGGCGTGATTTTAATGTGTGCTCAATCCAAGAATATTTTGACGATCCCAAGTAAATGTTGTCAAAACGTTAATAACAGTAAATTGCTGCGAATCAAATTTTCATTGATATTCATCTATTTTTTCACTACCGATTTTGGAAAAACTGATATAAAAAAACACGACGGAATGTTGATAATGTTGATAAGCTGATAATGTTGATAATGTTGATAAGTTCTCAATACGGCTCACTTGCCAAAATTGGCCCAAATGAGAATTTACTTTTGGACGAGGCTTTTGGTCAGAGTTACATATAATAATTGTCAGTGTGATCAGTTTATTACTTAATGACAACGGAAAAACACCAGTCCAATATAACCATTTATATATCCAATGAAAATATTTAAAAAATATTAAATGCAATGCCAATGGTCGTTTCTTTCTTCTTAATTCCTTTTCTTTTATTATGCTCTTTCCTTAAAAATATTTTCTATTTCACATATTAATTCACACTCAATAACCCCTTCTGTCTTTGTGAGTTTATTTTCTTTCATGAGTTTGTTACTTGTCTTTCTCTGTATCCTTTCCTCAAACATGTCTATTTACTCTTGTTCTCAATCCTCTGTAACCCCTTGCGGACTAGTGGCACTCCCGCCTTGCTTTGGGAGAATTACCTTGAATAAAAAAAGGTGAAATGATGAAATAAAAACCATAAAAATTGGTAAAAACCGACACGCAGATAGTTATGAAAATAAATTCTATATATTGCTATTGTGATAGTTGTAAAATATTGAACAGTGCATGTACCCGATAGAAATAGAAAAATATATTCCATTGATTAAGTAACACCAGATATTTATTTTATACTTTAAGAATAGTAAATAAAATCTTAAAATATCAAACTACGTGGGATAAATTTAAATTCAGTTATATATAATTAATTTAAATTTAAAAGAGTAGATAAAATTCATATTCATAACAAGCAACATTGCTGTCAGTATCAATAGAAATTTTACATCAGGATTAATTAAGCCTTGTTGATTGGGTGTCAAAGAATAGGTCGACAGCATCTCCATGCAGTAGGATAAATATCCTGACAAAAATAATGTAAACATGTTTAATTTTTTTCAATCTCAAGAAACCAACATTTAAGCTTAACTTTGTGGCTCTTTTAAAAAACAAATTTGCATTTATCTTTTTGTTTCTCATTCCAAACAAATCTTCTACATTTTCATTCACAAACAAACCAGTTCCATTATTGATAATCACGCAAATCAAACCTAAGTCTACATTTTAGTGTCCTGTTCAAAGCAAAATTATATTTAATATTTTTTACTCTCATGTAAAATAAACGTAGGTCTCACTATATGACACTCGTACAACAGGATATATATATATATATATATATATATATATATATATATATATATAGTCATCCACAGACAGACTGTTTTGCTGTATCACAGTTCATCGATGTGGCTAGACGTCTGGTTAGTAGTAAAACTCGGGTGAATTGGCGTAATGTGGATAGATAGATAGATATTAGCAACGGTATATATGTGCGCGCGCGTGCATACACCGGTAGGCGAATGAATATTTGAATCTGTGTTTAATATATCGTTTTTCTCATGAGACGTAATATATTATTATTATTATTATTATTATTATTATTATTATATATATATATATATATATATATATATATATATATATATATATATATATATATATATCATGCTTATGAACATTAATGGGTATGCCCCAGCCCTCATAAATATTTTGGACACTATTGTAAGTGGGGGTAATATGCTAAGTAGTCCACCACTAGCATTGGTTTACGTACTTGACGCCGCTGGCAAATATTGTATTTCGTTGATGTAAAGATTACCATTTCATTTTTAACCGCCATTTACGTTATTCCTCATTCTGTAACTGTTCCTAGGTTACAACAATGTACAAGTAAAGGAGAGGGAATTTTGTGCGCCGAGATCACACAGTTATTGAAAGAGGAAGGTAAAAAAATATGGATGATTCTAGCATTTTCTTAAAAATATAATCGGCACGATTATGATATTGACCATAATCTAAATACAAACAATAATATGGGGCGTCACCAAGGATTGAGGAATCGGAGAGCCAAGTTCGAATTTTAGTCGAGTTCATTGCATGCTATAACCAATGGAAACGTTATGGACCCATACCATTAGCGGGACAGACAAACACCTATAGTGTCATGGATATGTCGATAAATTACATCCGCGTCCGCGTCAACTGCATCCAAAAAGCAAGGCCTCTGATCAGGAGATATTGAGGACCTTCTCAAAATCTCCTGATCAGAGGCCTTGCTAGCATATTACCACCACTTAATTGCTGGTGTTCCCAGGTCACCCTGACCCGGTTTGGTAGCTCCTGTTAAAGTCCCAGCTAGGGGCAAATAGTTGAGCCCCCCCCCCCAAATAACTGGGGTCAAATCACTATTAAAAAGTAAAAATAGTTTTAAATAACAGCAATAATTTTATTAAAAATTATAACTAGCAATGAAGGAACAAATTATTACCACCTGTCTATTATTACCAGCAATACAATTTTGAAAAAAATATTACCAGCAATACATTTTTGCGAAAAAAGTTACCAGCAATACATTTAAAAAGATATTACCAGCAATATGTTTTAGAAAAAAAGGACTTGCTAGCGTCCCAACTATGGGCAAATAATTAACTCACAAACTGGGGTAAAAACACTATAAAATTAAATCGTAATAAAATATTACCAGCAATAAATTTTTGAAGAAAATTTATTACCCATACTACATTATTGCCAGCAATAAATATTAGAAGAAAAACTATTACCATTAATACATTTGTGAAGAAAGAAAATGACGAGCAATACAGTTTTGTAGGAAAAATATTACCAGCAATACATTTATTAAGAAAAATATTACCAGCAGTATATTGTTGAAGATAAAATATTGCCAGCAGTATATTGTTGAAGATAAAATATTGCCAGCAGTATATTGTTGAAGATAAAATATTGCCAGCAATAGATTTTGCAAAACAATATATTAGCAACAATACATTTTTGAAAAAATTATTGCAAGCAATAAAAGTCTTGTCGGTATTAAATAACCCATTGAGGTTGATATGCCGTACAATAAAACAAACCAAAGCAAAGGTAAGACCTATAGACTTGGGCGGCAACCGGTTTTGGAGACGGAAAATTATGAACTAAAAACCAGCCTGGACATTGTTGTGCTCCGTAAGGTTATCTTGCGTAAGAAACATATTATGCCCCTTCGACAATAATGGTTTACGGGTCTTGTGAACTAAATAATTATTTACTATTGCATTACAAATAATAAAATATTTTTATCCTCAAATAATAATTTAAAAGTTATTTTTTTTGTGTAGCTGTTGATCTTGTCTTTTAAGAAACTGAATCTTCAGTTATTCACGACGGCTCAAATTAACAGTTTTTTTTTTAGATGGGGGGGTTTGTTATTACGAAATTATTTCTCCAATCCGATAAATAAATTGTAATAACGTCAAAAGCACATCTGCAACCGACTTTTCTCCAGAAGAAAATCTTAATAAAACAAATTGCGAAGCTTAAAGATCTTAATACCATTTATTCATTATTATTTTCTTTTCCCTTTGGCATTACTGTTTTTTTTTTCATCTTTTTCTTCAAAACGATTTCCATTTTGATTCTATTTCCGGTAGCGTGAACCGGGAATTTGGGATTGACGACATTGTCTGTTCGTGGCAAGTATTTAGAAGGACTATGTAAGGCCACCTTTCCTCTGCTGTTCATCCACCTATCCAGACTTTCTGACGTGTGGGAAGAGGATGATGCGGACAAGTCTCCTACTTTATAACCTGTCAACCTGAAGTAAACTATTAATTCTGGCCATACATTTCAAAGTAGAATGTAAATCAAATATATTTATAGGATTAAAACTGCAAATAAAGTAGAATGTCAAGTTAAGATATCCCAGGAGAATTATGCTTTTAATGTGATGATGATGATGATGATGATGATGATGATGATGATGATGATGATGATGATGATGATGATTATATTTGTTGTTGTTGTTGCTATTATTATTATTATTATTATTATTATTATTATTATTATTATTATTATTATTATTTGTGCATGGTATGTTTCCTACTTTGCAAAGCCGGGTCCAAACTATGGTCCTTAGGCCCTATAAGGAAATTCTTAGTATATGTGATGTTCTGAGAAGGGCGAAATTCTGGGGAAATTGTATGTTGATGCTGCACTGTTAGTAATATTGTCCATTCCTTTTCTCATGAGGCTCAGCGCTCCGATTACTGTTGGTAAAAATTCAGTCTTCATTCCCCACCTCCTGTTAATCTCGATCACCAGGTCCTTGTATTTGGATAATTTCTCGATAATTTTTTCGGTGGTGTTTCTCCCAGATAGTACTGGTATGTCAATAAGCATACACTTCTTAATTTCTTTTTCATGATAATACTAGGTCTGTTACTTTTTATTTCAGTGTCAGTTTGAATTGGCATGTCCCAAAGGATAGTTACGTCGTTATTTTGAGTAACTGTCTAGTTGGTTCTCATACCATCTTTCAGTTGTTTTGATTTTGTGCTTCTTGCATATCATCCAGTGCACGTATGCCACTATCTTGTTAAGTCTTTAGGTATATTCGTTTATTGCCACTTATCCTGAGATAATATCGTCGACAGTTTTATTATACTTTCCGCAGATCCAGCATTTCGGGTTATTTCCATCCATTATTATTTGACAGGGATAAGTTCTAGTTGCGAGACTTTGGTCATAAACAGCTGCAATAATTAGGCTTTCTGTCTCAGTTTTCAGTCCGGTGCTCCACAGGCACTGATGTTTTTTTCTCTGTCGGGCCACATCTGCTTCTTGTGTTCTTTTTATGTATTTGCCATACAACATCTTGTCCCTCCAGGTTTTATTTTTTTTGTAATTTCATTTGGCCAAGTTGTTTTGCTTTCTGTTTTACCCTTTCGCCGTAGATGCTCATTGGTTTTGTGAAGTAGGCATCCAATCTGATTGTTGTAGTTTTAGATTTAGTGCAACTTGGACTAAACCTCGTCCTTCTCCATCTCCTCGCATATACAGACTAGCAGCACGATTTCAGATGGTGCATTCTCATTTCCTTAAGAATTTTATGTTCTTAGCATCCAATCATTTAATGTCATTCAACTTCCATTTGATAGTGATGAAGCTGTGTGTTACTACGGATATAGCTAAAGTGTTGATAGCCTTCATTTCATTGGTCTGATTTAATTGGCTTTCGTGTATATAAAGAACTCTTCAATAATATTCTTTTCGAAAATAATTGAATGTTATACCCTTTTCCTTCATTCGTTCCTAAGTATTTTTATGCAACATTTTCGCCTATTTTCTTAATCTTGTTGCTGATATCAAGGTGAAATATGTAGGTTTTTGTTAGTTTACCGCTTTTGAAAATGGCTTTAGCTAATTTGTCGAATCCGAACTCTATACTAATAACTTCGCTGAAGGCTTCGACAATGTTGAGTAGGTTTTCTGCTTGTTCTCATCCTTGGCAAAAGTTTTAAGATTATCAATATAGAATAGGTGATTCAGTTTGACATTCTGTGACTTGTATCCATAGCTACTGTTGTGATGCTAATGCAAGGTAGAAGAGTAGCGGTGACAATGAATCTCCTTGGATGAGACCGATTTTGATGATGATTGGTCTCGATGTTAATGATCTATCAGTATGGTTTAGGTTTAGTGTAGTCTTCCAATTTTTCATACTCACTTTTATGTATTTGACCAGTAGGGAGCATACTCTTCTTTAAAAGTGAGTGTTGGACACTATCGAACGCTTTTCCGTAGACAATCCAAGCTGTCGATAAGTTTCTTTTCTTTTTTTCACCTATTCCAATATTGTTTTATTGATAATCATTTGGTCCTTTCGCACGTATTTCCATCTTTCACATACCTTCTGTTCTGCTTGGATTAAATCGTTTTTTCTCAAGGAATTTGTATATCCTCTCGTTTAAGTTAGTAGTGAAGATCTTGTACATTGTTGGTAGGCATGGGATAGGCTTATAGTTCTTTGGATTCTGCGTCTCTTCTTGTTTTCAGATTACGTATGTTACTCAGCACGTGAACCAATTGGAGCATTTTCTTCTCGTGATGCTAAATGCCAACAACCCAAAGGAAAAACACGCAGAGTTACAAATAGAAACCATTTGTAAAAATCCCTCTGAGGTACACAAGCAAAAAGATGATGATGGTAAATATGAGACAGAAACAGAGATGACAAAGAACAACATATATAAATAACTTTTACTGCAATTTCTTTCTTATGAGTCAATATTTTGGGACTGAAATTCGTTTATTTCATTGCTGTGTTAATTGTATCTCAAAATGTTAAAGTAATTTCTATTTTATTTAATTCCTTTTTCACTAAATATTTTATATTTTATATATTTGTTTTATTTTAATGACTGTCATACTTCAATTAATAATTTTATTTTTAGTTTCATTTAACTAATTAGAACCTAATTCTAGGAATAAATTTTTTTCTTTAAATTGTCTTTCTTATTAAATTTCTGTTTGAAATTCTTATTTTTATTTGCATATCATTTTGCAAATTCCTTTCAAATTAGTTTTAAATTTAACTCCTATTTCAGAAATATTTTTGTAGTTTTTAATTTACTTTTTCTTTTTTATTATTTTTTGTTAGAATTGTTTTGAAAGCTGGAATTTAATTTTAAATTAATGTTTAATTTAATTATTTTTAGACTTTATTTCATTCGCATTTGAAATTAGTTTTCTCCATTTAGTTATTGTCAATGGGTTTCAACACTGTATTTTCACAGTTTTAGTAAATTCTTTTCGAAATTTTAAAAAACCGAGAAGTAACTTTATTTTACAAATCTCTCGTTATACAGAAATTGCCGTTGTTACGAGCAGCCAAAAAATTGATTCAAATCACTATAAGTTCTGTTCGAAATACAGCAGAGTATTATGTTTATTGGAAATAGTAAATTTAACTTTTAGCTGTCAATTAAATATAAAAGAAAGCTTCAAGAAAGATCTTTTTATTTATAAAAATGATTTTAGATGTTAGGTATCGCGAAAATGTGAAGGTCCCTATTTCGTGCTTACAAATTGCATTCTTCATGTACAGGCAACGAAACCTGAAAGCTTCTCGCGTCAGAATGAGGATCTACAAACAGAGGATAAGGGAAGAGTAGATAGAGGAAACACTAGAAAGAGACAGGCAACGCCAGCAACTGAGATGAGTGTCACTGGAGGGTTAACAACGCTAGCAGCACCTGCAGCAATATAGGAGGAGACAACAAGTAAGACGAGAAAATGTGAATGAGGCACAGCGTGCAAAATGCCACGAGCAGCGGGCAAACTTATCTCAGCAAAAGAGGGAAAATGTGAATGATGAAATGCGTGCAAAGTACGATGAGCAGCAGAGAAATCTATTTCAGAAAAGGGTAGAGAACAGGAATCATGCCAGGATTATTTATTAGCAAATCCAAAAGGGAAGATATCGAGAAAGAGTTGAAAATATGAATGCTGATGAAATTTATAATTAAAAGAGGCATTAGATGTAGCGACAGCGTGTGAAAAAACAAGGACCATTGTTGAACAGAGCTTTTGTTAATGGAGCTGAATAATTTAACATAGGAGAAATAACATTATATTTGATTACTTTGGTCTGTTTAGGTTTAGAAATGAAAATAACAGTTTTTTGCCACAATTTAAAAGTGAAAATGCCTGCATTACAACCAAAGACACTAAATAATTTATTTGTAGGAAATGATGAAGCGTCCGGTACATTCCGTAGTCGTATTAGAAATTATAATTGTGCATTTTCTTTTGCATTATTTGGAGTCAAACTGGCAACACATCCCGGAAGGATTCCATATTGCTTCCGTATTACAAGGCCAAGCTTACCACACGACGACAACTCTGCATCCTTCTAATGATCAACCGACGTGCGGCCAGTTATGCATCATTGATGCGGATGAAGCTCTGCAGCACAGGATGGATGCACCTCAAAATTCGCTGTGTTCCCCGGTAACTATGAGAAAAATAAGTGATATTAACCACCAAATTAAACCTTATGCCGAATTGTACAAAAACATGCACGGAGTTGAACAAGAAGGAAAGGCGAGAGCCATGAGAGACAGTGTGCTAATACGGAGAGGGTCCGATATCAGGTGCTACAATTACCCCACCATCTATGAAATAGCAGCAGTGTTTGTTAGGGAAAAGAGACATTTTGCGTATCCAAGAGATGCTCCTCCTGCAAAAATATCTTACACGTGCCCTCTATGTGCACTCTATGAGCTACCCTATTCGGTGTCCCCATGGGGAATCTGGATGTCATTGGGAGATACAACATGTCGAGGAACGCCAGGAAAAGATGGTTTGGAATTTTAAAGGCACACAATGCGGAAAGTGAACATGGAAACTCTGATATTCATAAGACAGATCGAAGGAGAGACTTAGGAAAACAACGCAAAACCTACCTAACGTGCACGATTGAATGAATATGCGGGGCAGGTTTTGGTCGAGATGTCCAAATGACAAAATTTACCGATAGCTACAAAAGACAGAAAGTTGTGAAGAACCATGATCGCCAATGTCCTGAATGGACACGCCACTTAGAAAAGAAAAGAATGTCGTTGTCGTGACAGGAAATATTCTACTTATGTCAATCTCGAGGTAATTGTATTTGCTTGTTTTCTTACATCATTTGAAAAGTTGTGAAACATCTGTCAGAAGACACGCATAATAATAAAATATAGCACGCCTTGTGCAACAACAACAACAACAGCGACAAAAACTACAATAATAATATTTAAAAAAATTTTAAAGTTTTCTTATTTATTTTTTTCTGGTGAATCTTAATTATTATGATTGCATAAACCCATAATAATGTAATAGAAATTCCCCATCACATAAATATTTGAAGTTAATAATTTTAACGAAATATTGCTATGACAATCGTACATATGAATGCTGGACGTTATTCTAAGAAGTACAAATGAAACTATTTGAAGTTGAGAACTGTTTGCATTTCGCCGAAACGGCTGTTAAACACTTCTATCTCAATGAAACCAAGTAGCGTTTCTGATATGTGTTTTTCCACGCACACAAAATAGAATAGGAGACGTTAAACAGTTTATCTTCCCTTCTTTCTTTCTTTCTTTCTTTTTTTTTCTATTTTTTTTTTTTGGTTAATTCTTTCTTTGTTTCTTCCTTTCTATCTTTGATCTTATCACTGAAATGAAGCAGTATCTTTCCTCCACTTTTCACCAGATCAGAACGGACCAGTCCATTATTCATAAGGTATTGGCAGGGCGTAACGGTCGTGCTAACTAAGAGTGGGTCAAGCAAATATCAATAATAATAATAATACTGATAATAAAAAAAATAAAAACAACAGCAACAATAATAATAATAATACCAAAAACAAAACAACAATAATAATAATAATAATTATTATTATTATTATTATTAAGAAAATTGTCCTTGAATAATTAACAGAAATGTCTATCTAGAATCCGCCCTTCCCCTACACCTGTGTTATTCAAGATAACTATTTCGAATAAATCTATTTAAAAGCGTTTTACTAAAGAATGTCGACGTGCAAACAATGGTTTGTTAAACTGTAGTCTGTAAATTTTAAATGGTTACATTTAATTTCGTGTCAATGTTCATATTTATCAGCTTACTTAGTGAGACTATCTTTAAGTGAGACTATCTTTTTCTCTGATAAGCTAAGAATAAATATTTAATTATTTTCTTATTTTACTATTCTTACTATTTCTTTTATCATTATGCCTCAAATACAAAACTCTTGTGTGATATATTTAATCACCGTCTGTTGTATCTTGCCTTTTGAGTTTTCTGTATTCCTCGGTACGACGATAAGCTGCATCCGGCAGTAAGGCTTCTGATCGGGAAATTGGAGGTTTTGAAGAAAGCGAAACCACCTGTTAATTACTGTTGTTTTCAGGCCCACCTTGAATCGAGATGGTAGCACCTGTTCAAACTATGGGCAAATAGTGTAACTTGAATCAAAACAAAACACTATAAATTTATTAGACTGCATTCAGATAGTAAAATAGCAGCATTATATGAAAATAACTTGCAACATATATTTATGGTAAAATGGCCATCCGTACATTTTATCCTGCAGCTGAAGGCATACAAGTGAGTTCAAATTCAGGGTGGGCCAAAAGTAGCTTTACAGTTGTTTCACTGTTTGTTTCACGTTTTAGATTTAACTTATACAAATCATAATTCCATTATGCAGCACGGCCCTAATATGCTTTGGCAGTAAGGTACTATCTTAACAAAACATTTCCACAGCGTTGGTTCGGAAAAAAGAGCAGCAACGAATGGCCAATATGTTTACCTATTCTAACATCAATGGATTACTTTTTGGTGGGTGTCGTAAAGAACATTTTGTATCAGAGAAATCCCCACACATTGGAGGAATTAAAAAAAAGTGCATCTCGGAAGCATTTATTGAACTTGAGGCAGATCAGGATTTGTGTCGTGGTATGTGTCATAGTGTTCTGGAGTAGTTTGATGAATTTTGCCATGTTGAAGGAGGACATTAAGAAGTTTTAGAGATTAAACTGTGCTAAAAATTAAAGTAAAGTTTTAAGCAAATGTACATAAACAGTGTTGGACAAATATGATTGTAACAAATAAATGTAAATGAAATAAAATATTTAAAAAATGTAAAGTGCATACCTACTAAGTGTAAGCCTACTTTAGCCCACCCATTGCTGAAGAGGGTTTTTTTTTGGAGGTGCTTGACGTCTTTCTTATTGATTATAGAATAAAAACGTTTACTGATGATATTTAGCGGACTGATAAGTCTGTACTGGGAAGAGGAAGATAGCACGCCAGCATTCTTGAAAAACGGACATATGCTTGACACATTCCACAGGCTTGGGAATAATTTCTCCCTCAAGCATCGATTGTTAGGATCGGGGTTAATTCCGGGCTGATATTCTTAAGGGAAAACACTAGACTTTTCTCTGAGTCAGTGGATTTCTTAGGTTCAAGGCCTTTGATAGAGACTTCTCGTGCTGTAATGTAATATTACTGAGATTGCTCAGTGAGACGTAGTAACTTGGGGAGGTTGGTCTTTGTGGTCTAACGTTGAGTTAGAGGCAAAGATAGAGGTGAATAGTTAGAATATTCGCTAAGCATTTATTAGGGCAGAAAATTATGAAGATATCTCTTCTGACACACAGGAAGGTTTTGCTATAATCTGAGTGAGTTCATTGGTGATGGAGAAATCTCTGGAAGACTTGCTTCAATATTGGTTTTGCTGGAATAGACAAGCCATTCTTTATGTTGGGATATTAAAGCTGGCCGAAGGAAAATTGAGTGAGGATATTATCAATCTTATCAGATATTTGGTCAAAGATTACCGACCCTTTGGCCTGAGGGCGATAGGGAGCAAAGACAAATGTGGTATTATAAATAAGTGCCATGTGGAAGCCCGTATACGGGGGATCGGGTTCCTCGGTTTTTACGAACCTGCCACATGGAGATTCGTCCATCTGTAGGTTTTC
>OZ038500.1:25566229-25583729 GCA_964036315.1 Acanthosepion esculentum | reverse complement strand
CGCGTGGACTCTTCCACCTATAAATAGGAGCAGGTACTGCCTTTTCGGAGGGAAGTTTCCAGCAGTCAGCTCTGACAGTCGGACCGAACATTCTTGCTGTAACACTCTCTTTTGTATACATTTGTATTACTGTTTCTGTTAATATATATATATTTTTAACTCAATTCCTCTCCTGTGTCTTTATCTCTGACCCTAACAAAGGCACAACAGAAAGCAATATTTATTTTCAGTAAAATCCAAAAAACATCACAAAAAGCCAAAAGGAGTTGAAAGAGGCCGGTCTTCATCTGTCTTATAATTAAAATTAGCTAGGCACGTACACGGACTCAAACATACCACAATATTCCTTACACCAAAACAAGACAGTCTTACTTACCATTCCCACTACAGTCACCACAATACCTCAGACATTCTATGAAGTCATAACTTGTCCCCAGATGTAAAATTTGTCTTTCTGTGTGGGGAATAAAACAATAACTTTTACGAAGTAAGAAAGCTTATAGAACAATCGCCATGAAAATAATTATAGAAAAACAACGGGAAGCTACTGTATGGCGGTGATAAAGTGACTTGAGTCGATATGACAGGTCAGGACCGATTACATCACAGATCATAGTTTGGAATTTGGCAAGAAGGACGAGTTATACACTAGGGTCACCTGAACAGATATGGCAATAATATCCAATGCTCGGAAGAATGGTATATATATTAATGTACAAAATGAATTCTGACAACGAAATTGCCTGAACTTATACCTCGAATCGACGTTCCTTGCAGTAGACATGCCAGCGATTCAATATAGCCATTCCACTTCATATATGTGGAAATATGAGCCCAAGGAGCCACAATGAGATGCTCAAATGTGGAGTGGGTAGGTCAACATCAGTCATGTTATTACATTATCTATTTACAAGAATCTATATATAAAATTATGTGAATTCCCTCAGTTCGTCTGTCCGTACCCACACCCTCTAAAATAACCATATATTGACCGATCAAAACCGAATTTTGGAGAGACGTGAAAACAGCTAAGTGCACACAAAGTACAGTTGGTTTTCTTGGGTAAGTAACTGAATACAATAAACTTTCATTAATAATTTTGTAAAATCATAATTTTTATTATTTAAGATACAAAATACTAATTTAATAAAAATGCATTATTGCTTTTGCGCATCTTTTCTTTAAGTTATATATACAAAAATCCAGTTTCCAGTTCTCCCTCCGTTTGACGGAACTATGACCAAATCACAAGTCCAAGCGCTTCAAAAATTTGGAATTTGCCTCCAAAATGAAATATTTCCGCATGAGCAGTTGTATGTTACTTGTTCAAGAGTAAGAAATAATAAGAATTTATTCTTCATTATTAGAAATAACAGAAGAAAAAATAATCGTAAAAAATATTGTTTAACATGAAATCCTACAAAATTAAATTAAAGAAATTATTAAACCACGGATTAGATTTTTCAAACATATCAGCTCATTCGAATTTCATCGACTTGTAAATTCTAAAAAAAATATGACGATAACTTCATATTAAAATTCTAAAATACCGTAAGGATTCTGGTAATACTATATTTGCAAGTTTAGAAAAATATCCGAAACAACTGAGACGAAATATTTATTATTTACCATACTGTAAAGAAGCAAATATGAAAAAAAAATTCATTCATAAATTTATAAAAAAATGTTGGTGAACGAGGGAAAATTTTAATAAATTCATGAGGTCGACGACTGTCCCACAACCCCTTTCCGGTCCTTTGAACTGGAGTATAAGTATATCACTTGGTTCTTGTTTAGGATTCGTTTTCCAGTTCCTTGTAAACTATACTTAAACTCTATATGCCTAATGTCTCTGCCTGACATAAATAAATCTTCAAGTCTAGAATAAGCTTTTATCTTTACTGCATAGACACATAAAATTTACTTATTGCCCTTTCTTAAGCTAACTGTATCTCTCTACCATGAGAAGCTCTCGAGCTTTATACTGGGTGAAATTTCCCTTAAAAAATCTATTATAAATTTTAAAACAATGAATTTTTCAGGTATTTATTTAATTTTCACTCGTTACATGAATTCCCTAAAATGTTCTTCGCCGAGAAAGATGAATAAATCCGCTTTCATATGTTTAGATTTTATTAAAATTGCAAAATTAGCTTTTTAAAGAAATAAATATTGCCAAGTCTGTTTACGGTAATAAGCGTGTCAAAAGAGGCGCCAACCTTTTGACAGAAACTTTTTTTCAGGTACATTAGTTAGAAGTTAACGTTAATTCATATTTCCTTTCTTTAGAGAGTTAATTACAATAAGAATGAATGGAAAATTAAAGAAAAGAAAATGAAACTGATATTACATTTTACTTTTCTCTTTTGTTTTAAAAGTGTATATTTAATTTTATATGTAGTTTCGCAAAAATATATGCAGAATATTTTCAAGCAATCTAAGTGTTATCTTTCAATCCATCGATTTTCTTACTGAACAACGAAGCGATCGTATGTGAATGTTTCTACGATATTGTTATACCTCGAGGCATAATTACGTCATGTGTAATCTCTTGTCCATTTTGGGTTGTAAGAAAAAAATAAAAATGAAGAGGTGTTTAAATAGCCAATGGACGAATAGCAATAATGTCGTGGATATTTTTCTTCTAGGAAATAATGTTTTACTTTGTCATTATTATCTCAAGGTTAACCCTTTTTTATTATCGCAGAAAATTAATAAATGTTGAGCCTGGAGATTATAACATTGTCGAATGCCAGAAAGATCAACGGGAGGAATTAACGTAAAAAAAGGAAAACAATTTATACTTGCTTACAAAGGACGGAATATACGTCTATCAACTCATGTAAATTGGCATTTAAAGAAATATAATAAAATAAATATCGAGGTACATTTTGAAACTGAAAACACTGCAAATAAAAGAAGAAAAAGATGAATAAAAGATGAAAATATTTTTGAAACATTCTAGGAAACCCAGTGCAAGGACAAAAGTTCGCAGGTGTCGGCATTACGAAAGCTTTATTCAACTGAGAAAATTAAGTTTCGCGTTTGTGTTCACTTATAGTCCCAGTAAACAGAAATACCTCTCTCAACGAGGAGACTAACAAAACAAGGGGAGACAAATCTTGATAATTCCTAACACTCTGGTAGATGGAATATGATAAGAAAGAAGATTTGGAATAATTAGGACACATGTTTGTTGTTTGATTTTGTATAATGTCATATCAACCTCTATCGGTTAATTAATGTCGGAATCTGAAGATTTTGAACATAATTTCCTGGCTTCAACTACAGATGAAATTTATTGTTGGTCCTTTGTGCTGTAAAAGTTATTGTCGGGCATTTTGCTATTGAAATGTATTCTTGGTAATTCTAATATAAGCTGTATTCTTAGTCATTTTCCTTTAGAAATGTATTCTTAATTTTACCATAAATATTGCAATTGCGATGAAAAGTTAAGTTAAAGTTAAACCTTTAATAAATAACTGTTTTTTTAAGCCTTACACTTTGATTCATATTTAAATTTAACTTTAAATGAAATATTTATTTAATTTTTAATCACATGTAAATACAGTAGTTACTACTTGTTATTTCAGATTGTTTATGATTTGCCTAGATGCAAAAACGGACGGAGGGATGGACACACGTGCACTGCGCTGTATTTCTATAGATAAGTTATTATCAATAGAATCCATTACATTTACTTACGTGCTAATACCCTTGGGAAAGGTATGAATCCTCTTCTTCTCCCCCCAGCTATGGATAAATAGCAAGACAGACCTGGTTCTATAGCCTAAGATGGTAACTTGTCTACCAGAGAAAGAAATGAAAACCTACTGAGGGAAAAAAATCTGCCTCGTCAGTCATGTATAGAAAGGTATCTGATCACCTAAGCGTGTATCACGCATGGCACATAACTGACAGATTAGCAGTAGAAGTTGCCGACGTATGAATCAGCGTTATTTCTTACCTATATTTGGTATGTGTTACTACATCATAAAGTCAGGTTATGAACCAGTAACACATTTACAAACAATTTTGAATATTTATTATAAAAGTTGGTAGTGGAATTTTTTTTCCTCTAAGAGTTGACGATGGCGGTAAAAAGGCTGGGAAATACAGTTAAAAATTATTGCTTGGATTCGAAACTATAATTTTGAACAGTGAAACCTCCATTAATATGTTTTAACCTATATCCTACTAGCCTCTGTTTAATGTGACGCCGACACTCTTCCATAAATCTAAAGTATAAATATAAATTATGATTTTTGAAAAGCAAACTTTCATTGAGATGAGTTTTCATATGAATATAGATGACACAACCCTTGTCAAAATATAGGGGAAAAAGAATGCGCCAGCTTTAATTGGCTTCAGTGGCATATGGATTAAACAGAAGAACAGATTACAAGACTAACGATAAGAATTAGCAAATGAAAATTTTAAACTGCGTAGAAAACATATCAGCGCGAAGTGTATGGAAGTAAGAACCCCTGGAGAAATGGAAAAATATTTGTCCAAAAAAGTAAATAAATTGAGGAAAATAAAAGAAAAAAACAGTAAAAAACATGATAACAGAATGGTTGAAATGCTAAAAAATGAAATGCGAAGTGAGGAAGATATTTGATATATGAGAAACGTATTATGCATGTTACTATTTAAAAAAAAAATGCCTGCCACAACATTTCCTGATATGACTTCGTCGAATGTCTGCAATCTGAGTCATTTTCTTAAATCACCAAATCAGATCGAGACTTTCATATGGATGTCTTATAAGGCACCAAAATTAGTCAGAAATATATGTACTGTCGAGGTACTAACCATCCTCGATGTTGTTTATATTCGGAGATCGTAAGGGAACCGGTGTTTTAAAGTAATATGGCCGTATGTCAAAACATAGTTTGAAAGAAAAATGAAGAACAGAGATTGAAAAAAAAAACGCGAATATCTTTTTTAAAAACGAAAAATATTGTGAAACCAATAAAACATTTAATATATTTTTGAAAGATTATGTTTTTGTTTGATTTCAGAGGCCGCTCTGATTTGTTTTATTCTGCAAATTCCAGGAGAATTTCTATAGCGAGCAAAATAGATTTCGCCTGAACACCCACAAAGAAACAGCATTTAACTATTTGACGTTACCATCATTGCAAGTAGAGGGAAAATAATTTTGATAAAGATGGGAAAAAGCAATAAAAATTTGAATTATTCGAAAAAGAAGGAAAACAGGCCCATAGCGTTAAATATGCCATTGTTAACGGAATCTAATCGGAAAAAAATTCTGTGTTTAATGGAAATCAAAGTGTATTCATTCATACGATTTTCGTAATCTGCCAGATTTTGTAACTGTGCAAGGCTGAAAGAGAAAAAAAAAACAACTTTTTCTTACTCCAAGTAAGCTGGCCAGTTATTGTGCTATTATAAGCCTGTCTTTTTAAATCAAACTTAGAAACTATCGTACAGAGAAAAAACAAAGAAAAAACAACCCGCGGTATATTCTTCAGCCTACAAATTTAAGATCTGGAAATATTATTTGAAGGATCTGTGCAATCACTAAATACTGCAAACAGCCGAAAACATTGTAGCAGAATGAAAAGCTTAATATATAATAGGCAACCAGCAACGGTAAAAATCATGGCTTCAGAAAGTGTCTAATATAAAAAAAATAAAATGGCAGGTAAAAATGTCGGGACATTTTATAGAAAAAAAGGGGAAAGTAAGAAGAAAATAAGTTAAAGAAAGAAAGAAAGTAAGAAAGAAAGAAATAAAAAAGAAAGAAAGAAAGTAAGAAAGAAATCATATCATTATTAACGGATTTCCTCGTCCCTGTATCCTCATTTTCGTTATAACAACCAAGATGAGAATCTCTGAAAGAACACAGATGAAGTTTGTCAGTTTGAAGGTAAAGAGACTGCGTATTTCCAGAAACAATGTTCCCACAATACAAAAACGTTTGCTTTACTTGAATTTTTTTAAGAGCAACGAAAACTGGCAAAAACACAAATGTTAAATAAGAGATATAGAAGAAAGAGGCTATGGCCAATCCAGCATTAACACGTACACAAATGAGTGAATTCAGTCTTAATGCAGATCATAACAGGAAAGCAATTTGTACAACAACAGAAAAAAATAAACAGCATTAAGAAAAACAAAAAAGAAAACATAAAAAATAAAAGACTGAAGTGGTCGAAAGAACATTTAACAAGGGGTACTGGGAAGTGGCAAAAAATATTTTTAGTGACGAATGCAAAATAGAATTACATTCTAATACAAAACAATCTAGCTTTTCGGCTCCAGTTCTTTTCCCACCGCCATAACATTGCTTCCCTCTGCATTTTCTATAAATAAATGGTAACTGTTCAGATGTTCGCTATGGTGCCTTTACTTTATAAGTGAAGCGGAGTCTTTCAAATTTTCTTATGACATACGGCCATATTACGTTAAAACACCGGTTCCCTTACGATTAGACTGGCAACAAGGTCTCATCAGTATACTGCTGAATTAGCTAGAGATAACCGTAAGTTCTTTGGTAACAGTTTATTTTCTCGCACTTCTTGGTTGTGGAACTTCCAACTCCATGCTTTCAAGCCGACTTTAGTCTTCAAAAATTTTAATTCAATGCCAATCGCTCTCTACTGTCATTTTGATCTCTCTCCTTAGTAATGTTTCTTTTTTCTAATTATTCCACATCTAGTACCCCCCCCCCATTTTTTTTAGTGGCTTTACTGTCTTGCTTCGAGTGAACCTGATTATAAATAATGTAACAAGACCAGTGGGGCAAGATGTAGAATCTGGTGGTGGACACGTAATTGTATGATCTTTTATAAAATCATGTTGGCAAAATATAAACATGGCTGCGGTTTACTAATAATATGGATATCATGAATGAGGTGTGTGATATGAATGAAAGAAGAGTTGAATTAGAAGTGTAGGTTATTGTGATAAAAAGGATTAGATGACGACTTACATATTATAATAGGGTGTTAAGAAGTTTAATAATGATTTGCAATTATTTTATGATCATTTTATCATAGTGATTTTTTACCCCTATAGATAAAAAATACGATATATTGAGAATTGATTCAGCTGTGTAAAGACCCACGTTTTCATTGGACTGATGACGATATTATATCAAAGTCCCAAAATTCTTATATAACCTTTTAATCTACTTTCTAGTTTGAATAATCTTAAGTCGCCTGGCAGTAATTTGTCAGATAAATTTTATATAGAGTCATGCAATAAACAAATTTTCCTGATATCAGTAAAAAGATTGACTTTCGATTTAGTTAAGAATTGTGTTGATGAAAGCATCAACGTGGGATTCTGATCCACAAGGCCAAAAGTCTTTGGATGGAAGCTTCTCCTTACGCATGGAGGAAATGAAGCAGATTCGCTTCTGTGGAAATAGCATAACCTGTACGAAAAGTAAAGGCCTGAACTTGTGTAACTAAAGAATGATAATGAAGAATTCCTTAATGACAGTATATTGACCCAGATTTTAAATCCCTTCAAATTTAATTCTGTAGTACTAATTATCTGTTTTGTAGACTCTGTAAAGAACATTTGTTAAGATTTAACTAGACCGTTTTGAAATGCTATTTCAGCAGGATTTATCTGCGAAAGAATTAAAAATATTCCAGCAAACTGCATAATTACTTATCGAAAATGAATTTACTAAATACACACAAATGGAAATGCGCGTAAGTCAATGATGTGTTTTCCCATCGGACTTATTCTACCCTTACAGATAGGCGATCATTCGAGAACTATACGTACTACCAGGAATCACTAATGGCGCCCACTACCTTAAAAACATAACATATGAAAATAAGAAACTGATAATAACAGTCACAGAAAGGAAAATACAGGAACTCCGACAGAAGGAAGTGTAGGGATGCTAGGAGAAAGGACTGAACATCAATTGTAAAAAGACAGACTATATATTTGTTACGAAGAGATACGATTTAAGAAATGTAAACAACAAAATGAAGCAAATACTAAAGATTACGTATCTAAGAAGTGTTTTAACAAGGGATTGAAAATGTGATACCAAAATCCGAAGTTGCTTTGGAATTTGCAAAAGATGCCTTCCAAAACCTAAGCTCAGTATTAAGAAACTGGAAAATTGCGTTATAACCAAAAGAAAACAGTACTGGACTGTTATGTAATATCAGTCCTACTATATGACAATTAATGCTGAATAGTCTCCTTACAAACGAGACTTGATGCAACATATAAACATTTTTACAGAAGGGTGCCTAAGCATTGTAATAACAGCAAGAATGTTGTGGACAATAATGAAATTAGTGAAAGTGTAAATAGTATCTGTGTTTTTCCAGAAATGCTATATGTATAATTCATAACAATATCATTAACATGATCATCACCCTCCCTCATCATGATTTCAACGTGTTAGACATTGTATATTTGTAGTACAAGTTAAGGTATATATGACTCCTTATATATAAGTTGTCCTGGGTAAGACGATAAATTACGTCCAACAGCAAAGCTTCTGATCAGGAGATTTTGAGGAGCGTCGAACCACCTCTTAATTGCTGGTGTTCCCAGGTCCACCCTGACCAGGGAGATAGCACCTGTTTGGGTCCCAGCTATGGGCAAATAGTTAACCCCGAAACTGAGGTAAAAAGCATTATAAAAGTGTAAAAATAGGTTTTCATACCAGAAATACTTTGTAAAACTCATTGCCAGAGATAAATTTTTGTAAGTGAATTCGGCTGGAATTCGAACTCGGCTCTCCGATTCCTCAATCCGAACCGCTATCCAGTACTCCACCGTGCCTCCCTTTTTTCATTTATACTACCGTTTTAATTTTGTATATTTTATAATTTCTAAATAGTTTCTTAAACTGAAAACGCATACTTATTTTGATTGTTACAATACTTGGAATAAAGATATCTTCCTTTCTTTTTGATTGCAGTTGTTTTGAAATATGTGCTAATATGGTTTCCAATAAATAGTAAAATAGTGATACTTCTTAACGAAGTTTTTATTGTCATATAAAATATATCTATTATAGTTATTTATATATGTTCCAATAAGTTTACTTCAACATATGTAGAATATATGACGAGTAAAATAGTCTAAAAAATATCAACTCAATCAAGGCTAGAAAATGACGATTAGGCAGCTCCAGACCAGATATGGAGAGCTATAGTCCATTTTTGGTTTACACCAGAATGTTATTCGGTTGGTGCATAATTATCAGGCGTTTTCGTAAGCGAGTTATTTCTTAAAAATTCCTGTTTTGTTTACTTTTTAATAAAAATATTATTTTATTTTCAGTTTATATATAAATGCGTGTGTATAATCATAGTCATTTAAAAAGGTTATTGTTGAATTGTTATGTTTCTTTTTTCACAATAATTATTGTTTAAAAATGTCTGATAATTAAAAACCAACCCAACAGTAATAGACGATTGATATTTATTAATTAAGCCAAGATCCAACAACTTTGCTATGATGTACCGTCGTAAACAGGAAAAATAAGCGCCAAATAAAATCTTAACAGATTTTAATATCGCCAAATCTGATGCAACTTTCGGACAAGTAGATCATTTTTCGTATCTAGGCAGCATTTTATCGAACATTAGAATACGATGTTGAAACTGAATTGGAAATGCACAAGGTGCATTTAGAAAGCTAATCAAACGTGTCATCAATAAGGATAAACTTATTAAATTTAACAATAAAAATGCTAGTTTGTAATGCTGTTGTCATTTCAAATTAGCTATATTGTCGTGAAACGAGGAATCGCAACATTCAAAAATTAGGACACTTTCGCCAGCAAAAGCTTTGTTCATTGGGAATACTACGTGACCAGCAACAAAGTCATGGTAAGAAGCAACAGCCAAATCATCGAGTTGCTGATCATGAGACACCGTCTTCTATGGTCAGGACATGAAACAAGACTCAAAGTTTTCACGTCAAATCTTATTCAGATAAAAAGCCACGGTTTTACCTCCTTTTAAAATACAAGGACTAACTCAAAGCAACAGTGAAAGCCACTGGACTTGAGACTAAATATTTTAAAACACAAGATTGAGACCGTACCATCTCATCGTGTTCCATCAGCTTCGGAACGAAAACCTGTGAAGCCATCAAAAGAGAAAAGGAAATCAAACGATCCGAGAGAAAGGTACGACAAAATCAACTCCGTCCGCCACTAAGACTCCCATTCTGTCAATCGCCGATTCTTTCATGCAAGAACTGGTTTACTTCATCTTGATGACTAAGTAAAACAATTCTTGCATGTGAACAAAAAAACTAAGGTCCTTACAGATCCAGCCCCAAATAAAGGAATCATCATAAAGGAACCGATTAGCACTTAATCAATTAAATTCTTGGATAGGAGATAAATTGTTGGTTGCTTTTGTTTAGCGGCAATTCAGCCTCTTAACGTAGGAATTTAAATATTTTGTAAGGAATTTTATTTTTCTGGCAGGCGGAGATAATAATAATTTTAGTAATACAATTTTACTAATAAACCTATAACTAGGGGGAGAAGAGATGAATTCATACATTTCCAGAAGAGCATTTACTAGTAAATGATTATAAGGAACCCAACTGCAACTGGAAGTAGGCTCTCACATTAAAACTTCTGAGCCATTATTCATTACACCACCCAGTATTCGACGGCAGTAAACCATCCATGTACTGACCAGAGTCGACGCTAATTAACGACGGTGATCGTACAGGAACCGGTGTTTCAACTGGAGGTAGCCGTAATCTCTAGAAGATAAAGCCGACGAAGATTAATGTTCACGTTTATTTTTTAAAATTAGTGTAATTTAAAGCTTCTCTTTTCCGCTAGAAAATACATTATTCGCGTTTTTTTGACAGACGAAATCTGTAGCCCAGTACCAGCGCGTTCGTCTACAACATTTTTATTAACTGTTATAATTTGCTGCTAACGGATATAACATTATATCCGACTTCAGGTACTCCTCGTGACCTCACTAGGAATTCTCTTCGATTGACTCCAACCGACTCATTTTGAGTTCTTTATTTAAGGCGTCTTGTTTAGATAATTTGTGTTACCGGTAATGTCTTACTTACTCCAAAACATCAACACCGAAAATTCTCTAATTCTCAAATCAGAAGAAGATTTGTACTATCATCATCATTATCAATAACTGTGATATCAGTTACCTGATTATTAGGAATGTAATCACAATTGCTAAATGCTTTTCATCGTCTGCAACCTCGCCTGCCATACGAGTATATATATCCTCAATTAGTGTATCTTTATTATCGACATTTTTGTTTTTTTTAAATATATTTTAGATTCATTCAGTGATTAATTTATCAGACAGGCCGACTTTAGTAATATAATTTCGCGTTGACTAGAATTCCAACGAAGATTTGATCAATTTTCTTAATTAAAATGCTTTCGGCACTTTTTTCCGCATGTTTTTAATCTCATTAAATACATACGTCTTATTTCTTATTTTTTTGATTTAATGTGACTGGCATTTTTTCCTGCTGGTGTCCTCGTCTTTGTGTGCAACATTTTATTCATAGTGTTTTCTTTTTTCACTTCGTTTTAATTGAAAAACCTGTACGTATTATGAGCGATCAAGTCATGAAAAAGCGGAATATCAATTAGATAAGATCATATTTCAGTTACGTGGATGATATCAGATTGGAAAAATAATTTTTTTTACAGAAGAAAATCAAATGAAATCGACAATTTCAATGAGATTTTTTTCTCCTTTATTTCATCAAATCAAAAAGTATATTTGATTGCATATTACATAAAACAGGTTGTAAGCCCGGTCGCTGGAAAGCAGAAACGATGTTATTTCGGAATTTAGATAAAGCATTAGAAACACGATCAGTCGTCAGCTGAGTACATGATATAAGATACTTGAGCTAATTGGAATCGTGACCAGTTGTAGCATAAAATTGTGTTATTCGAGACTGTAGCTGATTGGTACGCGATCGGTGGTCACCCGAAATGGTGTTATTCGAGGCTGTAGCGAATTATAAGAGCGATCACTGGACAACTGAATTGGCGTCATACGAGACTGAATCTAATTAGAAGCGCGATGAGTGGTAATTCGAATTGGTGTTATTTGAGACTGCAGCGGATAAGAAGAGAGATCAGTAGATATCCGAATTGGTGTTATTTGAGACTGCAGCGGATAAGAAGAGAGATCAGTAGATATCCGAATTGGTGTTGTTTGAGACTACAGCGGATAAGAAGAGAGATCACTAGATATCCGAATTGGTGTTATTTGAGACTGCAGCGGATAAAAAGAGAGATCAGTAGATATCCGAATTGGTGTTATTTGAGACTGCAGCGGATAAGAAGAGAGATCACTAGATATCCGAATTGGTGTTATTTGAGACTGCAGCGGATAAAAGAGAGATCAGTAGATATCTGAATTGGTGTTATTTGAGACTGCAGCGGATAAGAAGAGAGATCAGTAGATATCCGAATTGGTGTTATTCGAGAATTCAGCGGATAAGAGAGATCAGTAGCTATCCGAATTGGTGTTATTCGAGACTGCAGCGGATAAGAGAGATCAGTAGATATCCGAATTGGTGTTATTTGACACTGCAGCGGATAAGAAGAGAGATCAGTAGATATCCGAATTGGTGTTATTTGAGACTGCAGCGGATAAGAAGAGAGATCAGTAGATATCCTAATTGGTGTTATTTGAGACTGCAGCGGATAAGAAGAGAGATCAGTAGATATCCGAATTGGTGTTATTTGAGACTGCAGCGGATAAGAAGAGAGATCAGTAGATATCCGAATTGGTGTTGTTTGAGACTACAGCGGATAAGAAGAGAGATCACTAGATATCCGAATTGGTGTTATTTGAGACTGCAGCGGATAAAAAGAGAGATCAGTAGATATCCGAATTGGTGTTATTTGAGACTGCAGCGGATAAGAAGAGAGATCACTAGATATCCGAATTGGTGTTATTTGAGACTGCAGCGGATAAAAGAGAGATCAGTAGATATCTGAATTGGTGTTATTTGAGACTGCAGCGGATAAGAAGAGAGATCAGTAGATATCCGAATTGGTGTTATTCGAGAATTCAGCGGATAAGAGAGATCAGTAGATATCCGAATTGGTGTTATTTGAGACTGCAGCGGATAAGAAGAGAGATCAGTAGCTATCCGAATTGGTGTTATTCGAGACTGCAGCGGATAAGAGAGATCAGTAGATATCCGAATTGGTGTTATTTGAGACTGCAGCGGATAAGAAGAGAGATCAGTAGATATCCGAATTGGTGTTATTTGAGACTGCAGCGGATAAGAAGAGAGATCAGTAGATATCCTAATTGGTGTTATTTGAGACTGCAGCGGATAAGAAGAGAGATCAGTAGATATCCGAATTGGTGTTATTTGAGACTGCAGCGGATAAGAAGAGAGATCAGTAGATATCCGAATTGGTGTTGTTTGAGACTACAGCGGATAAGAAGAGAGATCACTAGATATCCGAATTGGTGTTATTTGAGACTGCAGCGGATAAAAAGAGAGATCAGTAGATATCCGAATTGGTGTTATTTGAGACTGCAGCGGATAAGAAGAGAGATCACTAGATATCCGAATTGGTGTTATTTGAGACTGCAGCGGATAAAAGAGAGATCAGTAGATATCTGAATTGGTGTTATTTGAGACTGCAGCGGATAAGAAGAGAGATCAGTAGATATCCGAATTGGTGTTATTCGAGAATTCAGCGGATAAGAGAGATCAGTAGATATCCGAATTGGTGTTATTTTAGACTGCAGCGAATTATAAGAGCGATCACTGGACAACTGAATTGGCGTCATACGAGACTGAATCTAATTAGAAGCGCGATCAGTGGTAATCCGAATTGGTGTTATTTGAGACTGCAGCGGATAAGAAGAGAGATCAGTAGATATCCGAATTGGTGTTATTTGAGACTGCAGCGGATAAGAAGAGAGATCAGTAGATATCCGAATTGGTGTTATTTGAGACTGCAGCGGATAAGAAGAGAGATCAGTAGATATCCGAATTGGTGTTGTTTGAGACTGCAGCGGATAAGAAGAGAGATCACTAGATATCCGAATTGGTGTTATTTGAGACTGCTGCGGATAAGAAGAGAGATCAGTAGATATCCGAATTGGTGTTATTTGAGACTGCAGCGGATAAGAAGAGAGATCAGTAGATATCTGAATTGGTGTTATTCGAGACTGCAGCGGATAAGAGAGATCAGTAGATATCCGAATTGGTGTTATTTGAGACTGTAGCGGATAAGAAGTGAGATCAGTAGATATCCGAATTGGTGTTATTCGAGAATAGAGCTGATTGTAAACATGTTCAGCGATACACGAAATGGTGTTATCCCAGTCTGTAGCTGATTAGAAGCGCGATCAGTTGTCACCTGAAATGAGGTTATTCCTGACTCTAGCCGATTGGAAGCGCAATTAGTTGTCACCTAAAGTGAGGTTTGTCGTGACTGTAGCTGAAAAGCTGGAGGAGCGACCTGTAGACAGCCGAAAAGTTCTTATGCGAGACCGCAGCTGATTGGATGCACGATCTATCGATACCTAAATTGGTGTTATTCGAAACTGCATCTGATTGGATGCAATATTCTTTGTGGCATGCGCTGATTGGAATCAAGATGAAAGTTCACAGGAATTTGTGAACTCTCGTATCTGAGATATGATCATGTTGTATAAACTCTCACAGGGAACCCTATATTCGCTGTTTACTTTTAAAACATTAGATACTATTAATCGCTATCACTGTATACCAGAATCAATGTTATCTAAAATTTGAGACAATTTTAACCACAAACAGTAGACATTGGTGTTTGTGTTATTTGTGAGACAACTCTTTCACTGGACACCAAAATGGATGTTTCTTGAGACGTAAGCTGGAAATAAATAATTATTTTTTCTGGAACATATATTTTAAACCTATCCTTTAGCCGTCGATTATTTTTGACGGCAACAAACTTACTATTAGAAGCCATGTTAAAACGTTGTGTTTAATAGGGAATTATTTAAAACCTCCCGGGTGGAAGTAAAAATGAACGAAAATCAGTTTAGGTTTTCAATAAGTAAGTCTGAATCAAACAGAATATATAAACAATATAAATAAGAAATGAAATCGTTCGGAAGAACTAAACTTTCTATACAAAAGACGATTCATAGAAAACTTGAAAGAAGATCCGAACGACGATTAAACAGACAAAAAATATCATTGTCTATAAATAAAAATCCGAATATAAATACGTGTTTTGAACTAAACATTACTGCGCCTAGTTAGTTATTTAATTACAAAAATATAATCTGTCCGTTCAATCAGACTCTGTTGGTTAAATATCAAAGTAAACTTTTCTTAATGATTTCTGCCAAAGAATGATCTTTACTAAACAAGTGATCTAGTTTGTTGAAGTCGAATCAAAGAAAACACTATATATTCCTAAATTTCTGTGAAGTATGCCAGAGTCTTAAAATTCATGATGGTGTCTCCGATGTCTCAACGTTTTCGAAACTCGCCATTTGTTTTGAATATAGAGGTGTAAATATTAAAACGGTTAAAAGCTACAGAACACACGATTATTACATATTTTTATACTGTGAAAATTACCTGAAAGCAGCAAATATCTTTCATTTTAGTATTAAAAGCATTAGTTGTTAAGTCTCAATACTAATGTAGATGTCATTATGTGAGGCCGACACGGTGTACAAATTATCATACGTTTAGTTTACATTGCTAGGTTCATTGTGCTGAGATGAGTTTGATGTGCTGAGATGAGGTTGATATATATATATATATATATATATATATATATATATATATATATATATATATATATGTATATATATACAGAAATATAGTCTTAAAGTGTGCTATATTTATGGGGTAAAGTGCTCAATATCAGAGATAGAGCGTGTGTAAATATAAAAGTGGACATGGAAGTCAGCACTTAGAGGCGACAGTCTGTTTCATGCTAGTGCAATCGTCAGGCGACTAGTGATGTTATTTTTCTCGGCTATTTATATAAGGGTCAGTGGTGCATTATGGGTAGTCTATTTTGGCGGTTACTTTTACCGGAAGTCGCTTATTTGTTTATTTATTTATGTCAAATTATTTTGCTTGTTTTTTGTTTGTTTTTTTATTTTTATTTTTATTTTTTATCTTATATATTTATTTATTTATTCTTTCATTTTGATCGGTGTTTTTGGTTAACGTAGTAAAAATTTGTTTATATAGCTTATTGTTGGTAGTCTATGATGGCCGTCCTTTACCGGAAGTTGCTTGTTCGCTTATTTATTTGGGTCAAATTGTTTTGCTTGTTTTTATTTGTTTTCATTTTTATTTTTTATCTTATATATTTGTTTATTTGTCATTGATTAAATCTGTTTGTTGAATTTTGGGGTGTGATGTTGTGGTTTTTTTATGACTATTATTTAGGTGGGAACAGTTTTTAATTTATCTATTTAGGTTGGTTATCTTTATTTTTTTTTTTTTTTTTTTTTTAAACGGCTACTTTATCGTAATCGGTTGTTAGTTTATTTATATATTTGGATGTATTTAGATCGATTTATTATACTTGTTGTTATTTATTTGTTACACTATATATTTTTGGCTTTCGGTTTTTAAGTAACGTAGTATATTATATTTTATTAATGTTTTTTTATTATTTTTATTTGTATAACAGTTATAACTTTCGTCCGTTCTTTTGTTTTGATTTTATTTTGCATATTCTAACAGGTGTGGTTTTGTGATTTGTTTGGAGTAATTTATTTTGCTTATTTTATTGTTGTTTGTTTATATATTTATTTATTTTTCTATTTTAAGTTACGTAGTAAAAATTTGTTTTCATGTCTACATTTTGAGATTAGCTCGGATCTTTTATCTAATAATTTATTTTGATCTGGGAAGGTAATGATAGCTATTTTTTCCTCCAAGCAAAGTTTGCAAGTTTTTGTGACAATTATACACACGCTCTATCTCTGATATTGAGCACTTTACCCCATAAATATAGCACACTTTAAGACTATATTTCTGCATATATTCCTCGACTACTCACTAAAAAACATACCCACCCCTTCCCCTTACATATATAAACTAAAATTATTTGAAAAAACAGAAAGTTTCATAAAAAGAATGAGATGGAAAGCACATTTTTTAAACCAAGATCTTCACAATAATAATAATACACTCAAGGAAAAATACGGGTTCAAAACAAGAAAATGTCCCCCGCAACAAAAAGAATTAGATGACTTCGAGAAGGACTTAACTGACCTAGTTAGAAACATAAAATTCCATAAAAAACAAGATGCATTCCAAAAAAAGCTAAAAAAAGATATAGCTAAAATAAACAGTTCAGCAAATGTATTTATCGCAGCCGACAAAACAAGAAATTTATACAAACTAACCCCTCCTACGCACAATAAATTACTAAAGAACAACATAACCAAAACATACAAAAAGGCACCCAAAACAATAGAACACGATATAAATAAAGAAGCTAAAGCAATCGCTCAAAAATTAG
>OZ038500.1:25541229-25561229 GCA_964036315.1 Acanthosepion esculentum | reverse complement strand
TCTGTCGTCTACTGTTTTATGCTTGAATGTTCATTCAAGCAAAGAAAATACACTCACGACAGCTCATTCCTCAATAGAAAATGCTCCAATAGCACGACCTTATCAATATACATATGGCAACTAAACTACAAAAATATCATACCAAAACTAAGCTGGGAGATTTAAAAAAAACACACTCTCTACAGTAACATATCAAAGAGATATCTACTTTTTCCGCAGGAGAAAGTGGCAATAATGTCCCATTCAGCAAAAAGCATTACTAAACCAAAGAACGGCAATAATTCAAAATGTAGACACGAAAATAAAAATCTACTATCTCAGTTCATACCAAACGGATAATACCTCCAACAAAACTAAATACAAACGGGAAAGAACCTACTGAAAAAATGGTAGAAGGCTAATTAAAAAGAACAGGAAAACATCAAAACACTAAAACCATCTAAACCCAACCACCAACAGGAAAATATAATAATATCAGCACTGTTACCAACACTACCACCATCCAACAAACACAACGAGCGCCAAAATAATTAGTACAGACATCACGAGAGATAAAACCATTAACACTTCAAAATTATTATTTTGTGTCGATTACTTTTTATTACTTTCGCTATTAGTATTGTTATACCACTTCATGAACCTATCGAAAATAATTACTAACATTACTTTCGCTATTAGTACTGTTGTTACACTTTAAAAACAATCACTCTATAACCATCCCTACCACCATTAGTACTAATTTATATCATTATGATTATTAATAATGGCATCATGACACTTTTCACTGACAAAAAAAGACATATATAAAGCCCTTCGTAAAGTGTCGGCTGTACTTCACAGATCTCTTTGCGGCATGGATTTCCAGGAATCCCTTCAATTAGTCTACTGGAATCTTTTCCAACAAATACTAGGGCACCAACTACGAGAGGGATTGTTGCTGTTCCCATGTGCCGCATTTTTGATATTTCTATTCCAAGGTCCTTGTATTTTGACAGCTTTTTAAATATCTTCAAAGATTCATTGCAGTCTGCAGGGACGGCCATATCAATATGGAAGCACTTTTTTTGTTTGTGGTCTTTAATAACAATGTCTGGGCGGTTGGTTTTGATTGTTCACATTGTGTGTATTGTGTAGTCCCATAGAATTGTAACAGGTCCTATCTCCGTAACCTAAAATACAAACATCATCATCATCATCATCGTCGTCGTCGTCGTCATCATCATCATCATCATCATCATCATCATCATCATCGTCGTCGTCGTCGTCGTCGTCGTCATCATCATCATATCCACAGACGGAACCCAAGTGAACCAACCTGGTGATAGTGGACCCAGATCAATGAGTGTGTGTACACATCTACATATAATTGTGTATGTGACAGCCAATATGAAAGACGTCAAGAACATTCCCGCCTGTGCCTTGTTAAGAAAAGAATTGCAAAATATATAACGCGATAATCACGACACCAAATAGAATGACAGTTGCGTATATATGTGTACTAGAATGCATGGATGGATGTAACTTCGTCTAACAAAAAATTATTTTTATGTGTTTGTTTGTACGAATTAAAATGCATACATTTGTATGTATGCGTATCTATGTATGTGAGAGTTTCATCCCAAACTAACACAGATGAAAATCCCCCCCTGCACCACACACTAATAATCAGACACAAATAAGCATACATAAATCTCAGTTTTGAAAAAAAAAAAAACCACTTTGTTTGATGATCGCAAAAGCGTGAAACCGGGATTACAATCTACTATACTAATGAATATGTTAGCTCTGTCAGAGATATTGATCACTTTTCACAATGTACCGTGAAATTAACACACACACACACACATACACACACACACATATATGTATATATATATATATATATATATATATATATATATATATATATATATATATATATATATATATATATGAAGAAATATAGTCTTAAAGTGTGCTATATTTATGGGATAAAGTGCTCAATATCAGAGATAGAGCGTGTGTAAATATAAAAGTGGACATGGAAGTCAGCACTTAGAGGCGACAGTCTGTTTCATGCTAGTGCAATCGTCAGGCGATTATATATATATATATATATATATATATATATATATATATATATATATATATATATATATATATGTCTCGCACATCTCGCAAATGAATATGTTAGCTCTGTCACAGATATTGATCACTTTTCACAATGTACCGTGAATATAACACACACACACACACACACACACACACACACACACACACACTCCCTTCCCTATTACTGGTTCCCTGACAAATACAATCTCCAACGGGTTAAGTGTAGCGTCAATCGACATCTCCAGTTGCCTTGATCTATACACTTCCCTTCTCCACATCCTTTCATTTTTCATTCCTATCTGCTCTCGCTCTGGATCTTTTGTGGCCCCCTTGCCTTGATCGACCCACTGTCTTTCTCTTTCTCCACATCCCCTCCCTTGCCACTCCTATCTGCTCTTCCTCCAACCCTTCTTTAACCCCTTGCGTGATAGTGGCCTCTGGCCTTGCTTGGGGTGATATGATTAAAAATATATATATCTATATATCTATATATATATATATATATATATATATATATATATATATATATATATATAGATAGATAGATAGATAGATAGATAGATAGATATAATTCTTCATAAACAAATAAACAAGGAATTTAAGCTACTTCAACAAATGAATGCTTTTAAGAAAAATTTCCACTGCATGTATCTCTTGATTTGTCATCCATGAGCCGAATGGTAATTACTTCCTTTTTGCGACGAATTTGGAGACCAATAAATTAATAAATACAAAGTTGGTCAGGTTATGTAAGTACAAGTATTAAACTAATAAGGAAATGAGAGAAGCTGTTTCATTGAATATTTATCTTCGAAAGGATTTAGACACACAGGGATAGATTGATTTATGCAGCACGAAAACATCTCCAGTCTTCTTCTGTTCAAATCTATACGTTTGTATTAACAGTAACTAATTCTGAGAAAGAAACTATGTAAAACAAGATATTGGTGATTGCAACACCAATTCGATAAAGAAATTCAAATGGTTGATCACAAAACAATCTAGATTCTGCTGTTAATTGGGGCAACGAAAGACTTAATAATTTGAACGCCTCTAAACCGGAACTTATCTGTATTACTACTCAGAGGCTTCTTTTTGCCTTCCATCAGCATGCTTGATACTAACCCCCCGGAAGACTGACACTTTGCGCCTTCTCGATTTAATGTTATTGGCTGACATAATGTAGAAAAGTTATATCGAACCAACTGCTAGCTCTTCTGCTAAGAATGTTGATCACTTGTGTTGTGCTAAACATTTTTTCTCTCCACATTCAATCTGACATTTTGATAAGTTTAACATTCGTCGAGGCATTGAATATCGCCGCGACATATGCTTCGGTGATATTTAAAGATTCTTCATAAAATTAGAAGAAGGATCAGCAGTATTCCTCGTATTGTCCTGGCGTCCCCACCGACGTAATGTTGCTACACCGTGCCTTTTCCATGCATACATTCATCGTAATTCATCGGATGAACCCCCGCTAATTGGCCTTGAATTTATGAATTCACGGGCTGTATTTGATTTGGCAACAAGGTCCCGTTGCATTGGCTAGATTCAGCCGTAAGTTATATGCTAACGTATCTTTTCTCGGACTTCTCGTTGACAAAATTCTCTTCCCGTTTCTTGCTTCCCAGCCAACTTTGATCTTCAAAAGTGTAAATGCAATGTCAATCTCTATACACTTCTTCTTGATTACATTTTTTCTATTGTTCCTTTACAATGTTTATTTTTTCTTATTCTTTCACACTTTGCGTCTTGGTGTCTTTACTGTCTTACATGAGGTAAAATAATTAAAATGTGTCTGAGTAAAAGCTGGGCACACGTATTCGTGTGTGTCAAAGTACTAGGGTGGCTAGCCAATACCAGTTTCTGTTGACTGCACATTTGCGTTTGTTCAACACCAACCTAACCCACCTGATGCTTATACGGTAAGTATGTTGACTGGATCTTAGTTACAGCATCTGCTAGAGAGAGAAAGAGAGAGAGAGTTATTTGGCGTCTTCATCTGAATGAACAAGGCTAGTACTCTTAAACCCTCGGTCACATTGATTATTGACTTCTTACTAGCGCAACCATCGACGTCTCGCAAACAGTTCAGTCTATCAAATTTAACTTATCAGGCTTGGTCCAAAACCCCGGATATGGCTTCCCAGTACCTTCCAAATGTGGCGCACGCTGGGTCTGCCCTCGCAGATCAAAATGGTCTCATGATTGCAAAGCGAACATTCTAAGCATAATATTTCTGCAAAGCATAAAATGGAATGTATGACATAGAAATTGGAAGAAGCGTTAGAATTGCAAATGTTGATACATTTGAAACATTCAAAATTCATAAAAAATATAAACCAGAATATATGAATAAATTTATAAAAAAAGATTATGAGCAACAGCCCTATGATCACCTGTAAGATCGGGTCGATTTTCACGACCGCTAATTACATTTTTAAACATTTCATCACGATAAAACACTTTTTTTTCTTTTCGGACAAGTCTCTTCTGTCAATATGATGGAATTTAAAATCCCGAAATTTGAAATGTCAAGTTCATAAAATCCCGAAACATCAAAATCCTGAAATTTAAAATCCTGAAACATCAGAATCCCGGAAAATATATATGGGAGAAACTGAAAAAACAAAATCGGTTACTCATTTTTACTAACCATTCAAAATGCTATAAAAAATATAAAACCCAAATAAGCGATGGGAAAATTTAGTAGGCAATGCCCATGTCGATGTTTATCGCATTATTGGAGATTTTCAAAAAGAACGGCAGCACGTAGAAAACGAATGTGAACGCAATCTCCGAAGAGAGTCTTTGCCAAAAAGAAAGAAAAGTGTTTTATCGTGATCAAAGACTTAAAAATATAATTAACCGACCAGATCTTATGGACTATCTCATGTTTGTTGTTCATAATATTTCCTTATAAATTATTCATATATTCTGGTTTTATTTTTTTTCATGAATTTTAATGTTGCAAATGTTTGCAATTCTAACGCTTTTTCCCAATTTCCGTGCCACACATTCCATCGTTTCTCATGTTTAAGAGGCAGAATTTTGACCTATTGGTACATAGGTGATGACTTAATGCTTACTTTCACATGCTTGCCCTTATACGTTTGGGAACAACAGGGTCAGTTTGCCTGAAATCACCTGATAGAAGGACAGGTAATCCTCCCATTGTATAGTGACAATCTCTTAGGTCACCCAAAGTCATATCCAAGGCCTAGAGAGCTCCTTTGTGGGTCACCGTGCACTCATCCCATACACTGAGCTCACACCTTTTCATGGCGTCAGCTTTATTCGAACCCTTGTTGTTCTTGCAGGTCGCCGAAATAATTGGCAGCTTAGGGGCGGAGTGCGCTGTCCTACCACCGGAGAGAAGGGTTACAGCAATTCTAGAGGTATCCACAGCAAAGGCGACCCCCTTCTTTTGTCGTACTTTTGCGAGGATTAGTTTTGTGACAAATGTTTTACCTGTCCCTCCAGATGCATCCATGAAGAACAAGTGACATTTCCGAAGGGAACGGAGTCAGAAATGGTATTGTAAGCCAACTGCATGTTCGTAATCAAATTTGGTTCGTTTTCGCTGACATACTGTTCAAGATCTTCGACATCGTAGGTAGATTCCTTAATCTTGCCTGTTGAAAGAGTATTTGAAGTTAGCGAACTTGGTGCAGGCCGTAAGTTTGCAATCCTGGAGCAATCCTATCTTCGATGTCAATAAGCGCTCTGCTTATTAATTCGTCACTGAATCCTGCGTATAAGCCACGAAACATTAGTTGTAAATGGTGCGTGAAATCTTCGGAAAGGTCCTCTTTGTATTTCCCAATAAAGACACAGGATCACAGAGCTCACACGTGCACAATATACAGCAAAACGCTGTAGGAGATATCTTGCAGTTCGCGAGAGTTGCATCCTACACAGCACCATCTTCCAATAGCCTATATTTGAAGCAGGCCTCGCGGGGCGTGCTACAAACGTGCCCATTAAACCTTTTTTAAGTCGTCGAAACTCTTATTTCATGTAACTTAAGCCGACGATAGAAGCTGTGATAGACTGTATATACTCTGCCAAGGCAATGGTCAAACTTGATACCATGATGTCAATCAACAGTTTATCCTACATTTCTTCGTGTCCATCTGTTGTCTTTCCAAGTGTAGTATTATGGCACTTGAGGATATAGAAGGGTCTGCCAAAGAATTGATTGGTTAATTAGTAGTGTTCGCGCAAACAGGTCAAATGCCATTTTCGCTTTATTATCAGTGCATAGATTGGGTAAGTGAGTAAATACTATGAACGTAAGCAGACATTCACATGAATTCAGGGACTGAAAGGGGTCATTATTAGTGTTTACAGGCGCAGGTTAAAGGTTATGATTTCAGTCATCCCAATATTATCAGACAATGCGCAAAAAGTATTAAGGAATATGGTGGTGAAAAGGAGGGCATTATGATCGTGGGCAGTAAAAAGGTGGAGGGGAAGTGAGTAAACACTAAAGACGTCCTTTAAGCAGTAGTTTACACAGAATAAGTAGCTGAATGTGGTGATATTGTTCACGCCCACTTGTCAACGGTCATACTCGCAGTTTACTCTGTGTTATCACACCATGGGTGGAGTAATGTTTAATCAGTTTAATTAAATAGCAGAAGTTTGATCAGTTTAATTAAATAAATAGCAAATTTAAAGCGAATAAAGCTGACACAAGACTAGTTTAAAGCAATCCCTTAAACATGGGAAATTTAAAGCGAATTAACTTGATATAAAATTAGATCGAAATGTTCATTGACGCATGAGTAATGTCCGTGCTAAATTTGGAGCGAATAGGTTACAAACTGCGGAAGTTAAGGGAAAACAAACGAATTTTACTCAGTTATTCGCGGATTTTTTTGCGATTAATGACCGTAAAAGAATTTAAGCAAAAACAATTTATATCTCATAAGTAATGATCGTGTCAAATGTGAAGAATATCGCTTGAAAAGCAGGGAATTATAGGTCGAAAAATGGTTTTCTAGACAGTTTTCCGCTGCTTTTCGTTATACTCAGAGGGTCCGGTAAAACAAAGTTGGTTTTGGCTACTCTTCAGGCATAAGCTATCAGTGTGTCACATTTGAGCGTGATCTGTTGAAAAATGTAGAAATGTATAACGAATATACCCACACACAGAAGAACAGATAATCTTCTGTTTTATACATAGAGACAATAAATTTTAATTTGTATATTAAATAAAACAGTTAATCTCCTTACACGTACCTCATATATATATACAGTAACTGATTTAACAGGGTCAGTAGGCATTTTTTAAATTTCGTACGGTCGAAGAAGAACAGTTTAATTACTTATTTTATTAAATATAACAATCAATCTACTAAGACGTAAGCCATCTTGTACCCTGTTATTTGCTTTTCTCTTCCCTTCTCTCAACCAAACAAATCGTACGATTTGAGTATGAACAAACAAACCAAGGAAAAAGACTTTAACTTTTTAAATATAATATACATAGATTAACGATAAGGAATTTTATGGATTTGGTAGTACCAGGGAATGCAGGTCGTCTGAGTACTTTCCATGATTGTAGCTATAGAACAGTGAGAGAATCGCTACATCCCATCTGTGAGAAAGAGGTTGGGGTCTGGCAAATAATTCTTCTCCAACAAGGACTCGGAGACGCTTTTGAACTCTATCAAGACTGTCTTTTACCAAGAAAAAATGGACGCGGAATATTTAACGATAATAGCTATGTTAAAAGCAAAAGAATAAACGAAAAATAGGGTAACTTAGTTATTTCTTAATCATTTCACCCCAAGACGCGACATACGAAACATGGGCTTACAGAGAATGAAGGAAAATTAGAAGATTTCAGTGTGGCGAAGCGAGGAAACGAACAATAATGGAACAGCGTTCAGGCCAACAGTAGCAGAGTGATGTTACATTTAAATATTCGTAGATTTTAGCTGGCAGGGAAGTAATAAATCGAAAGAGCTGAAGTGCGAGAAAAGAAACTATTAGAACAGGTAAAATTGTTGCATCTAGCTAGTTCAACAGTAAAACGGTGATACCTAGTTGCAGATTTAGTAGCACGCTTAAATTCATACGCTCGAGACACTAAGGAAAGAAGCTGATCAGAATAGTTGCCATGCATATTCTTGTAGGAAAGACAGAGGGAAGTTACCTCAAATCGGTTAAGAGGTCGACATGCCAAGTCTGTGCTCATGGCAAATTCTCTTATTGATTGGTTGATTTATTCGCTTTCTACGGCTTAGCAACACTTTGCATGTACTGTAAACAGAAAATATCTGGAGATTGTAAGAATTTTGATTTGGTGGTATTTCCGCATAAATGAATATGACGAACCCAACTGGAATTGGTATTCGACTCACCGATTAACAATTACGAGGCATTATCAATTGCACCACCACCCGGTTTCAGCATCTGATATTCACAAGCGGTCATCCATTTAGGTACTGACCAAGAATAAACATTTTTTTAACATTGGAGATCGTACGGGAACCGGTTTTTCAACGCGATATTTTCGTAAATCATATTCTGTTATTTGAACATTTAAGAGTATGCACTATTTTTATTTGAACTGCGAATTTCTAATGCTTGTCAGGAAATATTTAATAATTTAAACAAGAAAGACCTTCATTTTTATTCATTCACAATATATCTGCTTCATAAAAACTGTTATAAATTTATATATATATATATATATATATATATATATATATATATATATATATATATATATATATATATATATATATATATATGAAATTACATCAACGTTCTTAGCATTCACAAACCATACATGAAGATATCAATCTAGAAAAAGGAGTAAAATATTCCCTTGGAAAATATGACTCATATGAATAAATATTTAATCAAATGTGGATTCCTCTCTTATATTGTTATTTCTTTTAATAATATTGCATACGAACTTCATTCAATTTAAATTTTAATTATTTCCACTCATAGTGATGAGTTTCAACCGAATAATAGTGAATGTATGAAAAAGATGTCTATTTTCGATTAAACATCTGAATGTACACGCGCACGAGAAAAACAGATAGATATATATAACAAATATAACAGACTGATAAATTGGTTTCGTTACTACAACACATTCCCACGGTTTAACATGTAACTTATCTAACAATTACTTCATTAATGTATATATCGTGAATAAGCACAGACGAAAAAGCACAATATTAAATCAGACATACAGGAATATAGGTTGACAGATTTAAATTTGACTAAAGGACAGTTATTACTGATGTGAGGTTGTAACTCTAGGTTTCAATCCCTTGCGATCCTCATATATATATATATATATATATATATATATATATATATATATATATATATATATATATATATATATATATTGTAATAAAGATTTGAGGCCAGACAATTTTCTGTTTATTAAAGGCAGCATATAATTTTCTTGTTTAATTTTACTGATTTTTTTTTTCAAAATACGAATAATCCTTGTCAGACAAGTTTATAAGAAGTTTATTTGGGAAAAATATTATCCAAATATACAACATTCTTAAGTCATCATCAGGGTAGGTATACACAAACTCTGATGTGTAGTGTGACGTAGGCAATCTGTTGGTATGTAGACAAGGTGTCGCGTATGCTTATGTATATATATATGGGGAGGATGTGTGGGTTTGTAAACAGTGACTATTACCGCTAATAATGCAAGACTCTTCGGTAAATCGAATTGAGTTCTCTCAGTCACTGTGTGTTTATCTAAAAATAAATACGCCTTAAATTCACCTTCTTCTCTGCCGTGCGCCAACGGCTTCAGGGTAAAATTTCCGACTGACGCGAATTCAGCCGGTTTTCGATTGTAGCCAGAGGCAACCGGACATCTAGCCACACTGATGAGCTGTGATACAGAGAAACAGTCTGTCTGTGGATGACAATATATATATAGGCATGGAGTTGAGGAGAAGAACCAAATGGCCGCCAGCTTACAACAAGGAGGCCTGGCAGAATTTCGATAACGACATTTGTGAACTATTGCAACTAACCAGCCAAGGAAGTGCCCAAAGTATTTGACCACGATAATAACCAGCATGGGATCCGAGAGATTTGGCTACGCCGAATCTAAACAGATAGCAAAGCCAAACACCACCACTAACCGAAGAGAAAAGAAAATTAAAGAACTCAGAAAGGAGCTAAGATCCCTAAAAAAAGCTTACAGGAAAGCGAACAGAGAGGATCGCCAGCCTCTGGAGGAACTTCGAGCAATACTGAGGGAGAAGCTGAAGAATACCCGACGGGCCGAGTGGCACAGAAGAAAGGGAAAGGAAAGAACTAGAAAGCGAGCAAGCTTCTTGTCTAACCCATTCGGTTTTGCTAAGAAGTTATTAGGAGAGAATCGGAACGGACAACTGGAGGCATCTGCAGAAGAAATAAATACTTTCCTCGGGGAATCCATGAAAGATCCATTAAAGGAACAAGACCTTTATAAGAACGATAGTCTCATAATACAAAAACCGCCAACAAGTCCATTTGATATAAGCATGCCTACATGGAAAGAAATCCAACAAGTGGTGAGAGCATCGAGATCTGCTTCAGCACCAGGACCGAGCGGAGTGCCGTACACGGTCTATAAAAGATGTGGAGGGATTCTCCGAAAATTATGGAAATTAATAAGGATCATTTGGAGGAAAGGCAAGGTAGTAGAACAATGGAGACGCGCAGAAGGGGTATGGATTCCCAAGGAAGAGAATTCCACAACACTGGACCAATTTAGGGTAATATCCCTCTTGAACACTGAAGGTAAGATCTTTTTCGGTGTATTATCAAGACGTATTACTAAATACGTATTGGCGAACAATTACATCGATAAATCGGTCCAGAAAGGTGGAATCCCAGGAATGCCAGGGTGCCTGGAACATACAGGCGTACTTACGCAGCTGATAAGAGATGCAAGAGAAAAGAAGAGCGATCTGACAGTACTGTGGTTAGACCTCGCCAATGCGTATGGTTCCATGCCTCATAAACTTGTAGAAGAAGCTCTAAAAAGACATTACGTTCCCTCTTCAATCTGTGGTCTAATTTCAGACTACTATAACAACTTTCAGAGTAGAGTATCGGCAAGAATAGTATCGGAATGGCACACCCTGGAGAAAGGCATCATCACGGGATGTACGCTGTCCGCAGTACTGTTCTCGCTTGCTATGAATATGCTGGTCAAAGCATCTGAAGTAGAGTGTAGGGGCCCCCTCTCAAAATCAGGAATTCGCCAGCCCCCCCATTAGAGCATACATGGACGATTTAACCGTAACATGTACATCAGTTACAGGAGGAAGATGGCTCTTGAAGGGCTTCGAGAAAAATATTACATGGGCCAGAGTGACCTTTAAACCAGCTAAGTCCCGTTCATTAGTCATTAAAAAAGGAAAAATAACGGAGAAATATCATTTTAAAATATCCGAAACTATCCCAACCCTAAACGAAAAACCTGTTAAGAGCCTAGGCAAGTTTTTCGACAGCAGTCTAAGAGACACTGTGGCTATGGAACAGACAACTGAAGACCTTACACTGTGGCTCAATAAGATTGATAAATCAGGCTTACCAGGTCGATTTAAAGCCTGGTTATTCCAGCACGCCGTGTTACCCAGAATATTATGGCCACTTTTGATGTACGAATTCCCAATGACCAGTGTAGAATCACTGGGAAAAGTAATAACTAGGCGCCTGAGAAGATGGTTGGGAGTTCCGAAGTGTCTGAGTACAGCAGCACTCTACGGCAGGAGTAATGTGCTTCAGCTTCCTTTCAATAGTCTTGTAGAGGAATTTAAAGTTACAATAGTAAGAGAACAGCTACAATATAAAGAATCAAATGACCCAAAAGTGGTTGCAGCATCTATTCAATCTCGAACAGGGAGAAAATGGCGTGCAGAAAATGAGTTGGAGATAGCAGAGGATAGACTACGGCATAAAGCAATTCTTGGCACTATCGCTAAAGGTAGAGCGGGTCTCGGTTATTTTCCTTGTCCCCAAATAAATAAAACCAAAGGGAAAGAAAGACGACAACTAATCCAAAAAGAAGTGCGAGCAGGGATTGAAGAAACGAGATACTGCAAGATGGTGGGACTTAGTTGTCCCCAAATAAATAAAACCAAAGGGAAAGAAAGACGACAACTAATCCAAAAAGAAGTGCGAGCAGGGATTGAAGAAACGAGATACTGCAAGATGGTGGGAATAGTTCACAAAGAGCTTGGACAAAATGGCAGGGTGTCGAACAGAAAAAGATCAGCTGGTCAGACTACTGGCGGTCAAATTTTGGTGAAATAAGTTTCCTAATAAAATCGGTTTACGATGTGTTACCTAGCCCATCTAATTTATATATATGGGGCAAAAGGATACCCCAAATTGCCAATTATGTGGGAAACGAGCTACACTGCAACATATTTTAAGTAGCTGCGCTAAAGCCTTGAGTGATGGTAGATATCGTTGGCGCCACGACAAAGTCCTAAAGGCAATAGCACATGAAGTCAGTGAAGCAGTGAGAACTTCAAAATACAAACCGAATAAGAAGTTCATATTAATTCCCTTTGTTAAGGAGGGAACAAAGAAGGAAAAACACACGATCCCCAAAATAAACTTGTTATCGTCAGCAAATGATTGGCATTTGGATATAGACCTGAAGACACAACTGAAGTTCCCCAGACATATAGCGGAAACACCACTCAGACCAGACTTGATTATTTATTCCAATTCCACCAAAAACTGTATAATATGGGAGCTCACAGTCCCATGGGAAGAACACCTGACATTAGCAAATGAAAGGAAACGATCAAAATATCAAGAATTGATCGAAAAGTGTCGACAAAATTCCTGGAAGGTCACATATGATTCTGTGGAAGTAGGATGCCGTGGATTTGCAGGCCAGTCATTATGCAAAGCTTTCAGGAAAATAGGGATTGTGGGATCAGCTAAAGCCAAAGCCGTTAAGAAAATTTCGAATGAAGCTCTGACGGCTTCTAAATGGATATGGCTCAAAGGATCCGAACAGTGGGGGAATAATTCAATGGGAAATAATTCCTAAAAGACAAAATCACTCCACATAATTTATCTGGATTCACATTGCTTGCGAATAAACACGTATTGGAACTTATAATGTAGAATTAATCCCTTTCATACGATAATATTATATATTTTAATGTAACATAATTTAAAATCAATCCACAATTTAACATTAAAAAATCCATTTATACCATACGCTAAAATATCGTCTATTTATTTTTAAACGTTATAATTTAGAATTAATTCGTTATTTTTTTTTTTGTTTTGATAATATATTTTAACTTTAATAATATAAAATTCTAGCCCCCGAACGATATCATCCATTTATTTTAAATTAATAATTTAGAATTCACCCGTTTTTATACGATAGTAGTAACATATTTTAATAATAGTTATTTTTGGGTGCGAAGCAAGCAATGTAGATAATTCAGTTGGGAAGGTAGGAAGGGAAGGCGGGAAAGAGAAAAAGGGGGAAAGGGGGGGGAATAAAAAAATAAAAAAAATAAAAAAAGGGAAAAGGAAAAGGAATGAAAAGAGAAAAAGAAGGAAAAAAAATAAAGAAAGACGCCCCATTTTAATGAATAGCTAAATGTATCGTAAAAAAATATTTTAATTGGGACAAGCAATTTTGGACGCTTCCATTGTTGTTTTATTGTTATTTTTTTTTTTTTAATTGTTTTTTAGGGTTTTTTTTTTGTGTTATTCTTCTAAAAGTATAAATTCTGTCATGAGTACTAGCACAACTCTTTAAACGGTGGTGACCTGTAGAATAAGATAACAGGTCGGGGGTGGCTGTCGGAGCTGATATGATGAATAAGAACCCCGAAATCAGCGATGAAGACGGCTTTCATCACTGATGACTACCTTCAATGCATTCGAATGTATTTTGCGATATATATCATATATATATATATATATATATATGTATGTATATATATATATGTATGTATATATATATATGTATGTATATATATATATATATATATATATATATATATATATATATATATATACTTCATGAAGCTAATTGATAAACATTTTAGCCAAAATCAATTTTTAAAAAAGATATTTAACAAAATGAACTTAAAGATCAGTTACTCTTGCATGCACAGTATAGAAAGAATTATTAGCTCACATAACACTAACATTTTGAAAAATCTACATAAAAACCAAGTAAAGACTGATAGTAATACATCCAAAATGAGATCATCAACATGCAATTGCAGAACAAGATCAAATTGCCCAGTTGAGGGACAGTGCTTGGCGGAAAATGTGATATATGAAGCAACTATTTTCCCCAAAGAAAATATGGAGCAAAAGAAGAATTACATAGGGATATCGGCGGGTAGTTGGAAGAACCGATTCTATAACCACCGCCAGTCCTTCAAAAATAGACATAAGAAAAACCAAACGGCACTGTCAAAACATTATTGGAATTTGTTGGAGAGTGGCTTAACCCCACAAATAACGTGGAAGTTCATCTCGAGAGCCAGAACTCCAATAAATTTCAGAGACAGATGCGATCTGTGTCTAAAAGAAAAGATCTTCATTATAAGGCATAAAGATCCGGATCTATTACTGAACAGTCATAGTGAACTAATTTTTAAATGTCGGCATAAGAACAATCTAAACCTAACAAAATATATTACCTGATCTTTATTTTTGCTCTTCAAATATTGTTATTCATGCGTGAATATGAACACATAACTGTATGCATGCCGAAATATGTTTTTTGGACTGAAACAGTCATGCGTTTTTTACATGTATATGTATATTTGTTTATATAGAAAAATAGGAATACATCTGTATAGTTGTGTATTGTGAAAAAATATATTTGTGTTTGGCCAATATGAAGATTGATATGTATGTATAGATACGGGTAGGTATATAGATAGGATATATAGGTGTATATGTGTATGTATATATATATATATATATATATATATATATATATATATATATATATATATATATATATGGATAGATAGATGTATAGGTGTGTGTATATGTGTATGAGGGGATGTGTGTGTGTGTGTGTGTAAATATGTGCCTATGTGTGCATATATATGTGTGTATATGTGTTGGACGTATGTAAAAATGTTTAAAAGAAAAAAGACTTACAAGTGTTTATTAATTTTTACCCCACTTACAATATTGTTTTCTTAAATGAATTACGTTTTAATAATACCCCACTTACAATATTGTTTTCTTAAATGAATTACGTTTTAATAATCATTATTAATGATAAAATATTTAGATTTTTGATGATTAAATACTAAAGTCATCACCCAATTTCTTTCGTAGAGAAGTTTCTTTAGGAAATTCTAGTTGCACCCCTATATATATATGTACACATATATGTGAGTATACGGAAACATCTAAGAAGATATATGAAATTACCCATGTATATCAGTACACGTGTACCTGTATAAGTGACTGTAGATGTGAAAGATCGTATGTGTATGAAATTCACATAGATGTGTTTACAATATGATGGAGCATGATCTCTAATATTGCGTTAAAATGCGACTCCATATTAAATTAATACTAAATTTTAAGTAATAGAATTTACCAATGTAAAAGTAGTCCCTAATCAATCTCATAAATAAAATTCAAACTGATAAAGATATCATCTTAATAATCACTTACTACTAGATGTAAACTTATATTTGAGAAAAGATTTCTAGTGTTTTAATGTAAACTCTACATACCTCTTAATCGACTATTTCACATTAAATCACCAAAATGTCCGTAATAAGGTTTTTAAAAAAACTTTAACATATAATTAAATGGCTTAGACTGTTTAAACTGAAAAATTTACGAAATCTCAAAGTAAAAAAAAAAAAAAAAAAAAAAAAAAACGCATATTCAAATAGAAGTTAATGACACTTGTTTACAACCTCTTTCTCTTTTTTTTTTTTTTTTTTTTTTTTTTTCTCTCTTTTTCTTTTTCTCTTTTTTCAATATAGATTTCTCTCTATCCCACTTCCTAATCAAGATATAACTTCCGTTAACAGATTTAAAGTGTCAATGTCTAGATTTCAGCGAATATTTAAATTTGAAACAATAGAAATGTTACATCTAACTCAACGCTGTCTCTCTACCTCCCTACACTGCCCCCACTTCGTGAGTTTCCTTATTATTGCCCGTCATAAATGTGTAAATATATTTTCATTTTTTCATTTCAACTTTGGAAATAAATCTGATGATCCACTGTCCTTTGGAAGGGCTGTGGTGAAATAATTTATTATATGGAACCTTAAAGTGGTCTGTTTTTTATTTAAAATATATATATATATATATATATATATATATATATATATATATATATATATATATATATATATATATATATATATATATATATGTATGTATATCTCAGAAAATCACTCCAACACCAATTGTCTATTGCAGATGACGAATTTATAATAGCATGCTTTGAATGGCCGACCTGCACTAGGGTGTATTAAACTAAGTCAGGACTGACAAGCGAAATGAAAGGGCACATTGTAAGTGATGATGATCAAAGTCAACCTCCACCGCCAGGAGATGATTTGATATGCCAGATGTGTGACAAGAAATGCAGATCGATGGCTGGCTTTATGAGCCACTGTCATTCACGCAACTGATTAATGGAGTGTTGTGGGTAAGATTTTAACTGAAAGTCAGGACCTGTCAGTGATACTCGTTTTGTGAGTCGACAACCATCATATTTATGTTGTGCATTTGGCGCCAGTTTTCAATTTTATTCAATTGACGAGTTGTTAAATATCAGAAGCGTCTCTCTATAAATATTGTTTATGTTATAATTTCTTATGATTTTGAAGTTTAGATTTGTTGTTTTTAAAACGATTGTTAGCTTTTAAAAACTTTTACCTTGAGTTATAGTACGTATAATTTCTCCCATGATTCCTCACAATTTCATATTTTATGGATAGCACGTTTTATATGTTCTTTTTTCATTGAATTAATTTTGTTAAAGACAAGTAGGTTAATTTTTGGATTAGAATTTCTCATGACTGCATTCGTTTGTTTTACGATTTATACGATATAATGTTTGTATATTATGTATAATATTTAAGGATTATTCATTTCTTCCTTTATAATACGCGTTTTAATCGCAAGTTATTCAACGAGAAATTACGGTGCCTGATAACCTATGTATATATTAATTGAAGTAGTATTATCGAAAGAAAATTATTTTCAGTTTCGTTATAAAATTTCCAAATAGTATTACTATGCAGAAGATTTCATCTTGTTGTTATTGTTTTATATACGCTGCAATGAAGGGTGTTTCCATCTGTCTTTCTCAAAACAATTTAAAACTTCACAAGTCTATCAGCTGTCTATATATTAAACACTGTTACTATATCTGGTCAGGTGATTCTACTATGTATAGAGATTTGTGAAAAAAATCAAAAACATAATCGGCAATGTCATCGGGCCAGAACTGCCATCTCATCTTCAGACACATTACTACCGCCGTAATATAGCTCCCCTCTGCCTTTTCTATAAATATTTTCCCGGTCAATGTTCTAATGATATTTCCTCTTTGGTACATCGCTATTATAAATTTAACCGCAGTAAATGGTTTCGAAGCTATGTATTGTCATTCTACTGTTTAAATTGATTGATGCCAAAATATAATTTGTGCAAACAGTTAAATTTCTCTCACTTTTCGCTATTCCAATATTTTATTTTACTGGCAGCATAGATAATCCAAAATTTAAATGCAGTCTCCTTGAACCGTTCTTTTATTGTCCTCCCACCATAAAGTTGTTTTTTCTCAGTAACACTTTGCGCATTAATGGTTTTAAGACTTGCTTGGGAAAAATTATTGAAATTCTGGAATAATTATTTTTATCTTCAGAATCAGTTAACGTACTACATACATAAAAAAATACCCCTACAATATATTTCGGTTTTGATTAAACCAAAAAGTATTGATAAGCCGTAAAAAAAAAATTAGTCATATATCTTTATATCCTATCCATAAAACTCCAAATAAAGACACATGTAAATTAAAGAAAATCATGTATTCATTTAATGTTCCCACTAATTTTTAATGCGCTCTTCTTGCTATCTCACCAGTTCTCTCTTTTGATATCGAAGTCTGTATTTATAAAGACAGCTTGCCTTTGATCAATTGTCTTCAATTCCCCATCGACGGCATTGGTTGCGAAATATAAAATTTTCACACATATATATATATTTGTACACCTGTTATATATATATATATATATATATATATATATATATATATATATATATATATATATATATATATATATATATATATGCCGTTATATATATATATAACCTGGTATATATATATATATATATATATATATATATATATATATATATAAATAAATATAAATATATATATATATATATATATATATATATATATATATATATATATATATATATATATATACCAGGTGTACAAATATACACACATATATATATATATATATATATATATATATATATATATATATATATATATATATACCAGGTGTAACAGCAAATTTGCCCAAATCGGGTAAAAGGAAAATTGTCCAATTGTTCGATTAAGCTATGAACTGAACCGTTGTATCTTAGAAATGATTAAAGATATCTAACTGGAATTCTCTTAGCTTTTCATAACACTATTGAACTTTCATTTGAGCAAGAATGTATAATTCCTCTCCAGGCTTAACAGAAGAATCGTGATGAAATCGAACATAAACGAAAATGATATATTGATTATTAATTAATCATAGCAAAGGATCGGAAGCTCATGAAGGATTCAAATATATATATATATATTATTCCAGAATCATTCCCCACTAATTGAAGATGATTTTTGCCCTCGCTAACATTCTACCTTCATGTGTCCTGGAGTAACAAGATGCCTCACAGATTTCACTTACCATTTCCTTTTGAAATCTTTTTTTTTCACTGCTTCTCGACTGTCCTAGCTTAAACTCCTCTCCCGTGCCAAACATCTTATGGATTGAGTTGGATCTTTTCTAATTGATTTCTTTAGCTCTAATTTAAAATGATGATCCATGTTTAAATGTCGCGACCTCCTAATCCAGTTTTCCTCTCTAATGTTCACTCGTTTAATCATATTCACCGTTCTCTTGTTGGTTCTTGAATAGACTTTGATGATGCCAGTGGTGGAATATGGATATTCCACCACTGACATCTATTCTGAAGAAGTTTATTTCTGTTTTCTCTATACAATGTCCCACAATTCAGATGTAACAAAGTGAGGAAAGATGTTAGTTACGATGAAAACACATTATTACTATATTTACATAAACTAGCAAACAGAGCGGCGTATTTGTTCAATTTTTATTTCAAGATAATCGTGAGAAGAGTATAACTGTTTCTACTGCCCGCATCAGCAGTTGATGTAAACGAATTTTCTTTGCAGACTTGCAGCACCAAATTCAATAGAAGCAAAGTTCTATCAAGCATCGTTCCGGCAAGTGAATCTCTGCTGATAAATCAAAACCGAACCAAATCTGCGTACTTGTAACTAGTCAGTTATTAGTTGTTTTATTTATTTAATCATGTTTTATATATAGGTTATATATAAACTATAGTAGACGAGGCTATATTTTTGCTTCTAATATATGAAAGAAATTAATACCTATATGTTAGGTAAACTACTTAATTTGTTACTTATAATTTTAATGATGTGTCTTTGAGATCTGTATTTGCAAGGACCGTTTGACTTGAATGCGTTTCCTTCAAGAGTTTCACTGGTCGAAATTACAGCCGTCAAATCGTAGTTGTATGCACAAGGCAATAGTCAGGGTCACATAAAAACAGAACGTTGCAATATGTTCATATTATTACATAATTTA
>OZ038500.1:25518729-25538729 GCA_964036315.1 Acanthosepion esculentum | reverse complement strand
GCAGAGATTAGGTCTAGTATACTTTCTAAACTGGAAAATGAATCCAAAATTAACAGAGAATAACTGCTGTGTTTCAACGAATTATGAATTTAAATTCTGGCACCCTGAGGATAGAAGAAAAAGAAAATTCACAGGTTTACAATGTCCGACCAACTAAGATGGAAAATTACAAACGTTTTCCAACTCCTGACAAAACTATAAACGAAGACTATAAAACCTGCTTAATACCTAATCTTTGCCAAGGCTGTGGTGGCAAGCATTTTAAAAAGGATTGTTTCTTCAGAAACAAGAAATGATTTGTGTGTGGGAAATTAGGACACAAGAGTACGTGTTGCAGATCCAAAATACTGAGAAGAAATAAAACGAATGTGAACAGAAATAATACATGCAGTAATAATAAGAAATCAAAAAGGCAAATTAATTACACTTCGTAAAAGGGGAAACATTGTTTTCCTGCAAATAAATGGTGTGAAAATTAAGTTGTGATTAGACACAGGATCGGATACCATTATTATTAACGAGTAGAATTGGAAGAATATGGGTAGCCCAGGTTATTAACTTCTGAGAAAATCTCTGATGGAATCTCAGGGAAAAGATTAAAATTTTCAGCCAAATTCAACTGTAATATTTTGTTCGCCAGGAAGACCAGAAAAATGTTAGTATTTGTACTGAAAAACACACTTAATCTCTTTAGTACAGATTGGATGGCATTGTTTGATCTGTGTGACGTACCTATAAACTCGTCAATCTTGTTGCCAGTTCTAATACAGCAAAAGAAAAACGGAAAAGTGAACTGAAAAATACTTTTTCAGAAGAGTTTTCTGAAGTTCTCGAGATATGCATGAATGTAAAATCCAAGTTTCAGTTAAAAGACAATGTTACTCTTACGTTTAAACTAATAAAGAAGTGTACAATTTTCGGCTGTAGATCCAATCAACAATGCAATTGACAGGCTGGAGAAATTGGGAGTAATATCGAGAATAGACTATTCCGAATGGGCAGCACCAACATTCTACCTTAAGAAACTGAATAACAGAATACGAGCGTGTGCTGATTTTTCAAACGAAAGTTTGAAGTATCAAAATTACCCATTAAATAGCCCAGAAGAATTTTTTTCAAAACTGAATGGAGGTAAATTTTTCTAGAAGTTTTACTTCTCAGATGTAGACTTACAATACTTGGGCCAAGACTGTTTAAAATTACTAAATATTAACACTCATAGAGGGTTATATAAATTCGCCCCTGTTCCTCGTGGTGTAAATGTTGCACTAGCTATATTTCAACAAGTAATGGATGCAGTGCTGGCTGGGTTGGGTTGCGCTCAGGCATATATGGACGGCATATTGGCAAAAAACAAAACCCCAAAAGAACAAACTGACGACGTAAAGAAATCCTTTGAAAGATTATGGCTTCAAAATAAGTGAAGAAAAATGTGAGTTATTCAAATCCAAACTCAAATATCTAGGGCAGATTATTGATGAGACCGGTAGACGACCGGTTCCTGGAAGAGCAAGCGCGATAAATGTTATGGCTGCGCCAAATAATATTACAAACCTACGAGCAATTTTAGTTTTGCAAACTATTATCATACATACATACATACTTAATATGCATGAGTTGAGAGCAGCATTAAATAATCTACTGAAGAACGATGTGAAGTGGAACTGGACAGAAAAATGTCAAAGTGCGTTCTGGTAGATTAAGAAAGTATTAACATCAGAATTATCACTGATTTATTTAGACCCTAATCTGAAAATTGTCATCGCAACTGATGCAAGTGATACAGGGATTAGAGCAGTGGTAGTAGATAAGTATGACGACGGATTAACGCAGCGAATAACGCATGCTTCAAAGTCGTTAATTGAGACTGAAAAAATTTACAGTCAAATAGAGAAAGCAGCATTGGCTATTATATTTGCAATGAAGAAATTCCACAAGTTTTTACATGGACGGGAATTTATTCTTCAAACGGACCATCGACCGTTTTTATCAATAAATGAATCTAAAAAGGCGTTCCAACACATACGGCGAATAGACTACAGCGCTGGGGGATTATCCTATTAAATTACAATTACAAGATGGAATTTATATCGTGTAATAGTCATGCAGACGGTTTGTCTCGATTAGTACCAAGATGCTGTGAGCGACTGGAAGACACGGTAATTGCGGCGATAATAGCCGAAGGCTTAATACGCAACGTATTATATAATAACGTGAGAGAGTTGCCAATTACATTGGAAGAAATAAAAATTATGGCAGAGAATGACTGCTTCATGATGAAAATGAAGGATGAAATAAAATCTACAGGAAAAATACCATTGGAAATACTAGAATATTTTCATTGTGCGATGGTGTTCTGTTGTACACTAAAAGCGTAGTTATACTAGCATCGTTACAAAGGCGAATGTTGAAAGAGTTTCATATAGGACATCTGGGAATGAAATCTCTAATGGGATACTACACCGAATATGGATAAGGATAGACAAAATGTGGCAAAATTATCCAGAGGTTGCGCGCTGGTAGCAAAGTCACCGCCTATAAAGTTTCAACTTTGGACCATAATTGATAGACCATGGACTAGAATTCATATTGACTTTGTTGGACCAATACGTGGAGCTTACTATCTGGTACTAGTAGATAGCTTTACGAAATGGCCAGAAGTACTAAAATACAGGAGACCGACTATCACAGTAACTATTAATTTCTTTCATGGCTCAGTCGCGTCTGACAATGATACGCAATCCACATTCAGTGATTTCGAGTTCTTTGGCAAGTCCCTTTCAATTGAACACATTGTTACTCTCCCGTAAGACCATAGATCGAACGGACTAGCAAAACGGTTTCTTGACACGTTTAAGAGGGCTTTAATGAAATCGGAGGGAGAGGAGTGAGATGAGATTATGATTCAACAGTTTTAAGTATTTACGTTATTACGCCAAAATCACCGTGTCGGGAATGTCACCGACAGAAGTGATTTTCGCCGGATCAAATCAAGTTGTTCTACAATAAGCTGCTATCTGAATGCAAGACGAGAGATCATCACAAAGCAAATACACATATACCTATTTCAAACCTTAAGAAAAATATTTATATCCCCTTGCATTCTTCAGTTGTTTGGAATTTCCAACCGAATAATGTTTTTTGTCCACGGGAGTAGATAGTTCTAGTTCCATGCCTCTTCTGGATGTTTCAGTTATCCTCCTTTAATTCAACCCTCCACGTTGTGGATATGACAATTAAAATGAGGATAACAGTCCGAATAATTGAAATAATTCAATTCATCATAATACATCATCTCAGAGATATAAAGGCGGAAACGTTGTTAATATACCAATGAAGATGAGGATAACAGCCCCAATAAAGAAAATAATTCAAGTACCTCATCTCGTAAAATTTCATTTGTTCGGAAAGGGATTGTTGTTATAGAAAAGTGTTCATCACCCACAAGGCAGAGAAACAGTTAAAAGTTTAGGGCTGGAATGTGAGTACCTGACACCTCCTGCAGAGAAGTGTTTAATTTTTGTCGGATTTGGCTCTTCTCAAAATAGATCATAGCAGAAGGTGTCAGATACATACTTTCGCGGAACATGGTGTCGACTATGTTTCCCCCATCTTTGAAGATGAATTCTATATACGAGTGTTCTATTTGAGATATTAGTTTATATTAATTTAAGGACATATTATCGACATTTGTTGGGTGATATATTATCGAGATGTAAGTATTATATGACAAAAATATCACTGAAGTAAGATCTTTGATTTTATACTCGAATATGTTTTACTCTTTTCGTGAAGGACATTTCATCACTGCTGTATAAACCACAGGTTGCTTCTGTGGGTGTTTAAAAAAACACAAATGATTCTGAGCAGGCGTTCATACTTGAAAAGAAACAACCCGACTGAAGATTAGAAATCATACTAATTTACAGTGAACCTCACAGGTTAGCATTGCAGGGGACGGGGAAGCATCCTTTCGGGGATCCGTGCACAAAACAGATCTGATGATCATCAGATTTACGACAAAATGGGTAAAGTCATCTAATTGCAAAACTCTTAATATAAGACATTTAAGGCTAGTTTTCGGCTAATGATCTAAGAGATAATTGTAGACAGTTGCCGTCGCCATATAAGTTTAAAATCTGACCTTTCTCTGTTGTTTTTCAATGAATACATTTTTAAAACGTCAAAATATTATTTTCATCAATAGACACCACTTGAAGTAGATGGAAGCAGACATCACAAGTATTTTGCGACGCAACCGACTTTTAGGAGAACATATTCCAATTAAAATCCTCACATTCAGTCGTTCCACAAACAATAATTTTCTTCATATCTAAACGCGTAGCAACAACAACTCCAGAAAGCATAATTTGAACATATAAGCAACATCATTTAAATATAGAGAATTTTGAAAAATACGTTTGTCAAGAGATGAACTTACACACTGAGTCAGGAGAGATTTTCTTCTCATTAGTTGTGTTTATATGATGAGAATGAACGAAATCCCAGACAGTAAGTCAAAGGCATTAACATTGTAAACGTAATCTTTTTTTTTATATAGATGTGAGCAATCATGACTCCACACGACACTCTATCCTCTCGTTTGCTAAGCAACTTTTGAACTTCTACAATTATTATTTCATTTTGTTTTACTATTCGTGCACGCAAATTCGCTAATGAGATTTGAAGGCTATAGAGAAGGCCACGAGTAAGCAGTTCAATGTCCCTCCAAGTGGTTATGGCGGTTTATAGACTATAAAGATCATACGTGGCGATCTATAATCATGTATGTCTCGAACTGGCATTACATTAAGAAAATACTGTACCGAAGAAATTCATGATCCCAGTGCCTTTGATATTCGTCTACTTTTGAAGTAACTTTTGTGCTTCATATAACAACCATTCGATAATAAACGAAATCCTTTAGAAAAGAACATCATATACTGTCATACAATTATTTCGTAACGTTTCTCGAATGCATAGTCATGGAAGCGAAATCAAGACAATTCTTATGAATTTGAAATAACTATTGCCATGTAAAGTGTTTGAAAGAACTACATTCCTTATTTCCACCAGTTCTAACCTTCACTCCGAAAACATTATTTGCTACATACATTGTAACGAAGCACCCTCATTCCCTTCTTATTTCACTGACGCGATGTACGTCCCACAGGAGAAGCTTCTTCCCCCGAGCTCTACTTTTTCTAACCGACTCTCAAGTGGGTGATTCCCCATTAGTAATGTCTAGAATAAACCGTTATCTTTTCCACATATGCCTGTATGCTTTATAGGATGAGAGAGAATCATGCATAGGGATGCTGATAAAAAAAAAAGATTATTAAAAATACGGTACACCAGCCTGGATTTTACATTTGCTATTAAAAAGGATTTTATTTTGCAAAATGTGATGTTTATTATTACAGAAAATACGTATCGGTGAAGTATGTAATTATTAATTAGTGTCGCTTCCTTTGGTGTAAATAATCAGTTCAGTTCGAGGTGACATTGAATGTAACAAGGTCCAGATTTTCTCAGTGGCATCCCAACATTCTTGGAGATTACATGGTTCTGGTTGGAGCACTTGTTTATTCCGTATCCACAAAAATCGTTCAATTATTTTGAGATCAGAATTTTGTGCTGGACAGTTTTCCAAAGGTTAAACATCTTTAACCACAAGACGTTTGTTGCACATGATGTGTAGAAAAGAGCATGATCGTGCAAAAAGAATTCTCTGTTATCCTAGCCTGGCAGAAGACTAGACCGCGGAAAAACCAATATAGTTTTATTTGTTTAACTTTACATCAGGATCTACCAATTTTTCTCTACCATCTCTTTTGATGCAAACCCACATCTTTACATGTGAACCACCCAATTGCACCATTTTTGCGATGCATATTGCATTGTTTCTTTCATTCCCTGGCCTTCTTACATGTTTTCATGCATTAGAATTTAAATCGATTTTGCATTTATAACTTTCCAGTTTTCAGCATTGGATGAAATCTTGACCCCTTATGTTTTTAAAAAATGTTGGTTATATATATATATATATATATATATATATATATATATATAATTATATATATATATATATATATATATATATATATATATATATACACACACGTTTTTGTTGCAATACGCTAGTTCAAAATTATTTTTCCGTAATACTTTCCGTTACGCTATCAAACGAAACTACACTGATAAGACTGCATTCCACCTTAATTGTCTGGCAGTTAATTTTATACCGAAACTAGGAGATATTGTTTAATGTTATTTGAAAAAATGAAAAAGTACTGAGTATTATGTAGTATCGGACTGCTATATGAGATGAGAGCACTAGAAACCCAAATATCTCGACACGCCAGGAGAAATATAAAATTAAATCACTAAATGAAATTGCATCAATCAAGGAAATTCTGAAACAGAAACTGATGGTAAAGACACAGAGAACATGACGATAGGATAAACTTTGTAGGTTCTATCGCCAAAATTAAATATTCCAAACGGACCTTAAGAAATTTTACAAGGAAATATAAATATAATATTAGAAATTCTATATTTTTATTGTCATTTTCACAGTGTCAGTCAAATACACCCCTTATATCTTAGTGGCTTTATTGCCTTGCTTTTGCTGAAATGATAAAAAATATATGTATTTAAAATATCTTACATAGAGATGATGAGAGAATGTAGAGAAGGTTTTGGCAACATGACGTGTGTTATGTTTGGCTTCTTCAAGATCTAATGAAAAGCAAAACTGTGTGTAAGGAAATGGGTTGTGATTTTTGAGGATAAGAGGGGAAATAGATTAAATTTTTCTGTCACGAGATCCAATATCCAGAATGGTTATATATATATATATATATATATATATATATATATATATAGATATAGATATATATATATATATATATATATATATATATATATATATATATATATATATATATATATAGATGTTAATATATATATGTGTGTGTGTTTATATATATATATATATATATATATATATATATATATATATATATATATATATATATATATATATATATATATATGAAACGCTTAAAAATAAAAAGTAAATAAAAAATAATAATATATTTAGAGCTATTGCTGCCTGTTGGATTTTAAATCCGTTCACTCTGTTTAGATCTTTGTGCACTTGCATATTGCACTCTGATATTATAGTATTTTCGATGATTGGTGATATTATGTAAAGTTTTGCTCTGAATTTTATTATTTAGAGTTGTCTTATTACTGCCCTCTTAATGCATTTTCTTCTTCGTGAATTCTTTTCTCTCCTGATCAGAATTAAATTTGTAAAGTCAAATTTGTGGTCAGATATATTCCAGTGAAATACCAGTCCATTTCAAATGTTATGAACCATATCACTTTGAGACTCATCTCGTCTTTTTTTTAATTATTATTTTTTTTAAATATCTAATTCATAAAAGATACTTAATCTGTTTTTTTTTTAAGTTATTTTTTATTTTTCATTTCATTTCAATGATAGGTAATAATTCTGCTAAGACGCAGTGGGTTACAGGAAATGAGAAGGCTTCAGGGAGGAGAAGTGAGAACAGGACAAAAGAATAGAGTACAGCAAGACAGAAGATTGTTTCTGATGTTAAATTAAAGTTTCTGAAGATTGTAGGCAGCAAGAAAAGGGAAGGCATTTCCACAAGTGAGAAGAATGAGAAAGTGACTAAATTAGAGTTGCCAGATCAGGACCGATAACATTACAGACACATCTCCCTATTTTGTCAAGAATCTCAAGATATAATGCAAAAAATCTAGACCAAATTTTGCTGCAGTATTCAATGCACAGCCAAACGGTACATTTATAAGTGCATGTATATTTAACCTGTTAGTGTTCATTCTGACCAAACCCGGCCCATAAAAGCTAGTGCTCAAAGTCTCACTGTTCACCTCACTTCCTGTGTTATTTACGATGATGTTGTCATATATTATGGCAGAATAAACACAGCGCGGGTTACAGTGAGTTGAAAATTGAGGGCCAATATTTACAGGGCAAAGTTGAGTGATATCAAATCTCACGGGTTAAATGGTAAAAAACAAAATGTGTATTTGACGTAATAAAACTGAGAGTATATTTTTATGTAATTCTGATTTTGATAGTTGATCTCACGTGTAGAAAATATTGAGTTGCTTATTACTGGTTCCTTTTATTATTCATAGCAGCCATAGCCAGCTGGCCGATCAGAAAAAGCGTTCAATTAGAATGGACCAAAAACAGCATCTATCTTCAAGTATTTTAAAGTACTTTCATTAAAAAAAAACATTTTGAATTAATGGAGTTCCAGATATAGCAGTAGTATTCTGTATTTATTCACTCGAAGTTAGCAGAGGGCACGAAGGGATAAAACAAGCAACATGAAGACCCAATGCAGACCACAATTATTTTGGAGTTTTTGAAATTCAATTTGTCAGTGTGCTACCAGGTTTGTAAAAGAGACTACATTTATAATTGTTAAGTTTGATGAAAGTTAGTTGACAGATCAATGAAAAATTAGAAAGAAACTATTTATGCGGGTTTTCACTATATGGGTAGATTTTTTAAATTGTGTCGAAAAGGATTTTTTAACGGTTTTTCGCTAAATGCATTAGCGTAGAAATAAAAACCCTGTATCGTTGAGCTCGTCATGGTGTAAGTAACCTACATATCGAGTTTAAACGAAATCGGAGGAAGAAGTTTGAATTAATCGATTTTCGATCAGGTTTATCGATTATTGATTTTTTTAAAAATTATCGCTTTTTTACGTTAATGTCCTACCGCTTAAAGTGTACAATGTATGTGCCAAGTTTGGTTAAAAATAGTTGAATGGATCTCGAGTGAAAAGTTATCACACAGACAGACAGACAAACATATATCCCCTGTTTTATGCAGAGAGATTGGTTTGGTTGGAAATGATTCCAGTTGAGTCAGTGAAGGGATATCCTAGTAGCTCAAGACTTAAGAAATTAGAGAGAATGTAGTCACAAATACAGTTCACACGTTACGAACGACTTCATCTACGTAAACTGCGTGTGATCTTAGTTTGGTTATCCCCACTGGAAAATGTCATGATGGCATTTCTGACTTTAAGCCACTCATTAGGACCTGGCAGGAAATAAGTATAAAACAAAATCAAAAGCAGTAATAATAATAATAATAATAATAATAATAATAATAATAATAATAATAATAATGAGGTAGATATAAATCGGTGTCGACATATGTGCATTGAAATCTATGCAAGAACCAAAACGTCGAAACTACTGAGATATAGTATGGCCACCAACCAGACACACATACCCAACATAACAAAATTATGTAGTTTATTTTCAGTGGTAACCTAAATTAGAAAAGGGAAAACTTGAAAACCATGTCGATATCGTGTCGGGGACATCAGGATTTTTGCCCTCAGATTCATTTCTCCCGCGGCTTCAGCCATGGACTTCAGAAGACTTCGGAACCTCCAGCAACTAATCTGGACGGTCTCATTTTTAAGTTGGTGAATTCTGGCATATTCATTTCATTTCATCTTTTGTGTTACAAGGAGATTTATTATATTAAATAATAAATAAGGGTGTTACAATCTGAGTTTTGCCAGAGATAATGGGTGTTGTGGTCACAGAAATTGTCTGACAGATATGACTGGGTACTCCTGCGTGTGTAGCATAGTGTAGAGTTCTGTTGCAATACATAGGTTCTTACAGCTGCCACCCTCTTGGAAATTTCGGCGCTAATAGCAATGTGTGTATGCATGTGTGTGTATATGCATGTATAATGTCATTAACAAAAGTTTAAAATCACTTTGTAAATTTACTATCTCAAATTTAAAAATAAAATAGTAAAAAGTAATTTCTGAAAGACTGACTAAATTTTACTATGTTTTTTTTTTTCACATGATAATGTTGTCGATTCATTTCGAAACAAATAAACCAACGGTCAGAATTTTGTATGATTTTCTATGTGGACAGACGCAATCTGTTATTATATATATATATATATATATATATATATATATATATATATATATATATATATATATATATATTTGTGTATTTAGGCAGCAATCCTTCTTTCATGCACATTTCATTAAAAACGACGGACATGGTGCTTTTATTTAGTTTTTTATATAATTTCTCGTGCGATCTAATAAAGTTTTTCTTTTCAGAGGATAAATTATATAAAAACTGCCCGAATGTTCTTTTTATCAGAGCGCTTTCGGCTATACATTTAGCCATTTTCAAGGATTATATTTCAACTGTTAGAATTAGAAATAGAAATAGCTTGTTATATGAATGTTTTATAAAGTGAAACATTTTTTTTTTGTTTCAAAACACGGTCAAGATATTATATCCATGTTCAAAGTTAATATTATTAACATTCGGACAGTTTTTATATAATTTATCCTCTGAAAAGAAAAAAACATTATTAGATCGCACGAGAAATTATATAAAAACTAAATAAAAGCACCTTGTCAGCCGATTTTAACGAAATGTGCATATATATATATATATATATATATATATATATATATATATATATATATATATATATATATATATATATATATGTGTGTGTGTGTGTGTGTGTGTGTGTGTGTGTTTGTGTGTGTGTGTGAGTGTGTGTGTGCAGGTATGTATCATAACATTAACAAAAATTTAAAACTTAATTGTAATTTTTATATCTTAATTTAAAAAGAAAGAAGTAACAAATAATTTCTGCGAGACTGACTAGATTTTAGGCACTTTTTTTACATCACTATATTCTCTATACATCTCTAGCCAAATAGACAAGCGGTCAGAATTTTGTACGACTTCCTTTGCTTTTTATGTATGTTGGCAATATCTTTTGGTCAGAATTATTTAATCGCTTCTCTCAGTATTTCAATACTTGAGGACAGTTTTTCTGCAACTTTATTTTTGAATAATTACTATTAATCTTCAGTTGTGTTAAGTCGATTGTTGTCACGTTGATCATCTTCGAAAGATTCTGAAGGACCATTTAACAGGTGACATGAAGCACCATCATGCATAAATATTGTGCACTCACGAAAGTGAATATGCAGTTCCATTTTCTCCTACAACTGTTTCATCTACGGTACAGCACCCATCTTTGTTCCTGGAAGAAAGAAGTATATTTTATCTGTTCAAGATTCTGTCATGGCGCTCTAAATCAACTGTTTTTTTGGATTTGTCATTGTCTGAGTTGTATACTTTTCATCAAATTTCTTACCAGGGTATCACCTAATGTTTCTTCCATGCGTAACAAATTGTTGCAGAGTTGATTCGTGTGAAAAAATAATTGTATTTCAGTCTTCAACTGTCCAGGTTTTATTTTGTTTCGCAAATGTCAGACGCTTAGATTTGGTAGACATTGTAAACCAGTTTGAAAGATTTCAATCGACAATCAGATCTCGGACGACGTGAAAATCTCATAGAATTTACCTTTGCACAATTATGAAGTCAAGAAGCGCGTATCATCTTAGAACTTTTTCATGGCCGTGTAGCAAATGATTATCTCTAGAATATTTTCCATGGACATTCACTTGAATGCTGGTCAATCTAAACGTAAGGGAAGCTACGGAATGATACGGAAATACGAATTTTGGAATCAGTAATCAATGAGAAATTCTTTAAAGAATGGCAAGAAAACGAATGCATATATACAGAAAAAAAAGAGAACTGAAATTTCTTGGACATATAACGAAGAAGGAGTGCTTCGTAAACAGTCTGTTTCATGCTAGATGCAATCGTCAGGTCACGAGTGATTTTATTTTTCTCGGCTATTTATATATACGGGTCAGTGGTGCATTGTAAGTAGTCTATTTTGGCGGTTATGTTACCGGAAGCCGTTTATTTGTTTATTTATTTATTTGTGTCAAATTATTTTGCTTGTTTTTATTTAATTTTATTTTTTTATCTTACATTTTTTTATTATTTTGATCTGTGTTTTTATTAACGTAGTAAAAATTTGTGGGTAGTCTATTTTGGCGGTTATTTTACCGGAAGTCGTTTATTTGTTTATTTATTTGGGTCAAATTATTTTGCTTGTTTTTATTTGTTTTTATTTTTTATCTTATATATTTTTTTATTTTTTTTATTTTGAATTTAAAATTTGTTTATATAGCTTATTTAATAGTTTTGTTTTTGTTTGGGAAGATAATTTAAGCTATTTGTTGAATTTTGCTGTTGATTGTTGTGGTTTGTTCTGACTATTATTTTGGCGGGAACAGTTTTTAATTTATTCATTTGGATTGATTATCTTTATTTGTTTTTTCCTAAACGGCTAGTTTTTCTGTATTGGGTGTTAGTTTATTTATATATTTGGATGTATTTAGATCAATGTATTATACTTGGTATTTATTTTTTACAGTGTATATTTTCTCTCATTTCTCACCCATCCATAACAGTACGCATTTTAGATAAGGCCATCAACTTAGGAACAAATAATAATAAAACAAAACGAAATAGACATAATTAAGCACTCCCGTAAATCATTACTAATTCACCACGAAGAAGCATGGATAAAGAAAGATGGGAAATTTGACACTACAATGGCAAGCTTTGACGGTGCAGAGACATGCGAAATCGTAGGTATTTACTTTCTACACGAACTAAGCAAAATATTAGATGGAAATGACACAGGACGCTACAGGGACGACGGTCTCATAATCTTAAGAAACTGCAACAAACAAAACAGACAAAACTAAAAAAGCAATAATAAAGATTTTCAAAAATAAGGATTTCGACATAGATATAAAAACTAACCTAAACGAAGTATTTTTTCTAGATGTTACCTTCAACCTACGAAAAGGCACATACAAGCCATACAGAAATCCTAATGATAAACGACTCTATATACGCACATCTACCAACCACACGCCTTCTATAATCTATTTAAACAGATACCAAAAATCTATTAATCGCAGGCTTTCCTATAATTCCTTCAATGAATCTATATTTAATAAAGCTAAGAAATACTACGAAACAGCCCTAAAAGATAGCAGATTCGCAACAGCACTCACATACTCACCACATAACACAAAAAAGGCCAACAGGAAAAGAAATATCATATGGTTCAACCCATCGTACGGCAAAAAGGTAAAAAAAACAAACAATAAACTATATAAACAAATTTTTACTACGTTAATAAAAACACAGATCAAAATAAAAAATAAAAATATATAAGATAAAAAATAAAAATAAAATTAAATAAAAACAAGCTAAATAATTTGACACAAATAAATAAATAAACAAATAAACGACTTCCGTTAAAATAACCGCCAAAATAGACTACCCACAATGCACCACTGACCAGTATATATAAATAGCCGAGAAAAATAACAGCACTCGTGGCCTGACGATTGCATCTAGCATGAAACAGACTGTCGCCTCTAAGTGTTGACTTCTATGTTCACTTTTATATATATATATATATACAAATAGAGAGAAAGAACTATCAGAAGATTAATAATCCACTGTTCATTAGCATTTACCATAATATTATAATGCAGTTTATATATATATATATATATATATATATATATATATATATATATATATATATATATATATGCTCTTAAAATTTATGTAAATATATTCTTAATATGCATGTTAGATCTCTGTAATGTACATACTTATATTTGATATTTAAAAATAATAGTAATACGCATACTTAGATATGATATCTAATAATAATTTTTAATAATTTAAGTAATCAAGTAATCCCATTATATTTATTTGTTTTAAAATGAAATATAGTCTATTAGTAATTAAAAGTAAAAATAATATTGTAAAATTGTAGTTCAATACAGCGTATTCTAATCTAAACACCGCTTTAGAAAAAATCTTTATGTATACAAGTACAAATTTAATGGATAAAAATGCCGAAAGACTTTTTGACTTTTTGAAAAAAAGAAGACGTCATGCTTTGAACGGATGTCATAATTCGTTGAAAAATGTACCCCTACCCTACCTTGACTTAACGTCTTTTCGAAAGTAACTCATATTTGATACAATAGTTGTTAATGAAAATGAATACACTACCGCCCCTGTCTATATGATTGGATTTCCCCGTATCCTTGGAAACAAATATTATGAATGTATCTGATTTTAAAACTCAGTAAATTTCAAAATAATTAATTCCAAAATTCGATTGAAAATGAAACAGATCAAGTGCTTTTAATTTAATTATATAATCGAATTTGATTTTTTAATTTCTGTTTTTGAAACATAGTAATTCTTGTGTAGCGATGGAACCATATTTTATATCAGTTAATTTATAATGTTTATGCTCTGTAAATTTACATTGAGCACTGTTTTGTAAAAAATATATCAATAATGACAACGAATTATATACCTTACTGTTCTTTCTTTATATGTACAAAAACTTTGATGAAAAAGAAACCGGCAATGTCTGAGTCTTTAATTTGTAATTATATTTTTGCAATTTTCATCTAAAATGGTGGGTTTTGTGCAATCGAATGACATGTCCGAATTCCATACTTTGTTACAGTTGTTCAAGTAATTTCAACTCTCGCAGTCATTATCAAGAACTGTTGTGTGCTCTGTTTCGTAATTAGACTTCTGAATGTTTTAAATGTTGACGTTTGAATGGACTCATGTGTAACAATTAATGTGCTCGTACAAAATGAAGGCGATCTATTGACTTATTTTATTTCATTTATGTTATTTATTCTATTAAATTCTTAATACTAATATAACATGATTACCGTAATTATATCATTTGGTGTGTTAGGGCAGCAGATCATTATTCAAACATATATCATGAAATATTTTTTGAAATAAATATGATATAACTATTTAAAAATATATTGCAAAATATGATAGACGTGCTTATATTCATCAAAATAAATTTATTTCTAACTTTGTATCTTTAAGGTTTTGTCTTAATTATTCTTGTAATTTGATCTGTATCATACATTGGGCTCTTATATGGACTGGAAAGTCCTCTTTGGAATAATCACTACCAACTTCATTTTGGTATATATATATATATATATATATATATATATATATATATATATATATATATATATATATATATATTTGTGTGTGTGCGTATACATATACACAGACATATACTCACATAGATATACATACATACATATATATATATATATATATATATATATATATATATATATATATATATATATATACTTTACTTCTTATTTTATTTCGATAAGGATATAAATTATGTTTGATTCTACAGTAGTATGTTGAGAATAGCAGGAATTGACCATATGGACTGCAACGAAGTTTTAGAGAAAATGGAAACAAAATGGAAACTTAAATTTCACATTAGTCAGAGTAAGAATACATTTCTAATTCCTAAATCACATAATAAGGCAATTGGTTTAGAAAGTCACTTACATATAGCACTGAAGAGCTACAGAGAAAAACGCCACATGACACAACTAAAGATGTAGCATAAATGATTGGCTGAACAAGGATTTGGAGAGAAAAAATAACATAAGATTTATTATGGGCTACAAAGAAGTAGAATTTATGTAGAGACATATTAGTTAATGTGCCGAAAAACACATAAAAGAAGAAATATTAATTTGTTATATGTCTTTCCTGTTGGGACAAATTCATTATTTAGTAGATTATTCGATGTCTAGGCCGGTAGCTATTGATTTCCTCGTTAAAAAACAGGTACATGCACTGAAGCCTGTGTACAGAATAAATATATCCCAATAACATATATATGTGTGTGTTTGTTCGTATGTGTGGATGTGTGTGTTTTTTGTGTTTATGTGATTTCGAGAACATCGGAATGTTGCTACATTCGTTGACAAGTTTATATATATATATATATATATATATATATATATATATATATATATATATATATATATATATATGTATGTATATGTATGTATGTATGTATACACTGAATTTCATTATAATGATTTGATAGATTTTTTTCAGCGTTAAATCCAGACAAATGATCAAATGAAATTACACGCCTCATTGTAAGCTTTTAATTAGAGGACATCATTGCAAACAAAGAAATGTTGTCATTTACTCGAGGAATGAAGACGTCTTTGAATTTGATTCTAGCTGCACTTGGACTTTCATCTTCGGTAAGTTATGGCGTGCAATCTAAAAAAACTGAGGGTGATTAGTTTCAATTTAATATCGGACTCAAGAGTTCAAATTAGATGACATGTTATGGGTTCTTTAATACACACGCACTCGCATCCAAATATATGTGTTATTCGAATTTAGTGTTTGTGTGTGTCGCACACGCGTGTTTGTGGATATATATACATATATATGGAATTCCACAGACATCAATGCATTTATTTGTTGTTGGCTCCAATCTTGTATTAGGAATGATTATTTATTATTCCTAAATGAACAAAGGCAGAGGAGGCGTGTGGCTGGTCAACACTTACTATCCTAGATATAGCTAATCAAATTCACGACCCATTGATCCATTACAGTTCTGTTACAGATTTCGCTTTTACCGCATGAACTCATCCATCAACATACAATCCTACATATACCACAATACCACATATTCACAGGTAACCTACAAAAAACCCATAGCATAGAAATTTCGTATCCCATATTGAGAATGGTTGCAAATACGTTTCTTCCCGTAAATTATAGTTAGAGACACACAAATGCATGCTGGGATATCTTCCTAACCGATAAAATATGTCGGTACTTCATTTCGCCCGACTCAGTTCCGGTTTGTCTTGGTTGGAAGTCAGAACACTACATTCGCTTACCCAAACTTGCTTTTGTGTATCAAACTCAATTCTTAGTTTGGGAACTTTTTGCCGTATTACTATTGCGTTGCCTTAAATTTGACTTACAAATATTGTTTGCCTGATTTATATTACACATTGCCCTGGACTTTTCTTTTCTTTTTCTGTTTATCGCTTATTACAAACTGTGAAAATTCTTTTTGTTGAACAGTTCTGTTACAGATTTCGCTTTTAACCATAACTATCCACATCACACTTGCATTTCCAAAAGACCAGTATGCTTATTATTATTGTTTATTGATTAGTTTTTACCACTTATCAAACCATTGCAGCTTATTTAAATCAGAACATATTTTTAGAGTGTAATATTTTGTTTAGATAATAATTTCTGATTAAACCCTAGCTTGTGGGTGGGGAAGATTTGAATTCAAACTATGTCAGTTCTGTTTGCTGGATGTTTCTATCAATTATTTTGCATTTAAATATCGTCCCTCACTTTACAATTGTAGTCTTTATAAATTCATAATCGGAACTAGAAATAAATTCATACTTAAATTCAATAGAGACATACATTTCTAAGAAAAATTATGAGACAAGAAGACATAGAAAATATAACACACTAAGGACATAGTGACGGAAGGCGAGTCAAGAGGAAACAGCGAGGAACCTAGCTTCTGCCTTTTTACAAATGGATGGCACAGCCAGCCAGAGAATGATAGTAAAGTTTCAAATAATATTTATAGAGATGGGTGATCATCAAGGGACATGCAACATAAAATACATCAATACAAATCTTTTTAATTTCATGACCCTTACGTAGGCGATCATGACTCGCCACTGTTTCTTTTTTTTTTATAATCTATGATTTAACAAAGTTTCTTCGGAAAGATAGCAGAGTAGTTTCACGGTTTTTAATTCGATAGTTTTGATAGGTTAAGATAATTGGGAGTCAAATATTATTGAATGGGCTACTGAGTACAGGTCGTGTGTGGAAATCTAATAGGAGTTGGTATAGCGTTGAAAAATTTGTTACATTTCGGTAACAACTTGGTAAATTTGTTAAACGCAGATATTTTCAAAACGTTCAGTGTTACATTATGATATGTTGACCGGGGTTGTTCCCTGGTCATATGATATCTAAGAGTCTAATCTCTTCTTCCACTAACTGATCTTCTGACCACATCTGTCCTGTCTATTCATCCAGGTTTTTGTCATGAACGAATTGTAATTAAACCAGATGGCCGCTTACCTTATATGTGTGCTGGTCAATCAAGAAGCCACTTTGAAAATTATCAATAATTATCAAATTCCGTCCATCCGATTGGTTGAAGATATCCAGGTCTCTTCTCGACCCATTTTTGCAGAAAAAGTACTTTGTATTACACTGAAACAAACACTGCGACGCCATGCTAAGACACAGCAAGAAGGCTTATCGTAAAATGTCACTTCGGAACGCTTCGTTGATTTTAAACGTCTTCACTAGAGTTTTTTTCGTATTTTCATAACATAATTGTAAACATATTTTAACTTAGATGTGATATAAATTTGCACATAAGTGGACCATGTGGGAGAAGACAAAGTAACCATGTTAGTAATGTCCCACTTTTTTTACGTCGGAGAATGAGAGATGGGTATCTAAAAGCACGTTGGAATGATGACAGATGCCTTCTAAATTAAATAGATAGATAGATAGATAGATAGATAGATAGATAGATAGATAGATGTATACATACATACATACATGCATACATACATACAGAATAAAATATGATAAGTAAGGATTGATTTTATAACATGTCCATGTCACTGGGTAAATTGATGTTGAATTTTATGTGGACCACTCTTCGAAGATAGAAATCACAACTCAATTACGTTGGTTTATTTTATGATATACCAAATTTTACTTGGTTATTCAATGTCAAAGTGTCTATGGAGCACCTAGTACTGATCGAAGAAACTGCTCAGTATTAAGGGTCAACCAGGTAAGGAACGATCAGCTTACCTCAAGCCTAGAGGTCTTTAATGTCCACGGCTCGAGCATTGTTATAATACGAGTGTAAGTCACACCTTATCCCCACTTTCGTCATAACATATCATTAGGTCACTTGCACTGCCTTTTCTAATACGTGCTTATAGCTAGTACGATTGTAGTCACGCGATCGAATTTTGAACTTGCTTACGACATTTTCTTCTGACGTTTTATTGTAAATATGGCCGCTGCGTTTCGCGAGGTTCACACAACTCCTCGGTCTTTTGAACAAGAGGTATAGGTATATCCTTGATTAACTGTTTAGGATTAGGTTTGCAGTTCCTTCTAAAGTCGTTTTAGATGTGTTTTACTCTCTTTAGCCGTCCGTTTTGTTGTCACTGTCGCCTTGCAAGCAAGGTGAATTTATAAAACGAAATATCAGAGATACTGTCACTACGTGTCGTTTTACAAGGGAGATAAATTGTGCTCAACTTTTGAAGTACATTGTCGAGTTAACCTAAAAAAGTATTATCGAATAAATGAAAAGAAATAAAGAAGCAACGGTTAAAGTTATATATGCGACGTGGTTCCAAAAGGGACGGGTATAAAATAATTATCGAAAGAGTTCCGACATTCATCCCCAGAAAATATTGATATAAAAATTTAAAAATATATTTACTGATAGCATTTTCCGAGAATCACATATCGGACTGTTGTGTAAATTTACATTTGCACCCTCTCTGTAGGTCAGCGAATCTTGGAAATTAACAACAGTACTCGGGAGTAAAATCCAAGTATTAAATATGAGAGCTAAACATTCATCTTCGGCATCGCGTACGTAGGACGAATCACATATGATGTAATGCAAGATACAATCAGACAAGAAGGAAGCCCTTTAGAAATGCTCGTAATCTCCGTCACGAAGAAATTGGTAAGGCATGGGAACGTCACAGTTGCCAACAATCGTTCGACTACTATCTTACAAGGGACAACCTAAGACGAAATAAACTGGAAAATGGTCTGTCAACGCTACTGTGTAGACTGGAAAGTCCTTCACCGAGACACAGATATTAACACCCAACAGAGACATGCAGATGGAGTTGTTTATCTGCACGCTGAATCTACGAACTGATCCGGACAAGGAATAACGCTAGTCATACCTACCATCAATATTGGGGTAATACTATTGAAACGTCAAATTATACTTCTATCCTTGTCTCTCATCTTCGGTTACATAATTAAAAGGAAACAATAACTTATAGAAATACTCATAG
>OZ038500.1:25398729-25513729 GCA_964036315.1 Acanthosepion esculentum | reverse complement strand
AAATGGAAAAAGTGTACAATGAATATGTTTGTGGAAAAATGTATATTTCTCAGTAATTAGGGGGTACATGTATTTTTTTCATGAAGATACCAAACGTAAATATAGAAAGTTATAATATAATCGTTTTAAATGTAAATTTTAAGTAATTGTTTGTTATTTTTAAATAGTTTTATGCACAATTAATATAATAACAGTTACCTTAAAGGAAGAATAGAGCACTGAATTTAGTTGCCTATATTAACAGCAACCGTTTGTGTTCACTTGATGATTGATCAAATCTGTCAATAACTGATGCTGCATCTAATTCATCTAACAATTCTTTTTCAAAGGATAACAACATGTATGATTCCAAATTCTCTGTAGATAGCGAATTTATTTAAATTGTCTTCATGATCCTAAGCTTTGAAAGTGTTCTCTCACATTTGATTTAAGTAAGTGATATGACTTTATAAAGTTCGTATTCCTTTGTATTACTAAACGAGTTGCTTGTGTTTGTTTCTTTATTCTATTTTTTATTTGATATAATGAGCCCACACTATCACACTGGCCAGTCCATCACTGATTCTACTACTAGTAACACAGTTATAATAATAATAATAATAATAATAATAATAATAATAATAATAATAATAATAATAATGACAAAATCAGACAATTTTCATTTGGAACTTTGAGGTAAATATCGTAAATTATCGCGTGGATACAAATTAAAGGTTCTATGACAAATATCAGGAAAGCATAGGCCATCTAATTTCAGGATGTTCTCTACTTGGACCAAATGAATGCAAAAATCGTCACGAGAGAGTAGAGCAATGTTTACATCGGACAATGTGCAAACACTTCGGAAAAGATGTTAATATGCACCTGGAATGAAAATCACCCAGCACCGTTTACAGAAATAGAAGACATCACAATTCTATGCGATTATAACATCATTACAGATAGGATGGTTGAAGCAAATAGGCCGGCCATAATTGTCAAAAAACGAAAAGAAAAAGCCTTGCCTACCAGTTGATATGGTTTGCGCAGTCGACCGTAACATAGCAAGAAGAAATAAAAAAAAAAAAACGATCGAAGTACAAAGACCGGGAAATCGAAATAATTAATGTGTACATTGAAAACAAGAATAGTACCAGCCATAGTAAAATGAATGGCAAGAAAGGAACACAGCAACACATTGACAAATCCATGGAAATTCTAGCTTGAGAGAAATACAAAAAATTAGTTTGAAAAATATATCGCACACACTAAGAAGAACTTTGTCCATGTAACGTTAGAGATATTATGGGAGTTAGAAAAAACAAATGATGAAATGTAGCCATAACGACGCATCACTACTTGCCTTAATTCATCCCGCATGCTTGGTAGGTAGTGTGACCAAAGCAGAAATAATAATAATAATAATAATAATAATAATAATAATAATAATAATAATAATAATAAACCTCTTCATTGTCAATACATATCCCGATGTTGACATCTTTAAACAGAGATTACGTAGTGTAGGATTAAAACCTGAAACTGAAGATGTTATACTTGCTAACTAGAAATCTTGGCTAACTATAAATTATTAAGTAAACATACTGAACATTGAGTTATCCTGAAATGCAGATTATATGATGAATATCCAGAAACAATTGACCATCTTGTATCGGGTTGTAATAAAGTAGCATCCACCGGATTACGTTGCAAATGTACTGGTATGAACACCACGCAAGATTCGTAGCAGACATAGGATATGTAACAATTTTATGGGACTTTACAATATATACAGACAATAATCAAAGCCAATGGCTGGGATATAGAGATCGAAGACCACAAAAAAAAAAGAATGTTCTTTCTTATTGACATGACAGTTCCGGAAGATTGTAATTGATCTTTTAGGATCTTCAGGAACTATCAAAAGAAAAGGAACTTGACGTGGAAATCTTACATATGTGGACATCAATAATTCCAGTTGTGGTTGAGGCCCTCAGTCCTTTTGGAAAGTTTCTAATAAACTCACTAAGCGAAACCTGATAGCGCATAACTTAAAGAAAAACTATTTATTTTTCCAAAGTACAGCTCATATTTTACGAAATGCTTAATCTATTTAAATTGTGTGTGTTCTTACTTTTGTTTTGTTTTTTTTTTACAAAAAATGATTATTACTGATCTTACTTCTCTAGTTGGGACACGAAACGTAATGTGTATGCAACAGAAATCAAAAGTTAGATATTACTACTACTACTACTACTACTACTACTAATAATAATAATAATAATAATAATAATAATAATAATAATAAAACAGTAAAAACAGTCAAAGATTGTGACCTAAAAACCACAAAAACAGCACGTGCTTTCTTATTGACATGGCATTCTCTGCACAATATAATTTATCGTTAAAAATTTTCAAAGTACTATCAAAATACAGAGAACTTCAAGCGATAATCTAAAGAATGTGGCACATGAGGACATGAGTAAGTCCTGTTGTAGTTGATGCCTTCGGACTGACTGGAAAAAATCTGTTAGACAATTGAAGGGATTGTAGCACATGCCTTAAAGAAATATACAATTTGTACTCCGATGTACTGCTCGCGCCTTATGAAGAGTTTAACTATGAAAAATGTGTGTGATCTAAGGGTTTATTTGAGGCGGTCGTCAAAAAATGCTAACTGTAAAATCGCATTTCGCTATTTCTGACATTAGATCTTTGGTTGGGATCCGGGAAGGCATGAGTATATACCAGATATGAAAGAAATAATAATAATAATAATAATAATAATAATAATAATAATAATAATAATAATAATAATGAGAAGAAGGAGAAGAACAAATTAATGAATTGATAATGATAATAATGATAATGTCTATGTAATATGTGTGTTTTTAGTGTATTTTTATTTGTTTTTTAATTTTTATTTTTTTCTTAGTTTTGTTTTTCTCAAAAGATGCTCAATGGAAAATATGATGAATTTAGGTCTCTGGTTGGGACCCGAAAAGAAATGTATATATACCAGAAATGAATAATAATAATAATAATAATAATAATAATAATAATAATAATAATAATAATAATGTTATGGGAACTTACTTGTAACAACAATGAACTCTTCCTGACACTATAATGTCTGCGCCTCTCAAGAGAGACGATATAGAACGGAAGTGGAAAGAGTCGAGACAATAGTAGTTCACTCCAAACCAGACTGGCAGTCATACTAACACGTTCAACTTCTTGTATTATTATTATTATTCTGTTTAATATATCTTTGTTATTCCTACTCTTGTGTTCGTGTTGTTCTTCCTTGGTCCTAACATTGCGTGGTGCGAGGATATGGGACCATAGCAAATAATAATAATAATAATAATAATAATAATAATAAAAGTAATTTTTATTACTTATCAAATAGACAAGACAACGAGAAAACATACATTTTGGGTCTCGTAATGTAGGTATGTGTATATGTAACTTAATCTCAACGTAACATTTCTATTCCTGTTCTTCATATTCAAGTTGGTTTCATTGGAGATGTAACTTAAATAAGGAAAAGTGTAAAAAAAAAACAAGTTCTAATTTCTTGAAGAAAAAAGAAAATATCAGCTCCGATTAAAATATGAACACTGAGGAATAAATATAACTGATTTAAAAAAAATAGAATCGATATAATACTTGTGGAGATCCTGAAGGTAACGAGATCTGCTGACTGAGAAAATTCCCAGCTAGACTTCCCGCCGAACAAATTTGAGACGTGTAAAGGAAAGAGAAAACATACATGTTCAAGCACACAGCAGATAGCTCTATTATTAATACAGATTTAACCCGTAACAAAATGGAGTCTGTTTTTCTTATGTAAAACAAATCACGCTGAAAATCCTTTGAAATGTTTTTTATTTATTTTTTAAATAACGCTATTTGAAAAGATGGTCTATATTTTCCACATAGCAGGATACCCTTCTGTATTTATATCTATAGCTGTCATTAAAGAATTCTTGGGGTATAGTTTAGTTTTTCTTTTGTTTAGAAACAACAATCTCATAAATCACTGATTCTTGTTGACGTTCCAATTTTCGGTAAATCTGTTTTACATTGTTTCTTGTTCATGCTTGTCATGTTTTTTTTTCCGTTAATATCTGCCAAGAAAAAAAAACATGTCTTCTGACGTTTAGACGCTGTCATATTAAAAAAAATGTCGTTGATAATGTCGTTCCAAAAAGATAAAACTAAGATGAAACAAAACACATTAAATCAATTGAACCTCGTCATTATTTTAAATAAAAACTCTGTTATTCGTATACAGTTCGTCTGTCAAATTTTTGTCTTGAAAATAATGTTTATATCCGCTAGAGAGAAGAACCATAGCATCTCTTCTCAAACCTCTAGGACTTTCGTCAGTATTGTCTCTGATTCCCATACACCACACAATGATCGATGCCACTGCATGAAGGTACGCTTGCAGGAAGTAATTGTTATATTTTCCTCTGTTTTGTAAATCATCATAATCATGAAATAATAATAATAATAATAATAATAATAATAATAATAATAATAATAATAATAATAATAATAATTATATTATTTTTAATAATAGTAATTATAATAATAGTAATATTTTTTTTTTGCAGTGGAAAGTGTCATGATGGCATTTCTAACCTTAGGTCCCTGCGCGGGACCCGGAAAGAAATGTGTAAACGCCAGATATCAAAGAATATAAAAATAATAATAATAATAGAGTAATACGATTTCTCACACAGATAAATAGATAGATTCCTTTTTCCTTTCAAGTTAAGTTAATGGCCAGGGTTCTTAGGAATCACTTCTCCATTACATCTTTGAGCCAGGATTTGCCAGGATTCATATCTCCAGCCCGACTCTGAATGGGCAGACATAAAACTTTGCTATTGATTTTAGAAAAATTATGAAATTATGTCTGTTTTTATGAGATAAGGTATTGCAATTATTTACATTATTTACATCGTTCGGACTGTTGTCCTCGTATTTATTGCCATATTAACGATGTTTCGGCAGTTGTACGCTCGGGCCCTCTTCCGATACTTTCAATTTGTAACTGAACTCTTTATTTCTTCCGTCGATGTAGATTGTTCTAGTTCCATGTGCCATACCTGTTTCGGGTGTTTCAGTTATCTTCATATAACTCAATTCTCCAAGTTTTTGTTCCCTACTGCAGCGGCCAACAAATCTTTGGTCAAGTCACTGGATTCAACCAACGCTTTTATCTACTGGACCATGTTCTAAATACCTGGAGTGCTGAGTTAAAGGGAGATAACTGGAACAACCGGAAGAAGCATCTCCCGTGAAATTGCAACAAGCAACCCCGGTGGATGAAATCAAAGTCTCAGTTCGCAAATACAATCATCGAAAGAAGAACAGAAGGTACAACGGCCAAAACGTCGAGAAAATGTCAGTAAACATGAAGAAAATTGTCCGAACACTGTAAGTAATGTAAAACTAGAGTCCTTTCAAAAACAGACCACCAAAGAGCTGCATGGATGATCTTCTTTTCTGTAGATGAATAGTGGTGGGACTCCAGTCAGTATCCATATAAGCAGAGAGAGGGAGGAAGCCAGCAGCCAATGAAGATACGACAATCCATGAATGACTCACCAGTCGCCGAGATCGGGCAGGGAATATCTGTCCTTTTACGGTAGCCGGAAGTTAGTAAGATAGGAAATCACGTTCTCGAAGCCGAAAGAAGACATTGCGGATTAAAGAAGAAATCGTATTGTATGCTGTTTCCCAATCAGTATCTTGAAAAGTATTTTCTCGTTATTCATTGTTGAAAGAGACAAACCTGTCAACATGGCGAGCCGGTGTAAATACGCATACGGCCGACCTTGGATGACATTACAGCTATTGCAGTGATGTGCGGAAAGCATCGTTTAAATAATAATAATCTTCATCTCCTTAGAAGCAATACCATTTCAGGACGTAGTCGATCATGGCTCTCCAACATTGCATATACTTTGTAGCTCTTAGCAATATTTTGTTTTCTCTGAGGGACTTTATCAAGGCAAATGCAAGGATTTTATTTTGTAACAAATAATTATATACAAGATAAAAATTTGTCTTGACTTATGGAACGCCCTATATGAGTTAAACATGAAAAACAAAAATAAATGGATCCGAAATAAACAACCCTTTATAATTACGACCCAAACGTAACTTAAAGTCAGTCCGTTTTACTTCAGTTAGCATCGTTATACAATTAGTCGAAAAGTATTGGCGTCATCTGCTCAACATTAAGATAAATCATCATCAGTAAACATTTTTAATATATCACCCCAAGCATGACATGAATGCCACCAGTACGCAGGGATTTACGGAGAGTGAATGTTAGAGAGAAGACTGGGATTAGGGAGGATTGAGGAAAGGACAAAAGATGAATGAAATTCAGGAAGACAGAAGATGTCGATTGATGTTGCATTGAATGTTTTGAAGATTGTAGTTGACAGAGAAGCAAATAAACCGAAGGGGTTTTCCCAAGTGGGAAATGCGAGGAAAGAAAAACTCTTGGAGTAGAGGTGGCGGATCATTTAACTATTTCAACAGTAAACGGGTGGGGCCTAGATGCCAATCTGGTAGGACCCTTAATTCATGTACATTGGGTACCAGGGAAAAACTCATCAGAGCAGTTGTCGTAAAAATATTTTTTCGGAAAGACAGAGGGTAACTACGCCACATCGGTGAGAATGTGATTGAAGACGAGATGCCAAGTCAGGATTGATTACTTTAAGGATCCTTCTTTGGATTTTGTCAAGAAACTTGATATGAATACCAGGATCACCAGACCAGCAGTATTCAATATACGGACCTATGGTAGATTTATAAATATGCAAAATGGACTCTGACAAGAAAAAATTTCTGACACGACACAGTTACCCAACATTCCTTGCAGTAGATGCAGCTATTGATTCGATGTACTCGTTCCAGTCAGTGGCAATTGTGAGGCCAAGAAATCGCAGTGTATTGCTCTCCGGTAATCTAGCTTCAGCCATGATGGGGACAGGCAGAAATGTTACTCTATGATGTTCAAATGAGAGCAGTTTTGTTTTGGAGGCGTTAAAATGTACATGCCTTTTCCTTCACCGGTTAACCACTGATTGGAGTTCTTTTTCAAGAGCAGCAGCCGTAAGAACTTTATCAGGTCTGACAGATTTTTTTATTTAGACAGGAGTAATATCAGTGTAGTGTCATCTGCATAGATATCTACTTAGGAACAGACACCAGAAAGATCATTGATGAAGATCAGAAGCATCGCAGGACCCAGGATAGTTGTTACATATGTAAATGTGAAGCCGCTATTAAGGGCAAATATAATTTACCTTCCTTCGCGCGAATAGTAATTTATAAACATCCATATTAGAATGTTAGCTTTAGGAATATATCCCGTATTTGTACTTGCAAAAAAATATTTAAAACGAATAAAAAGCAACGCCATTGAACTTTATGGAAATAATCACACAGTTTACGGGTTATTTAAATTGTTTATATCCCAGAGTTATATATTGAAAACAAACCCATAAATGCGTATGAACCTATAAATGCAAATAAACCCATACGAACAGTCTTCGTCCTGCATGAATTCGTTTCTTTATAATTATATGGAAAAAAGTTATTTTTAAATTAGTCATATATATTTACTTAATAGAAAAATGACTTTAAATCAATTCATTGATTCTATGATTCAAACAATCTTTTGTCGCGAAGTATAAATGGACATTGAGACACGCAACAAACATGTAAAAGCTAGTATATTTTTGCACATAAAAACAAGGAATTGAATTGTTTATGAGCATTTGGCTTGAGGCAAACGCTTTGAAGCCTTTATTTTATTGGAAATACATTATTTTCTTTCGTGATATGAATTTAAATAGAAACATTTGGCAGAAAGAAAGTAAAAAATATAGTCAGCCTACCAAATAGTATAGAGAAAACAGGAAAATGAGAGGCAGATGGATGGAATAAAATAATAAATACTTGGAAAGTATGGTAGTTGATTAAAATATGTGTTGCTCTTATCTTGAGTTCATGGGTTCGATCGCTGATTTAGCTTATAAAATAATATGCTTCAGTTCAGCGGGTGGTTTAACAACTATGACCAACGTAAGTAAACTTCAATATGTTTTAATACTTTACGCAACATTGGGATGTTTTTTAAAGCGTTTCACCCCAAGCAAGGCGGGAAGCCACTAGCACGCAATGGGATAGAGAGAGTTGGAGCGAGAGCAAAGAGGAGAAATAGAGAAAAGGATGAAGAGAAGGGTAGGGGATAGATCAAGGCAACTGGACACGTCGATTGACATTACATTTGAATATTTGGAGATAATAGCTAGCAGGGAAACAGGAAAAGGGGAGTGAGTTCCACAGGCGAGAAGTGCGAGACATGAAGCTGTTGGAGTAGAAGTGACGGCTACATTTAACAGTTTCGACAGTGAAAGGGTGTGAGCGAGATGCCAGCCTAGTTGAACGCTTAAATTCATGAAGTCTGGGAACCAGCGAAAATAGCTAATCAGTGCAGTTACCTTGAAAGTATTTCTAAAAAAGACAGAGGGAGGCGACGGTACGTCTGTGAGAGAGCAACTGCAGACGAGAGGCCAGATCAGGGTCAATTACATTGTACAACCATCTCTGGATTTATCAAGGACCTTGAGACAAACAGAAGGGGCTTCAGACCATATATGGCAGCAGTACTCCATGCAAGGGCGAATGGTTGATTTGTAGATTTGAAAGATCGACTCCGGCGGGAAAAATTTCCTGGCGCGGCACCGGGAGTCAACTCTCATTACGTTCATTTAATAATTGAATATATATTTACCACACCCGTTTTCTCTTCCAGATTGAAGAGGTGGGCGGTTGAATCAAATTATATTCCTTATTCTTTTACTCTTTGCTTTATTTTCTTATTTCTCTCGTGTATTTTAGAGTATACCGGTAGTGTAATAAATAACGGCTCGGAACGGGAAATTGGTGAACCGAGTTCGATTTCCTGTCGGATTCGTTATATTTAATATATGATTCAAAGAAAACTCAGATAAATATAGCTATAAAAGAACTAACGTGGAAACAGAAACTGCCCAAAGATCATTTAAGAACGAAAATACGCAAATCATGAATCACATTCAGAGCATAAATGAAATTTCTAAAATGGAGACAAAAGGACGGCAGGATAGTAAGTAAAATAACACCAAATTACAACGCATAAACAACAATATATCATTTGTATCCTGGGGAAAATTGCAATAATCACAATTCAAGAAAAAGTTATAAGCCTAAATAAAATATGAGATCATTTCAATAAAATAAAATTCCTATGCGTATACCAACAACGACAGCGTGATTCAAAACCTAAATAATATCTTATATGTTAAATCTATTAAAAGTTTAATAAAACATTGAATATATGTAATTAATAAATATTAGAAGAAACAAAATAATATATTCAGTAATTACGCTATCTAAAGGTCCGAAAATAGGAAGTATCTCCCCGAACAAAGAAGTCCATTCCTTGTCCACCACTTCACTTCTGAGATATTCTGCGGCTGGAGTCGTGACATGTCGTCTGGAAATCTAATCAGGCGAGAATCTGGCTGTCATCTTGCAGTATATTTGTATATACACACAATATTTGAGTAAATGCTCTGTTTTCTAATGAAACAGTATTAATTACATTAACCGGTCTTAATTACATTTACCGGAAATTTCGTAGAAAACATGCGTCATCCAACAGGGATCGAACGTCTATCCTATACAGAACCATCATTTAGCCTGACGTGTTATGATCTCACAGCCAATGATGACTTCCTGTTTAGCAATTCTCTACTGCTTTTGAACGATCAGTGAACATCAGGTTACCTTGCTGTTCGGTATAGGATACAGTTACGATTCCTGTCGGAGTACGCATATGTTCTACGACATTTCTGGAATATTCAGGACGGTAAACGTATAAATATATATATATGTATGTGTGTGTGTGTGTGTGTGTGTGTGTGTGTGTGTGTGTGTGTGTGTGTGTGTGTGTGTGTGTGTACGGTGGTTGTTAACTCTTGTCCGAGTAAGGTCATTACTACATCATATTTTTGAGGAAAATATCCACTGATATGATGAAAGAATGTAGCTCTTTAGCCCAGCAAGAGACCTGCATACTCTGGAACAAACAGGGCACTTAAGAGGTACAACATCGAGTGTTACATTATCATTCAATTTAAGACGTCGCATGAAACCGCTTCCGGACCCGCATGTCTTACCGCAAATATCACATCCCAATTGCTGGACGTCTACGGCTTTACAGCCAATTTCCACCTCCCGCCGGTGCGCTCTCAAGTGACTCCGCATATATATACACACACACACATATATATATATATATATATATATATATATATATATATATATATATTCTAATCTGTCACTGCTCTCGAGCGATATATATATATATATATTAAATATATGTCTATATATATATATATATATATATATATATATCGCTCGAGAGCAGTGACAGAATAGAATATAGGAAACCGAAAAGAAATGACACAATATCAATTGCAAAAGACGGTACATGATGTTGTTAGCAAAAGAAGTAGCCCAACATGCGGGGTGCAAAATTTAAATAGCAAAACCCAGCAAATACAAAATAGTAAATACCTAGAATTTGTCTTAACAGAGGACGAAAAAAGAATGCAGTAAAATTCCATTGGAATAGCGGGAGATACTTTTTCAAAAAACTGTATTTTTTTTCCTGCTCGATCGTTCCCAACTACAATCAAATCATATGTACAAAGTGTGCATACATTAAGTGAATCTTTGAAAGATTTATAAACAGTTATAGCATATTTCTCAGATCATTTAATTTCAATGCAGGGAAGGTTATTCGTGAGAATGAATGTATTTATTGAAAAATTATCAGACATAATGTCTGTAATTTACTTAATCAGACATGCCTAAAAGCGAATTCGCTGTCTAAATACACAAATGTATATATATATATATATATATATATATATATATATATATATATATATATATATATATATATATATATTTGTGTGTTTTCGGAGTTTTGTGTTTATATGTGACTAATCACATGAACTAAAATAAGTTTTTAATACAAACTAAGCCTGCGTCGCCACAATGATAGCAGATTTTATATAATTCACGCTAACTCCTGTAAGTGATACAAAAATGAACTCCCACTCCCATATCATCCATTGACTTACATCTTATAAAGAACAAAATAACTCGGTGATTTTCTATATACGTCTACACAAACATACACACACACACACACACACAACACACACACACACACACACACACACACACACAGAGGCACTCACACACACATACATATGAGTGTGTGTGTGTGTATGTGTGCTAATTTTCCCATATAAAGCGTCAACATTTTGATAAATAAACGTTACTACAGGTCATTGTTGCATGATTAACTTTCCTACCTTCATTTTCTGTCTCAAGCATCGGACACGGCCTAGCTTGTTATAACACTTGTGGTTGAGTTATAGGTATTTCACTCACTTCAGACTTACCCATCTTGAGAGTATAAAGACTAATAGTCGCAGGGTTACCAATCCACAGTTGTCGCTACAATGCTTCATTGGGTTGAGTTCAGTTTTCTGTTTCTTATACTGACTAACGCTGAAGACGAGAAGAATTGCTCTGTTATTTAACTAGTAACAAGGTAGACTATGATATGGATTCATATTTGTGATCAAAAAGATCAAGGCGGAATATGAGCTCGGTTCAGCGATTTCAATTTCAGTACATTAAATCGTTACCTGGATCAAGTATCTAACATGAAATGTTGAGCTTAGATTTCAAAGGATATTCGAGCGAAAATGCATACTAGTTTTTTTACTGCAAGTATCTGCTTATACAAGGCCACTAGAGTTCCTTTGTGTGTATAGGAGTGGGAGATAACGGTTAACCCGAGGCTTGAAAAGGTTAAGATTGTAGTGGTTCATTTAAAATGTTAGTGCTTCTCGAGTGGTTCTCACCGATGGAATACGGAGAGAATGTGAGGTTGTTTGCTTCTATGTATGTTACATGGCGTGTTCTTGTTGTGAAGGTTTGACTTGGCTGGACCGGAGAATGTAGCTCGTCCAAGCACTTTCCGTGGGAGTAGTTGTAGAGCAGCCAGAGGCTTGCGACATCCCGCCTGTGTGAGAGAGGTTGAAGGTTGGAGAATAATTCGTCACCCACAAGGGCACGGAGACGCATTAAGACTCTATCAGGGTTAGAGAGTGAGGTCTGGGCATACATGGCAACGGTAATCTATTTTTGGACTGATCTGGCTCTTGTAAAGATAGAGGATACCATGAGTGGTCAGGGACTTACTAGGGAGCCGACCTTTTTACCTGCACCCATAAGAATAGATCATATGTACGAGTTACACTTGAGGTCGTTTGTGATTGTCCGGCCTAACAGACTTTCAAAGCACTGTATTTTCATCCTGATTGGTGGTAGTTCGGAGTCAGATCTGCTATGATGTAATATAACTAGATTGGTCTTCGAAGAATTGAATGTAACCAGCCAATTTTATCCCACTGAGTAGTTTGTGGAAGATCGGTTGCGATCAGTCGCTAATCTCTGACCATCGAGAGATTTAAAGGTGCGCCTGTGTGTAGTCGTATCATCGGCATATATATTTACAAATGATCTGAGTATATTTTTATATCATTCATGTAATTCAAAAAGATGGTTAGCTCGAGTAGTGACCCCTGGGGGACGTCTTTGATTAATCTTATGTTCCTGAAGACTGGCCATTAATAACTGCATTCAGGGACATACCCGGTAGATTTTTAACATCTTCCAGCTATTCTGGAGAGCTTGTGTAGTAAACCTTTTTGCTACACGTTGTCAAAGTCCTTTGAAATATCTAACGCTATGGTCTTCGAGGTTTGTTTTTCGTCAAGCGTTTCACTGATGTTGTGAGTGATTTTAGTTAGAAATTGTCAGTGGATCGGCCGGCCGAAACCCATACTGCTCTTCGCAGAAAAGTTTGTTCTGTCTAGGTGCTCGACGACCATGTTATTGATAATGGCATCAAATAGCTTACTGGCGAGACTGATGAGTATATACTAGGAAGGGAAGATCGTATGTGCGCTTTCTTGAAACCCAGGCATAAGCTTGCAAATTCCACAGTCTAGGGAAGGATTTTTCCTTCAAGCTGCGGTTGAATAACTTTGCTAGCCTATTCGGATTTTAGTGATTGTTTCTTTTTGTTATCAACGTGAACCCACATAACACTATCGCTGCGAGATTCGCTTCATGGTGTCTTAAAACTAGCAAATTGAACAAAGTATTAATCAGAAATTATTTAAAACCTAAACATCGCTGCACAGAAAACATTACTATCGCCAGTAACTGTCGTAACATATTTATGCTTTGTAATAGGTTCATTTTTGGTGTTTCCATTTTGTAAATTGCATGTTAGGTTGATTTTTGTGTATTTCTTTTTACTGACAAGCGTACATTCTGTCTACTTGCAGATGTTTTGTCATTTTCTGTGCTTTGGTATATTAAATCTATTGAAGTTCTTGCTCTTTCTTTACTGAGAAAGAAATATATTAGATTTGTAATGATTTCCTACTAGTTATTGAATATATATATATTTATATATTCAAATGTAAACAGAACGAAACGAATATGAATTCCAACCTTCATAACATTAATTTAAAAGAGAGTTCAATACAAAAGTAGCGCAATAATTATTTATTATAAGTTATTACATCCGAACATTTACGTTACCACTACAAAAATGTTCTGATGCTCAATTCAGATATCTAATCAGGTGGTAATCAAGGATAGTTATAAATATTTTTTTAAATGCCAGTTATGAAACATCACTTCTTTTTGCATTTTGTATTATTTTTTAAAAATTTTCAAAAAATAAAATATGTGATTTTCTTCTGTGATGTCACCGAGCACTAGTTTGACACTTTTGTAATGTCAACGAATACTCGTTGTCACTTTCATACTATTCGATGTAGTAGAGACTTTGTAATCGTCAATAAAACTATAGTACACCGTTGAACAATGCTGATGTCAGACGCCTTGGAATAGCACTAGCACGAATAGTCCTTGCTCGATAATACTCGATCGAATAGTAACCAACGTATAGTGATCTGAATAGAGAATTAGTGAATAGAGAAGAGAATAGAGGTCCGTATGGTAATAGAGGATAGATTCGACTTGGTGATCGGAATAGTAATAGAGGATAGACTAGAAACATAGATCATTTAGACGTCACGGGACTTTCTTTATATGCGTTTCATCTGTTGTCACGTGGTCTACATAATTCAATAATGGGATCGCCTGTGTTTGCTCACTGGTGATCTATGTTGAAACGGCAGCGACACTCTATTCCCATACAACATTTTCATAACTAGCATTTTAAAAAATCGTTTATAGCTATCTTTGATCATTGATCACCACATGATGAGATGTCTGAATTGGGTATCGAAATATATATGCATTTTTGTAGTTACTTAAATGTTCGTTTGTAATAATAATAATAATAATAATAATAATAATAATAATAATATATATATATATATATATATATATATATATATATATATATATATATATATATATATATATATATTTAGGTAGCAATCCTTCTTTTATGCAAGTTTCATTAAAAACGACAGACAAGGTACTACGGTTAAGTTTTTTATTTAATTTTTCTTGTGTACGAACGTCCAAATATTTTATTTTCCCGAGCGCTTTCGGCTATATCTTTAGCCATTATCAAGGATGATTTTGATTTTTCTGCTTAATTGAGTGTGTGCATTATGTATATGTCTTAGTGTGTAGTAGTGGTTTGTTTAATTTCCGAATACGGTTAGCACGTTGTGGCTTTGTTCGTAGTTAATATTGTTGAGGGTGGGATTTTACTTTTTTATTATTAAAGCCTCCATTAGTTTTAACCTTTTTTTACAGGTGGAAGCAATTAATATATTTGTGTTTTCTACTAGTATATTTCTAATGGAGTCTGGTAAATTTTTGTGTGTGTTTAAATGGGTTTTAATGGAGCTGTAATTGGATAGGTGTAACGTAAGGCGTCTGGATAAGCATGTGGTTGTGTAACCGATGTAATTATTTATGAGTCCGGTTTCGTTAAGGGGCATTTGAACTCGTAAATAATGTTTCTTCTTTGCAATTTTGATTATCAGGCGTGTTGTTATTTTTGAGGATGAGGTTAGCTGTCATAAATTTGTTAATATAGATAATTAATTTGATTTTTTTATTTGGGTCGATTGGGGTAGTGTATTTCTTTATAATATGTCTTAGTGAGCATTCATCTTGTTTGTAATTCTTATGCATTTGGTTTTTGTAATAAATGTGTATGTGACTTTTGACTGTGTGTTCACTCTCATTATTACTTACTTTAGGGAGAAATAGCTCTTTCGATTGAAAAAATAAATAGTGATTACCCAAACATAAAGAAATGCAATCCAACTTTTAGAATTCTTACCGAGAAACCAAAATATAACTAATCCTAATAATTATAAATGTTAACTCGAAATTATTTCTACTAAAGTATAATATTATCCCCTATCGCTATCTTCCCTCTCCTACATCTCAAACTTAGGACGCTAGGTGGTTGACCTACCCAAACTTTGACCGATGCTTATCATCGGAAAAATGTCCACACTCCATTCAACATTAACTACCCGACCCACCCAACACCAAACTGCTGTCAACAACAACTATCGTTTCACTTAGATACTCTAGGTATATTTTGTTAAGTACATTTTTCTTCTCAAAAATGGAAAAAGGAAGTGACGTTTTACATCCGGGCTTGCCTACAAACAGGATCGTTCATAAGCATTTCCGACCCTCACCCGTAGATGTGCAGTTAAAATGCACTGAAACCAAGTTGCATCTTTGTTGTGAGTAAAATGGTTTTGTCTATATGATAAAATTATAATAAATAAATAATTATCGCTCTACTACATGTATTGAGCTCTTTTTTGAATGAATGCTGCGAACGTTAGAATTTGTATAATTTATAGATTACTTTCGTTCCCACCGCATCGGATATATATATATATATATATATATATATATATATATATATATATATATATATGTATGATATCCTGTTGAGTAAACCTTGGGAAAATGCCTGGAGCCTGAATCACGTTTAGACCCGAGACGTTTGGAATTACGAAATAATTATGAATGATCACAAATTGTTAAATGACTACAACACAACACGTAATATATGAAGTCCATCTAATATTCAAAGGTAACCCAGATGAGTAACTATAGAAATAAAAGAAGTTGCCTGAAAACAGATAGACAAGTGTTCATTTAATAAAAATAAAACAACTACACAAATAGTTCAAGAGTTTGAAAATATATATGAGACTCAAAATTAAATAATCTGGGAAATAAGAAAAAGCGCAACAACTTACAAAGAAATACTCAGAGCAATGTATACCTTGTTCGCTTGAGAAAATTACAAAAAGAAGAAGCCTATAGAAAATATTTAAGATCATATCCATATAAAACAAATTCTTACTAAGATACAAAAACCACATCCTGGTTCTAACCTAAATAAAATCGTATGAGCTAAATCTATTAAAATATTCTTCTAACTGCGCATTAACCATAGTTAAAATGTTTCTTGAGTGAAAATGGCTAATATTTGACTTAATATTAGTTATTGTTTCTTTTCTCTACCAATCTTGAATTAAATGGCACCGCAAGCAATAATTTCGCAGGAAAATTCACCTTTCGGTAGCAGAAATCTCTAGAGGTGATCACATCGTAAGTATTCATGGTATTTCTCAGTTATTTCATTCCTCTTGATAAAGATAATGCTAAATGTCGATGTAAATATTGAAAGCCAACTAATATATGTCCCAAGAAACGATGACAACTTATATCTGTTATGTTTGTATTATTATTTATTTTAACGCTTTATGTGTTATGCTATGTGTTTGGGGGATATAATGCAGCATCAAATTGTTTTTGATTTTACAGAGTTTTTCTGAATTATATTTTACTACTATAAACATTTGTTTATTATAGGCTTTCCCGAACTGCGCGATATCGCCTACCGGAGGATGTTTTCCACTGTTAGGTGCGCGATGTGCGACTCTTAAAGAAAATAGTGGGGGGTATTGAAAGATTTGAGGACGATAGATGATTTTGATTATTGACGTTCTATTTAAACATTTGGTAGTCGAAATAAAATATTAAAAGGATTATATCTAAAAAAAACTGGGGACTACATGCGAATAAATTAATCGTATTCCTAGATAAGATATATATATATATATATATATATATATATATATATATATATATATGATATAGAAAAAACAACTGAAAAGTTTCAAATTAAAAGAAATTGAATGTTTTTTTGTGAAAGTATATATATATATATATATATATATATATATATATATATATATATATATATATATATATATATATATATATTTGATATTTCAGATCGGCCCCTATCTTTCATCAGAAATGACTGTTTTCAGAAGTTTGTTTTATATAAAAATATAAATAAATACTTTCACAAAGAAAACATTCAATTTTTTTTTTATTTGCAAATTTCAGTTGTGTTTTCTATATTATATACATATTAAGGAAGTATACGTGGCTTCTCATTATGATATATATATATATATATATATATATATATATATATATATATATATATATATATATATATATATATATATATATATATTCACGTAAACAACGACTATTTTGTCATTTTTCATAGTTTTGAGAAGAGTCCTTAAATTTAAAATGTAATTAACCATTTTCAAAATTTAAGAAACAGATTATCATTACATAACTATTAAATGATATGTAAAATGCCATACGTGATCCACAGTAGAGCTATAATATGTCTTTTAATTCATGACTGAATTTTTTCCTGTGGTAGTTAGGCTGCCGTTTCTTTCTGCGGCAGATTGGTCACCAACCAAAAATAGACAAAGCAGTCTGTCCTGCTATTCAACCCATAGCTGGGAGGAGAAGAGATGGATTCATACCTTCACCTAGACGGCTAACCACTTGGTAATAATGGGTGCACAGAGCATGGATGTGAGTGTAGTGTTGTTTATAAAGACTCGAAATTGGAAATCGGAGGGCCGACTTCTAATTCCAGTCTGGTTTGTTATATTCACTTATACACAACGGTATTTCCGCAGAGGTGAATATAACGAACCAGGCTGGAGCTCAAGCTCTCCATTCTGATTTCTCATTGCGAGCTGTTAGCCATAACAACACACTATAAATCACTCTATAGACATGACTATTGAAGAACCTGGGATGGTTTTTGATCTTTTTGGAATAGGTATTCGAAGAATCGGCAATGGGACCTCGAAATAAATCTATTCAGTATTGAAAAATTCAGAGATAAACTGAAAAAGTTGCTGCGTAGTATTTGATGAAACATGTGGTTCGTTTATTGCCATTGATTGCAACCATTTACTACTGGTTAGGTTACGCATTGTGTACAAAAAAATATGTTAATAAAAGTAATAGACTATTAAATATTGGCTCTGGAAAGAAAGATAAAAAGGCAATCATTCATTAAGCGACAACTTAGCCGAAGGAAAAGACACCTACGGTTGAATAGGCTGGCATTGTGAAAGCTCTGACCGTTTTCACTAACTGTAGGAACAGATAAAAGAAGTTTATCTTGACGACAACAATAAGATAATTTGAGAATGAAATAAAGCCGGAAACAAGGACTATCCTTTCGAGATAACCAAAGGAAATTTATCAAATTGTGAATGTAGACATCTTACAATATCTCAAAGAAAGCTTGCAAGAATCAAAGATAAAAATGCAACGAAGGAGAAAATAGTAATTACGAATTCGTTGAGGTTTCAATAGATTAGCGCTCAAGCGTTCAACCATGATCTCTAGAATTTTCTGGCGAGAATGTACAATAACATAAATCATTTCTATAATGTAGATATAAACACAATGCAAGTTTATATATTTATTGGTCACGGTACCTGATTCGCCTTATTGTTAAAGTGATATTCTCTAGTGGGATATATAGGAGACATCACTCGATTCCACTACGCAATTGGTATCAATGGCTTTTTAGTGATATGTTTCTATTAATACTTTGCACTGCATTTGAAAATAAAAACAACCTACGCTATGTGTCACCCGCTTACGGTGATATTAAACCCCGGTTCTCGTACAATCCCGAAACATAAGCAACATCGAACCCGGTCATCGGGCCCTAGATCCGTAACGTTGCGGTAAGTGAGAGTGGATTTATTTATAACGGCTCAGAATTGTGAAGCAAGAGGGCCGTGTTCGAATTCAAGTGTGGTTTATTATATTCGATTATATGCAAATACATTTGACGGAATTTATGGATCCATATTTTATACACTGAGGTTCAAACTCTACAATGCTCAAGAGAAACTCGACGTAGAATGTTACGGAGTAAGAATCAGAGTTTCTGTGGATATATGAAGATAATAGTAAACACTAGACTTCAAGATAAGATTGTCATTATCAGGGAAGCAGCCACTTTGGAGTCGTCTCCACAATCCAACAGTTCGGGAGAATAACATAATCGAGTGGACTTTATATCTCACCAATTGAATATGAAGGGAATGGGGCTGGTTCACTGCCATGTTTGTGGTTGTATGGGTCTTAGCCGTAAAGGTTAGAACTATTGAAACTAAGCAATGTATTTAGTCTGAATACTCTCCATGGAAATAATGGTAGACAAGCGAAAGACTCGTGGCGTTTAATCTGTGAGAAATGAGTTGGGGAGTGGAGAATAATTCATCACCCACAAGGACGTGAATACGTTTTTGTACTCTGTCGAGACTTGAACGTGATGGACGAGTATCTCTTCCAACCTAATCTGGATCGTTTAATGGGAGAGGATAGCAGGAGGTTTCAGATACCTACTGGAGCGCTGCAGAGAACCGACTATTATTCCAGGATCTTTACTGATGTATCGTATGTACGAATGGGCCAAATATATATAGTAAAAAGTGTATTGAAACGAGAAGCAATCCTTGGTGAACGTTACGCTGGTCGCTTGTTCCTTAGAAGACTGACTGTTAATATTTCTACCTCCAGCTCTGTATTAATTAGTAAATAATTATCACGATCCAAAAATCTTGTTTTATGACTACATCACGTAGAAACATTGGTTGCCGTACGATCACCGAAGTTAAGCAACGTAAAACCTAGTCAGAAACAATATGACTGATTGTTTCTGAATAACAGGTACAGTAGGCATGATTGTGTGGGTGGCGTAGAGGATAATGGCTCGGAATCTTTCATCAGAGAGCAGAGTTCTAATTCTCGTTGGGTTCGTTATAACGCGCAAATTCTCTTGCGAAATGTCTAAATCCGCCTCTTCTCCCCCATCTATAGATTAATTAATAAGTCTTTTATCACAAAATCTTTTTTTTTTATCTCCAAAAACAAAAGTTCTAAAAATCTAAATCAGATAAGCAGTAAAAAACAAATCAGTTAATAAATAAATTAAAACAAAAAATTCTCACAAATTCTAATATCTGGCATTAATAACCTGAAAAAGTAACATAAACCGTAAAAATCAATAATTCAATAAAAACACTAAGGAAACGTACATCGTAGGATGTAACAATTTTAATTTTTCCTGAGTTAAAATGAAAAAAAATTCTTTAATACAACGATATCATTAATGGAATAGATAGAAGTCATATACAATTCATGCAGAATATATAACAAATTCAGGTACAGAATCGCCGTCATTTTTGACATTATGAAAGACATTAATACAAAGAAACATATCTTCATTGTCAATGTGTTTTTATTTATATATTTCCTGTCCCATATGTATGAGGAAGTGAGGTAAATCAACATAAGTTAGGAAGCCTATGAATGATTACTTCCCTTAGATTGTTTAATAATCTATAAACATGAAGTATTTACGCACATTTAGACAAAATGAATCGTTTAAATAATCAGTACCTTCACTCATACGTTTCTTAGATTGCAATCGTATATGTTCAAGTCTTTCATGTGAGGCACTCAAATACATTTGTCTATTAAGTTTTGGCATCGCCATCTTTGTCGTTGTGTTTATAATTTTTTAATTTTAAATATTTCCATTTCACTGTTAAATTATGCATATAGCATTTTGAACATAAAAAAATATCGGGCAAAAAGCGATTCATATAATACCAGGAGTAATCAATGAATCATATTACTGTTTATCCGCCTCTATGTTAGATGTAAATTCTTTATTTCCGCTTCATTGCACCTCAATACATTGTGTATACCTTTGCTTCGTTGCTTCCCACTATTAAAACTTTCTTACAAATGCTGTGATTTTAAAGGCCATGGTACAATAATAATAATAATAAAAATAATAATAAAAATAATAATAAAAATAATAATAATAATAATAATAATAATAATAATAATAATAATAAGGGTTGAAAGGTGAAACTGAGGGTTTTATCATTGCTGCACAAGACCAATGCTTGTTAACTAGGAATTATCAAGCACATATACTAAAATACTGTGTTAGCCCAAGATGCAGATTCTGTGACAAATATCCAGAAACCATTGATCATCTTATATCAGGTTGCACGATATTGGCACCCACTGAGTATAAAACCCGGCATGACAGAGTGGGCCAATATCTGCACTGGAAAATGTGCAACTCCTATGGGAAGGAAACTGGAAGAAATTGGTACGAACACCACCCTGACCCGGTTACGGAGATAGGACCTGTTACAATTCTATGGGACTACACAATACACACTGACAGAACAATCAAAGCCAACGGCCCAGACATTGTTATTAAAGAACACAAACAAAATAAGTGCCTCCTTATTGATATGGCAGTCCCTGCAGACTGCAATGTGTCTTTGAAGATATTCGAAAAACTGTCAAAATACAAGGACCTTGAAATAGAAATCTCAAAAATGTGGCACATGGGAACATCAATAATTCCTGTTGTAGATGGAGCCCTTGGACTGGTTGGAAAAGATTCCAGTAGGCTGATTGAAGGGATCCCTGGAAGTCCATGCCTCAAAGTGATACAAAATATTGTTCTGACAAGTACAGCCCACACTTTACGAAGGGTTTTATCTATGTAATTATTTTTTTAAAATTTTTTTTTGCTGTGGAAAGTGTCATGATGACATTTCTGACCTTAGGTCCCTGGGCGGGACCCGGAAAGAAATGTGTAAACGCCAGATATCAAAGGAAATAATAATAATAATAATAATAATAATAATAATAATAATAATAATAATAATAATTGTTGACCGCAAATGTAGATTCTGCAATAAATCTTCAAAAACTATTGACAATGTTGCATCAGGTTGTAGAGACATATAAATATATATGAATATAAATTCGGCAGGATAGCGTGGGGTGAATATCTGCACTGGAAAATATGCAACTTTTACGTGAAGGAGGCTGCAAGAAACTGGTATAAACATTACCCTGACTCGGTTACAGAGATAGGACATGGAAAATTCTATGGGACTCTACAATTCACCCAGAGCAATCAAATCATGATCAAAAACCACATGCTTTCTTATTGACATGGCCGTCTCCGCAGATTGTTATGTATCTTTGAAGATCTTCAGAAAATTATCACAGTACAAGAATCCAGAAATCTAAAAAATCTGGTACATGAGGACATCAATAATTCTAGTTATAGTTTGAGCTATTGCATTGATTGGAAATAAAGTCCCTTAAAAAATTGTCAAAAGAATTATTCACAAATGCAGCTGATACATTACGAAGAGCTTTATCTATATAAAATATTTAGAAAAATGATCAATGAAAAATGCCATGGAGCCATTTCTGACATGAGATATCTGGTTGGGACTCGGAAGGAAATGTGTATACAACAGAAATCAAAGGACGTAATAATAATAATAATAATAATAATAATAATAATAATAATAATAATAATAATAATAATAATGTAGATTATGAGAACAATCTATTGAGATTATTGACCAACGAAAAGGTGAAAAGATGGACACGATGAGATAGAGCAACTTTTTCTTTGGAAGTGATATGAATGTACGCCATAGACGAAGGATAGACTTGAGGTGACAAATCTGAAGATCTAACGACCGAAGCTGTGAATACCAGAGACAGAACATATTGACACGCGGAAGCCTGAAAGAAAATAGCAACTACAAGAAAAATAATACTGGCAATCTGAAAGAGTGATGCAAAATAGCTGGGCCATATGATGAGGCAAGAAAGCATGAAGAATTTAAAATTCAGAGGGTTTATTGAAAGCAGGTGGAAAAAGCAAGTAACCTACTTAATGAGATTACGTGAAACAAGTGTAGATCAAGATCAAGTGCTTATTAAATGACGAAATATTTTTAACTAAAAATGGAAACTGTGGAGAGGCATAATCCTCTACGTACTGAACGATACATTACATAATAAAAGGAATGAGAAGTTACTTGAAACTGCTGTTTCTCTCCAGACCAGTCAACAGATGTTTACAACTTGGCTGAAAAGTTTTCAGTAATTTGTATTCTGTAACAATCTCATCGTTAGTAACGCTAAATTAAACTAAGCCAATATCTGCAATTAGTGTTCTCTTCCAGGAAACATTATACTAATTTATGTAGAAGTATTTTATTGCTCCAAGTAATACAATCATTATAAATCCCATTTCTAGCATTCTTTTATGTACACATATTCAGGAAGTGAGAGATCATGTCTCTCTACAACTTCCTGCATTTTGTTGCTCTGAGTCGTTTTTATGCTTTATAAAATGTAGTTTAAAATTGTTGTTTCCCGATAATTTCCGGCTTAACGTCTTCTGGTTTAGGGTTTACCGTAATCTATCCTTCATATCCTTATATAATCCCCTTCATACCTCCTCCTCGTAAGCTAATAAAACAATAACATAACCCTCTATCTTGAGTGGCTTTTGGGTTTTGTATTGTCTGGATATTAATATCCTTGTTTTGCCAGTTATTCATACACACACAAACACACACACAGACACACGCACACACACACAGACACACACACAGACACACGCACACACACACACACATACACACAAACATATCAAGTTGAATTTCCAATCTTTCCCTTGATTTTTTTTTTCATTATTTTTTTAAGCATTTCACCCCAAGCAAGGGGGGAGTGAACTAGCACGCAAGGGGTTACAGAGAGTGCCAGCAAGAGTAAAGAGGCGTGATAGAGGAAATGATGAAGAGAAGGACAGCGAATAGATCAAGGTATCTGGAGATGTCGACTGACATTTCATTTGAATAGTTGGATATTAAAGCTATCAGGGAAACGATTAAGAAGAAGGGAATTCCACAGACGGGAGGTACGAGACATGAAACTCTTGGAGTAGAAAAAACGGTTACCTTTAACTGTTTCGACAGTGAATGGGGTGCGTGATGCCAGCCGAGTAGCACTTTAAATTCATGCAGTCTGGGGACTAGCGAAAATAGCTCGTGGGAGCAGTTACCGTGAAAGTATTTGTAGAAAATACAGAGGGAGGGGATGGCACGTCTTTGTGAGAGCGACTGTAGATGGGATGCCAGATCAGGGCCGATCACATTGCATATCCCTCTATGGATTTTGTCGAGGACCTTAAGACGAACACTGGTGGCACCAGACTATATATGGCAGCAGTATTTCATGCAAAAGCGAATGAGTGTTTTATAGATTTGAAGGATGGACTCGATCGAGAAAAACATTCTGACGTGACACAGGGAACCAACTTTCCTTGCGGTGGATGAAGCTATTGATCGAATGTATTTGTTCCATCTCAGGTCAGCGGACAGTGGGAGACCAAGCAGTGGTGCTCTCTTGGAGTTGAGCATCAGACATTCTAATGGGAGGCAGGGATGGTTCCCTGTGGTGAGTAAAAGTGAGCAGTTTCGTTTTTTAGGCTTAAAGTTAATCCTGAGAGTCTCAAATTTTCTTATCGACATTTCCTTATTTTCTGTATCAGAAATTACGACAGTCTCTTTCAGATAAAATATTACATAGGTTTCCTGTTTTCTCCAAACGTTTCCCGTTACCCCATTTATGGTGTTCGTTTTTCGGTAGAACTACATCTCTTTTGGATTAAAATCTCTTCTTCAACATCTGTGAGGAATTGTTCAAAATTCACTGCCACATAGGAGATTATATATTAAGTAGAAGTTCAATGTCTGTCAGGGGTACCGATTAGTAACTGGGAAGCAAAATCAACGATTCGTTCCGAAATTCTGTTGCGTCTCTTGCGTTCACTTTCACAGAAATAACATTTGGAAAGTATCTGTCTCTATTTCTGAGATGAGTTATTCTATTTACACTAACGTTGTTCGGATTGTTGTCCTCGTCTTTCTCGTCATATTAACGACGTTTCATTCGATATACACAGCGGCCTTCTTCAGGATCTGTCTATATTTCTGAGATGATTTATTCTAACTTTTTACATTGTTCGGACTATTGTCGTCATCTTTGTGGTCATAGTCACAACATTTCGGTCGTTGTACGCTCCGGCCTTCTTTAGTTTCTATCTATATTTCTGAGATGAACTATTCTAAATATTTACTCAGTTAAATTGTTCTGAGTGTTGTCCTCATCTCTGTGGTCATATTCACGATGTTTCGGTCGGTGTACGCTCCGGCCTACTTCAGGATCTGTATATATTTCGGAGATTATGTATTCTATTTACACTATTTATATTGTTCGGATTATTGTCCTCGTCGTTGTTGTCATATTCACGATGTTTCGACCTTTCTACGCTTCGGTCTTTTTTATATGATTGGAATTTAGAACCGACCACTTGATTTCGTCCACCGCAGTAGATTGTTCTAGGTCAACCTGCCACGTTTCTACCGGTATCATAGTTTCACTCATCTCCCTTTTAGTAACTCAAATCTTCAAGTTTTTTGTTCATCTCTGCTGTGGTCAGGAAATTAACTCATAACTCTTTAAAATCAAGCTACTGGATTCCTTCAATAAACGCTTTTATCCACTGGGCAATGTTTCACTAAGGAGGGGTGACTGAATAAAAGAAAATACCCATCAACCGGGAATGTGAACTGCGATTGTGTCAGCGCATGAAACTGAAGAAGAACTTAAATTGTCACACAGGAATTACGCAATCTACCACAAAAGAAAGCAGCGTTTTGTTTTTTGTTTTTTGTTTTATGTTTTTCTTAAGATTCAAGACTATTTTTATATTCGTCGATAGAATCAAGACTTGGTTGCTTCAAAATTCTCCAGCGTAAAAACTATCCAGCATATATAGGAAATTAATTAACCATAGCTGTTCAGCAGTCTTTATTTTCTTTTTAAAGATAGATTTAAAAACGTCGGTAGAGTCACGTCACTAATGCTTCAAGTGTCTTTTTGTACTCGGAAATAGTCCAGTATTCCTTGCCATATAGGTGATTATGTAGCAGTACAAGACACGTCTTGTTTCTAAATACACACGTCCCTGACGCTTGAAGTATATTTTTAAGTGAAGAATATGTACTGCTATATAGGGGTTTAGATATTGTGCAATAATGAAACGGTTTTTGTTCCTAATGACTAATTCCTGGTGATTAAATTCTTTTCTATTTGGAAATAATTCGGTATGCACCGGAATATTGCAAATTAGATATTGCATATTAATGCGACCTTCTTAAATTTGTTTCTAAAGATACTCATTGCTGATGTTTGATGTCTCTTCTGCTATGAGGAAATAATCCACTATTTATTGCCGTTGTTCCGGGATTAGAACGTTTTATCCTTTCATGACTCCAGGTTTTTTTCTCCCGTATACAATATTTGGCAAGTTCATATGAGTTCGGATAAAAAAATAGTATACATTAAACATGTAATCCAAACAAGCAACATTGTGTAAATATATTAAAAAGACGTGTTGCAGAAGTATAAACAAAGAAACTAAATTACGAACAGTTTGAAACAATCTTCAGTTTTTGTATCTGAATTTCTTAAATGACTCGTGTCTATCGGAGCGAACGGAAATGTGTCACGCTGCTCTGAAAGTCAAAGAGAAAAGAGGAACCGTCTTTCAAATATCGCTCTGCCTGTGATTGACGTCAGGGAGCGGTAACATAGAGGCGATTAGATATTACTTACCTTTTCTTTCTTTTTGAAGACACATGTCTCTGACGTTTGAAATATTTGCTTCAATTAGAAACAGTCCAATATATACGGACATATAGTTACATGGAAGTGTAACGCTCTTTTTCTTCTTAAATACTCACGCCCTTGATCCTTCAAGGCGCTTCCGTGCGGAAATAGTTCAATATGAAGTGCCATGTTGAAGATTAGATATGACATTGTACTGCAATGCACTTCATTTAGTTTTGAAACACAGTAATCGCTGATGCTTCAAATCTCTTTTGTTGGAGTTTTTGGGTACCCTGGTATACTAGTGACCCAGCCAAAATGAGCTGACTCATTTTATAGTTCACCAATAGAAGTTTTAACTAATCAGAAGGCTCAAAATATTCAATAGGACGTGTATAAAGGCGGCCATGTTTTTCACGAATATGTGCTGCCACACTTTGATATCGAAGACTGAAGAATTACAGAAGAGCTGCTGGTGGTATTGGCGATATAGTCAGATTCAGTAGAGTGTCTGACTAGTGAGTGTTAATCTTTAACGTTGTTTCATTGAACAGATTACGTACTGCGCTTTATTCTATATTCATAGACTATGGTGAACATGCTCGACATCTTTTTCGATGACGAAATAATAATTTTTTTAATACCAGATCGGAGATTAGATATTATATAAAACTGCACCATTCTTTTCTTTCTTTACCTTCTATCGGAAAGAGTCCAATATATACAGCTATATACGAGTTTTGATATTACATAGAATTAAAATGAAATTTGTGTTTGTTTCTAAAGAGGTGTTCCTTATTTCTGTAGTGTCTCACTCCGTCTGAATTGATAGCTCTCCATCAAATTCAAAAACATTATTATTATTAAATATTTATTTTCAGGTTTATGAGGTTTATAAGTTTTTTGCTGCTTTGTTTATTGCCTCTGCATTGTCTAGCATCCATGGTTCTATGATTTCTGTCGCCTTAGGCGCTATTACATAATTCTACGTAAACACTGATCACCATCGTCAACAGTCACGTTGTTTTCGTGCCAACTTTTATTTTCGAAACTTAAATGCTAACGAATGCGGGCACTCAGTGATAAAGCCATTTAGGCGATAAGTTGAGACACGTTTTTATGGTTTGATTTTCAGATTTCCTTGTGATGAATCTTCCGCTGACACTATTTGTGACCCCATGAGCCAGTTTGAAAATTTGCGGGATTCAAATGCGGACATTATGACATATTCAGTTGAAATAAATAGCATTTTCAAGCAGTGTGTTAACTTTAGACTGAAAAATGCGTATTGCGAAAAAGAATGAATAGATACAATATGCACAAAAGAACGAATAAATATATTGAAAAGAGGATTAATTAAGCGAATCTACTCTCTTTGATCGGTGACATTAATTTGCATGTTTTCTCCCAGTTGGTAATTTATTTAAACACATTAACTTATATGCCTCTCAATGTATAACTTTCTTTTTTATTCTCATTCTCACACTTTCTCTTTCTCTACCTATCTCTCTATCTCTCCATATATATATATATATATATATATATATATATATATATATATATATATATATATATATATATAAAGCAGAAGATGTATGTGTGTCTGTCTGTGTGTGTTTGCTATTTATGCACGTTCAAATTTCTCGACCGATTTCGGTGAAATTGTACACGAATGTTGCAAATTTACGACTCTAACAAGGATAAACATTTCAACATCCAGCCCTGCTGGGTTTGGGAGAAAAATCGATAAAACTGAATTCGGTTACAACTCCTTGTAAAAACAAAGGCAAAGTTACATGCAGACAAAATTCTTACGGGAGGAGATGATATTTTTGCACTTAATGCGAAACAAAGCTCATATTACGAAGTTAATGTAGAGTGCTTCATAGTTTCTGTCTGAGATGAGGTATTATGTACACTATTTACATTATGCGGACTATTGTCCTCATCATTTTTGCCATATTAATTACAACTTATCGGCCGTTGTACGCTCCGGCCTTCTTCATTTGGTTGGAATGTCGAAATGAACCCTTTATTTCGCTCGCTGGTGAAGAATGTTCCGGTTCCAAGTGCCACGTCTAATGTATGTCAGTTATCAATTATCTCCTGTTAAATCACCTCTCCAAGTTCTCCACAGCCTCAAACAGGTATTGAACTTACAACTCTTTGGGTCCCATCACGGGATCTAACAAACGTTTTTATTCACTGTTCCATGTGTGCTTAAAGATACATGGCACAGTGGATAAATGCTTTGGAGAGAACTTGGGGAGGGGAATTAACAGGAGATAACTGAAAACTAACATCCATTAGACGTAGTGCGTGGAACTGGAACAGTCTACAGGAGCGAGTGAAATAAATGGTTCGGTTGGACGTTCCAACAAACTGAAGAAGGCGGAGCGTACAACGTCCAAAACGTTGGGATAAATATGGCAACAGAGATGAGGACAATAGTCCGAATAATGTAAATATTGCATATTGCATATTGTTTAAATGTAAATATTGCTTAATAATTTTCCTGCAAAATTGGCGTACCGCAAAAAATTAAAAAACTCTGAAAAAATAGGGGTTTTCTTATTACTTAAAATGAATATTTTAATAAATTCTTCGTTTTTATCTGATTTCCTTCAATCATGCCGCCAAAAATTTGATATCACGCAAGAAATCTACGAAAAACTGTTAAAAATCCAGTTTTGGAGCCATAATCCAACTTGTTTTTCATGCGATGTTTTCCAAATTTGCAATGTAAATTACATATGACCCACCAGTTGTCTTGCGTGAATTTTTGCTTCAGATTATTTCCGTTATGTGGACAAAACTTTCGGCAACCTACTTCCAAAATCGGTTTTTGCCATTTAGCCAATAGTTTCTTCATATGATTCCATCCTAAACTGGCATTCGAACAACCTTTGATGCAAAGATTGTTTGAGAATGATTATTGAAGCATTAAGAGGAAGAATTTCCCGATCAACCTCTTATTAACCCCAGCTTTACAGTAAGCATGCAAAGGCGAAGGGGCGATCATGCGTTTGCACTTGCAGTTGAATGCAAGTTCTGACGCATCATTGCTGTTTTATTTGATTATTAGATTTGTGAACAATGCCATACTATTTGAAAGATATTACGGCCATAGGAAATTCACTGAATACAAAAAACATTGGAAAGACATTTAAACCCGAGCAACGACCACACAAGAAGATTTTATCGATGAAATTCCGTCATTAAGAACAATTAAAATTTTGATAAGAGCAAGTAGCTTAGTATACCAACGGATGATGCATACAAGCGGGGATGAGAGCAAATATTTCTAGACAGGAGGTACGTGTGTACAGGGAGTACGTTTATACAATTGCAGCTATGTACACCCGGATAACTCAGCTAGCATGTTATATATATGAATATGTGTTTGATTGAGTATGTGTTTGTGTCGGTGTGTTGTGTCTATTTTCTTCTTTTCTGTCCCAACCGATTGTCAGTGTGTGGCTTTCTTTCCTTCGAGCACGCTTCATTCAGAAGGCAAGCCACGGTTTTTTCTCTCTACTCCCTCCGATCTCTGGTGTAAATCGCGTCTCAAGCGTGAGCTATAAATCTATAGGGACAACTTTCCACCTCGAAAGGTCCACGGTTATAGCTCTCACATCACTATTGTAGACGGCCTTGAAGAAAAAGTGAGATCGCCCTCGTGTCATATTACCGGTGTCCAGTCCCTATACAGAAAGACATTCGGAACGCCTGCATCAGTATATATATATATATATATATATATATATATATATATATATATATATATATGATACGTTTTGCATATACAGCCAAGATATCTAAAAATTGTTTGAGGAGTAAAATAAGGTGTCCACTTTAACCAGCTATATATATATATATATATATATATATATATATATATATATATATATATATATATATAACTTCCACACATGTGGAGAAAGTTTGTGGTCAAAGCAATTCCCCTACGCAAAATTACTGTTGTTCAGGAAAATAAAGTCATAATCTTTTACGCATCTCCATTATATATATGTATATATGTATATATATATATATATATATATATATATATATATATATATATATATACTTTAGTTACTCCTAAAATAATTTTTAGATAAATTGGCTGTATATGCAAAACGTATTATCACATATATATATATATATATATATATATATATATATTTGTATGCTATATATATATATATATATATATATGTGTGTGTGTGTGTGTGTGTGTGTGTGTGTGTGTGTATATATACATATATAAATATATATATATATATATAAATATATATATATGCATATGTATATATATATATATATATATATATATATATATATATATATATATATATATATATATATATATATATATAGCATAACATTCGGGTATATATGCATCTTTCGTTTTTTTTTGTTTAATTCTTTAATAATAATAATAATTGTTTTTATATAATATTTTCTTTGCAGGACAAAACGTGTGTCATAATTGTCCAAAACCTCTGCTTATCAGAGCGCGTTCGGTTATTTTTTAGCCATTAACAACATTAAGTGAATGAGTAGATATTTCTGTATATATTTGATGCTATATGTTTTATTTTCCAAACACGGTCAGTACCTTGTGCTCATGTTCGTAGTTAATGTGATTAAATGTTGACTTTCCTATTTTTATTTTTAGGGCATTTATTATTTTTTATCTTTTTTTACAATTGGATGAGGCTATTACACTTGTTTTTTCTACTAGTGTTTTTCGAATTGACTTAAGTAGATTTTTGTATTTGTTTAAATGAGTTCTAATTGAGCTATGGTCGTGTAGGTGAGTCGTCTACATAGACGTCTAGAAGTAGAATAATAAATATAATTATTTATAAGTTTTGTTTGATCATGGAACAAGTTTGAGAGGCCGCTATCTCATTATAAATCTATATGAATGGATGACAGAACGTGAGTAGGATTTAGAGTAAAACGACAAATATTGCTAAAAGCTACATTGTATACGAAGTAGTAGTTATCCATGATCGAAAACGTCCTGAAGGGCAATTGTAGCCATGGACAATTGCACATACAAGAAAAAGAAGGATATGGAGCGTCTTGGGTGAAAAAAATATACTATGGCGAAATTCATTTGAATCAGGTAAATTTAGGCAAACTATTATAATTGCTTAACGCCCCTGCACTCTGATTGTAAATCCTGAGTGCGTAATAAATTTGTTCTGCACCAACGAATAAAACAGTCTTGGTTGCAAGGAAATCTAACTGAACAATAAACACAGTATTTCGAATGTCCCTTACATAAAATGTTTTAATAAGTTTCGACACAGAAGCAGCCTGCAGTGAATATAAAATAAGAAAAACGAAAGACTTGATTTTTAATGGTCAAGTATAAACGATAAATTTAATGACAGAATAAAGCATTTAAGTATGTAATTTGCGTCTAAAGAAATACTTATGCTCTTTTACTGCGCAAAATCTAACTTGTCCTATAGCAATTATAATGAGTACTTCATTTGTAAACTTGTCTAATTAAATTTAGTAAATGGGATGTTATATTAATTAAATAGACGCGTGTCGGTTTGAACGGATTTCTAATGTGTTGTCTTCAATTTACCATCCATAAATTTCTGGTAGATGGAAATAGGAGATAACATTTTACTTTTAATGCAGCAAATACATTTCCAGGTTTCATACAAGCGCTACCAACACACGTGTCATCTGAATGCAGAAACATTTAAATTAAAAGCTTTCATAAAGGCGAGAATTAATTTGCAGGTAATAATTCTGTCAATCAGTTTAATGAAGAAAACTTAAACCAAATTACGAAAATAATAAGAAAATTGAATTTCGATTGTATTTTTTCTTATTTAAACCAAAGTCGTGTGCTTGTCATATAATCCTGATCAAGTGGACAATGCATAATGCATTTTAAACAATGTGATTAGACCGGCCATATATACGGACATAGGCGATTTGGCAAACATGGCTAGCATACCTGAAATAAGATGTAGTGTCAAAAGAACTGTCTTTTCCACATGACACTGCTTTTTTAACTACATTATCTCTTCAGCAATGTTTATTGTTTTAAAAAGGCGGTGATTACAATTGTAATAAATCCTAAACATATTGTGGTAATAAAATAAGCTTACCCCATCTCTCCTCTCGCTTGCAACTATCTTTTCTTCTTGTTTTATGTAGTTTCCTCTTCTATAATCAAACTATATTACAAAATATAACTTACAAAAAGCATAAAACTATTAACTAATATTTATGTCCACACTTATATATGAACAAAAGAGTATCATCATATATGTATTCAATTTTGAAAGAATAACTTATATTTCATTACTTCAAAGTTCCCAAGAAAATTAAATTTCGGGATTAAATGACCCATAAGGTTGACATGCTATTAACAAAGAAAATACACATGTTTGTAGCGTTCTGATCACTGCCATGTCCCCCAGAGAAAAAAGGATCCCGATACAATGCTAAGCGATTTTGAGACATTATATTAAATAATAATCAGTATCATTGATAGTAAATATACATTTTAATGCAAAATCCTGGTAGCAGACCTATGCAACTACACATTCTAATTCTAATTAAAACTTTTCATTGGCGTTGTATCGATATTGCTGTTTCATCTCTGTTGGTTTAGCCAAAATATTTGTTCGGCTATAAATTTTCCGCTTAATAAAGCGAACCACCTTTTAGCCGAGCCCAATATTAAAATATAACTTGCAGTTATATACGTGTTTCCTTTGTATCAGTAAAGTAAAATCCATCTGCAGAAATCTTTACTTTAACTAATTTGCAAATGCCCATTGTAAAAGAAATAATACAACTCTTATAAAAGCATATATGTTTTATTTGCATTCGAAAGTATGTTTGCTTTTTAAACTCACCAACACTCATAGTCCTTTTCCGGAGGGCGATTGATTTTGTTTAGTGGCATATCTATATCTATGAGTTATTTAATGCCGAAATCTAAATATTTTAGACGCAATTGTATGCATTCAAACACAGATAAAATTTATTGCGTTAATTCTACCATAATCGGCACTGTTAGTAATTCTAAATGAATAGGTACTCATTGTAATTCTACAATAAATAGGTACTGTTCATAATTCTAGCAAAACGACGTACTGTTCGTAGTTCTACCATAAACAGGTATTATTAGTAATTCTACCATAAACAGGTATTGTTAGTAACTCTACCATAAATATGTATTGTTAGTAATTCTACCATAAATACGTGTTGTCTATAATTCTACTATAAATAGGTACTATTTATAATACTACCAAAACATGTACTGTTCCTAATTGTATCATAAATACGTACCGTTTGTAATTCTACCATAAATAGGTACTATTTATAAAGGCTATTATAATTAGGTACTGTTTTTAATTCTACTATAAATTGGTACTGTTCATAATTCTGCCAAAAAGACTTACGGTTTGTAATTCTACAATAAATATGTACGGATCGTAATTCTACTCCCCTTTGTATTTTCTCCAACAATCACTTCACATAAGGTAGGTAGTCTGAATCTGTTTTCTGTGTGCTTTTATCGTCTTGTACCCTTCTATCTCAGATTGTTGGACCTCATGCCATATACCCAGATTAGTTGTTACGTTGAAGGATACTGCTTATACTGACCATTTCTTATTCGTATACTTCTGGGTCGCCACTTATGACTTTTGCTCGATATTGGAAGCAGCGGACGTTCTCTTTGTTTACACTGAATGGATGGTGGGAGTTGATGTATTGGCCGGTGAAGGTTGGCTTGTTGTGTACAGATGGCTTGAACCCCTGCTCCGTTCGAGATATTAGTACATCCAAAAAGGCGAGATGTTCTTCTTTCTCGCTCCATTGTTAACTTTCTCAATGATTTTATTGAGTTCACATGGCCCGGAATTACTGGTGTGGCCAGAATATGAAGATGTCATCTACGGATTCCAGGCATCGGCTTGGATTAACTGGTGTCGATCCTAATGCCACTTCCCCAAAATATTCCATATGTAGGTTTGCAATTGCTGGTGTTAATAGCGAGCCAACTGCTAAGCGCTCATCCTCTCGATATATGACTGATCCCGTTCTGAAGTTTGTTTGCGTAAAGCAAGTCAGCATCTCCATTAAGTTATCTATTGGTATAATGGTCTGCCTACCCCACATGAAGGAACTATCGGAAAAAATACAAAGGATCTGAACGGCCACAAATCATTACCCAAACTGTTCAGTCCACATCAAAAGGTACCTCAGTTCATCTACCACCTGTTAAGAGTATTCGACGTGCGATAAGAACTTACAAACAAGCTTTCAGTGATTTTCATCCCATTACATCAACATTAAAAGCAAGAACTGATTATTATAATTACTGATTATATTTTAATAAATATTAGTTTAAACAGACAGTTATTAATTATGTAATTATTATATTTGTGTATAGCACAGTATTCGCAATTTTAGTTATAAAATTATAGTGATATAAAAATATAAGTCTTAATATTGGATAATTATTTTTATGCTTTTGTAATTGGATAAAACTTTTCATTGCATGATAAAAAACATGAAAATAAAAACTTAATTAGTTTTATTAGTATTTATCCACCCTTCAAAAATGTCCTTTCTGCTAATTTTCTTTTAATGAGGGATAGTGTTAGTGGAACATTTGTCTTATGGAGGCAGTTGTCAAGGGATAAGTTGTCCGGGGGGCATTTTCCTGAGCAATATTGTTTTAAGGAAAGTTTCAGAAGATAGTTAGAACTGTACATTAGGAGGGCGTGTTGCATAAACATCGATTGGCCTGAAGAGAGTAAGATTGAATTTTCCAGAATAGCAGACACTTCAGGGAATGTTCCACATTGCGGCAGAACTGGGAAAGTAACTGTCCGATGGTGAGCCATCCCCTATCAAAATAAATGGTGATGACTTAACACCGTGAACATGGCATATCGGGTCAAAGCTGTGAATATCTAAGCTGCTAGGAAGAAGAAAAATAACATATTAGAACATTTGCCATAGTAATAACAATATATAAGTGACAGGCTAGCAATATTTCGTCTTTGGGATAAGGGTTGCATAATGGAGAATCATTAATCATGCACAGGTCCGTGTAAGTGATTTTGAAATCGCTCGAGGCTAGTAAGTTCTGGACAGCATCAGCCCATATATACGAGGGTCATTCAATAAATAAGGTGAAATTGTCGGTATAAGGACCTCTAATACAGATAGAAGCTTACTTTTTTTTCAACGTAGTCTCTCAGCACTGTCACACACTTTTCCCATCTGTTCACAAGCTTCCGTATTCCCTCAGCGTAAAAATCTTTGGACCGATGTCTCAGCCAGTCGCTCACAACACTTTTGACTTCATCGCCACTTTTAAACTTTGTGCCTCTCATGAACGCTTTCAAGGGACCAAACAGGTGAAAGTCTGAAGAGGCTGAAGGTCTGGGCTGTAAGGGGGATGAGGGAGCAGTTCCCAGTCCAGCTCGTTGATGGTCTGCGCCGTTTGGGCTGCTGTGTGAGGCCGTGCGTTGTCATGATGCAAGATGATTCCTTCTGACTGATGACCCCTGCGTTTGTTCTTTATGTCTTTCAAAGTCCTTGCAATGTCATCCACTGTCACCCTTCTGTCAGACTGAATGAGGTCATTAACTGATTCGATCACCTCAGGAGACCTCAATTCTGTAGGCCTCCCAGGCCTGTCTTCATTCTCAACACTGCTCCGTCCTTCTTTAAACAATTTAGCCCACTTGTAGACATTTTTAGGCTGAAACATGTGGCACCATACCATAGTTTTGACAGATGAGCATTCCTCTGATCCACGTGTCACAGCTCAATAGCTTAATGACTGGCTGGTATAGTTCAATACAAGGTATGCATGAAGTATTTTTACAATTAAAAAAATTATTACAAAGCCCGACATCAGCACATGGGATTTGATTATAGAAGTGATGGTCTTGTGCAGCACCATCCATACTTTTTGAAGGGCCGACTACAGAGAACTGGTGATCTATGTGCCACAAGGTCCCGCAGGTTTTGAATTCAGAGTTATCATCCGAGGCTAGAGAACCCAGTTTTTCCTGCTATCTACCCATACCTGGAGGTAGAAGAAGAGGATCCATACCTTTCCCAATGGTATTAGCACGTAAATGAATGTAATTGATACAACTGGAATTTGAACTCGGCTCTCTCTCTCTCTCTCTCTCTCTCTCTCTCTCTCTCTATATATATATATATATATATATATATATATATATATAGAGAGAGAGAGAGAGAGAGAGAGAGAGAGAGAGAAAGAGAGACAGACAGACAGGAAAGAGCGTGTTATCTGACGTGATCAACAATTTGAACAAGGCTAACCCGCTTAAGCCCTTGGACATAATGTCTTGTGGCTTCGTGCTTGCAAAACTATCGACGACCCCCAAGGTTTCCGTTTACCCAATTTCATCACAAGTCTGATAACATCAAAAACTCCCCTTCCTAACAAATCTACCATGGTGAGATTCGAACCAGAGTCTCATGGTCAGAATGCGAACGTTCTAACTACTCGAAAGCATTTTTCATTCATACATGTTTCATTAAATAATATAGATAAGTGTTATCTATATATTTTTTGTAAGTTCTTTTCATATCGTCTGATAAGCTTAATAACATTATCATTAAACACTGAAAGAAAATCACAATATTTTTACATATTTTTAATCCAATCTAAGCTTTCGGCTTACATAAGCCATTATCAAAGATGACAATGACACAATATATTAAGCAATACACAAACAAGAAATTGATGATAGTCTGTTTTTGTTTACATGAATGATTTCCAAGCAACGATAAATACGTGCATATAAGACGCAGAATGCGAAAATCGCACAACAGCTCATGACGTCACACATGACCACGCGAGAGTGAATCCGATGTGTATTGAGTATGGAAAGCCGTTGGTATTAACCAATGGCTTCTGTTACTAATTATAGGCATTTAAGGATATTTGTGGTGATTTCATAATTTATTTTGTTCAGGTTAGGTTTCAACTGTTTTATGTATAGAGCTTCAAGAATTTTTAGTTTTTGTTTATTGTTTTCATGTTTAAGTATAGTTGTGTTTTCGACGAGGATTTTCCGGAATTGTGTATGCGGCCAGGCATGTTGTTTTAAATGCCTAAAAATGTTAGAGTTATCATTCAAATGTAGTGTCAAGCGTCGTGAAAGCGAGTTTGTGGTGTGACCAACATAGATATTATTTAGTTCGTTGGAGATACAATCTCCCAAAGGGCACCTGAATTTGTAAACTATGTTGGTCTTTTTCAAATCGCTAACCGGGGGAGAAGAATCATTGCGAATAATTGAGTTGGATATACCAGATTTAGTGTAGTATATAATTAACTTAATTTTTTTGCTAGGATCTGTTGTAGATATGTTAGTATTTATTAATTTTCTTAGTATATTTTCATCTTGTTTATAATTAGTATGCTTTTGATTACGATATAGGAGATTAATATGTTTGAGATTAGTAGAAGCAGTATTATGTACTATTTGCTTAGTATTGATATTTCTCAGAAAGCATCTTATTTGTTCATCAATTATATAGTTTGAAAAATTATTATTAACAAGTGTTTTTTTATATTCTTTAGTTCACTGTAAGAAATCTGTTTTGTGGATGAATTAGTCTCTGCACGGTGTATTAGATTTTTTATAATAGCTATTTTGTAGTAATATGGGCATTCGCTCTTGTAGTTAAGTGTACATGAATTTATGCTAGTGGTTTTTTTATATGGCGAAATAGTAAATTTGTTATTATTTGTGTTTATCAATAGGTCAAGGAAAGGAATTTTATTATTAGTATTGAGTTCATACGAGAATTTGAGGACAGAATTATTTTGGAAATATTTTTGTAGTTGAAGTATTTCATCTGTATTTTCAACTAACATAAGAATATCATCAACGTATCTTACATAGATGGATGGTTTTTTAAAGTCTGTAAATATCTTATTTTCCAGGTTCGACATATAGAAATTGCTCAATGTCGGACCCAGTACTGAACCCATAGAGACACCATCACATTGTATATATATATTATTATTATGATCTAAGAAAGGGACTTCAGTAGTACAAGCTAATAGTAGTTTCCGTAATATATTAGGATTAATTTTAAGTGGGGGTAATGATGAGTTACTGTATATATTTCTTATAATTATGTCAATAGTTTCACTAACAGGGACATTGGTAAATAAGTTTTCAACATCAAGTGAAGCTATGATTTCATTGTCGGGTTTTTCACTTTTTAAGATTTGGATTACTTCTAATGTTGACTTAACACTATATTTACTAGAAAGGTAAGGAGTAATGAGTTGGTTGATGTATTTTGTTAGTTGATATACAGGAGTTGGAATTTGTGATATGATAGGACGGAGAGGATAGTTAGGTTTATGTGTTTTTATAGTGCCGTATATGTAACCAGGCCTATAATCACCAACAATCTTAGGGATTTTTGAAGAGTTCTGTTCGGCATTATTAGCATTAATGAGTTTATTAAACTTTGATTTTAGTTGGTTGGTCGGATTCTTGTTGAGTTTTTTAAATTTTATGTGATCATGGAGTATGTGGTCAAGTTTTTTGTTATAATCTAATTGGTTTAGAAGGACGAAAATGTTGGTCTTGTCAGCTTTTTTTACGATTATGTCAGGGTGGTTGCGTAGTTCTTGTACGGCAATTTTCAGTTGTTTATTAAGTATCTTTGAGGAGTTTCGGCTTTTATTATGCCGATCCTTGAATGCCTCAGCCTTAAGTAAGTCTTTGAATTCTGGTGTAGTTTTTATTAGTTGTTCATCCTGGAGTTTAACCATGTTTTGGTATAGGGTTTCAATTTCTTTTTTTTTTAAAAGTCGATTGTACTTACGGTATATATGGCAGTTAGGTCCAAGATTAAGTAATTCTTTTTGGTTCTTGGTTAGTTCATAGTTGGAAAGGTTAATGTATTTATCCGTTTTGTCAGGAAGTGTGATATTACCTTTGTATAATGTATTCAGGTTTTTAATAATTTTAAACCGGTGTTGTGCTTCAGATTTGTTGATAGTTTCCGTGAGTCTATGCGTAATTTCCTCCAGTTGGTCCGGGGTAGTTATATCCTTTAGTTTATCGTATAATTCTTGTTTGTTGATGTTAAGTGTGTTCAATTGTTCCTTGGATATTTCAATTTGCCTTTTCACAAGGCTACATTTATAATTCCAAGTATTGATAGTATTATGAGCTGCTGGATCATGTAATTTAAATTGTGTGTATTTAGGCAGCAATTTTTCATTCATACATGTTTCATTAAATAATATAGATAAGTGTTGTCTATATATTTTTTGTAAGTTCTTAACAATGAAAGAAAATCACAATATTGATACATATTTTTTAATCCAATCTAAGTTTTCGGCTTACATAAGCCCTTATCAAAGATGACAATTACACAATATATTAAGCAATACACGAACAAGAAATTGATGATAGTCTGTTTTTGTTTACATGGATGATTTCCAAGCAACGATAAACACGAGCATATAAGACGCTGAAAGCGAAAATCGCAGAACAGCTCATTATGTAAGCCGAAAGCTTAGATTGGATTAAAAATATGTATCAATATTGTGATTTTCTTTCATTGTTTAATGTTAATGTTATTAAGCTTATCAGACGATATGAAAAGAACTTCCAAAAAATATATAGACAAAAACTTATACGTATATATATATATATACGTTTTGGTCTTGAAAAAAGTCCACATTGGACGAAACGCGCCGGCTAATAATACAGTTTTTCCTATTGTCTTATACCTTTACACGCACACACACACGCAAACACACACATACACACACACACACACACACACATATATATATATATATATATATATATATATATATATATATATATATATTCAACTTTACAACAGATGAATGTTAAATATTAATAAGTAAGTTGCAATTTTGTTTCTACACTTCCGGTCACTTGTCGTCTGCTCCAATGAATTGCAAGACCGGTTCAACTGCAGGGAAAAGGATGGCCTGAGTTATTTTCGATGCAAAAGGCATTGTGATTTGTCTATCTTCAAAATGGTAACACCATTAATGGAGCGTGCTCTGACAAATTGAAGAGACAGTTACGAAAAGCTCTGAAGACCAAACGCCCTAGAAGACTGAGGATAGGTGTTATGTTTCACCCAGATGACATAAAACGCTTGACTGGGAAAAAATATCGCAATGATGACGACGTCATAACTGCTCTTGATGATTTATTTGTTTCCAAAACGCTGAACAGACTTCTTTGAACCGTCAGATGGTCAGGTTACTTGGAAGGAAACAATGCAGTTGTTTGAAAGAAGCATTTTAATCTATGCATGCATGATTTCATAGCTCTGCTTCATCGTGAGCCTATGAACTTTGCAGCCTATCCCCGAATATATATAATCATAATTCTTTATTTTAACATGCAAGGATAGAATTAATTGTATAGATAAAATACTACTTTATTCATGACTTAAACGCAAACCTTGAAATTGAAAGATCGTTAAAATTCGCTCACAATTTTATGTCTCGATATTTTCCGATAGTTTTACGATTAATGAACTAGAAAACAGGCTTCTATTTTTATTTTTACAAAACCACAAATATAATTGTGTATATAAAATCCGATGTTTAATCATGCCAAAAATATAACCAATAAAAATTTTAAAATTATATGAATCTTGATGTCGATTTTTCCGTTAACTGTCACGTTGGATTTCTTTGAATATTTTTACCTTCAATGATTTCTGAAGTGGAATTCTTTCTTGAGAACAGTAGTAGAATTAATAGCATAAAGAAAAATAATACTCCTGTAGAAGAAAAACAAACTCAGCTGTAAAATAAATATAAATACAATGAGACTTTTTGTTCGGTTAAACAAATCAGTTTTATATAAAAGCTGATGTTGCTACTTTCTAGGATGGTTCTTTTACAATAATACAAAATGGCCGACTGTACCTAACCTACTGTCAACTACAATAGAGAAAACAAAGTTACATCCTAATAAGACATCGTAACAATGTGGCTATGTTTCTTTATCATTCTGATTCCAACAAGAGGGATAAAAGTTACTAAGACACAAGTGGTTACTAAGAGTGTACAAAACAGAGAATAAATGAATAGGACTCAAAGCTGATGATTGATGTTGCATTTAAATTTATCAAAACCGTCTAGAAAATTTTTTAGTAGACGACATTTTAACAATCAGAAAGCAAAATCCGAAGCCTCATTGGCATAGAGAAATATACCTTCCAGAATCTAAGCAAATCATTAAGAAGGAGGGATATTAAGTTGATAATAAAGAAAAGAGAAGTCAACTGTTATGTAATATCAGTTCTCCTATATAACAGTGAATGCTTTTCAATCTTATCGGAGATGGGGTAAATACTTGAGACAAGAGAAATGTGGTTCTACAGAAGGATGCCAAGAATTTTATGAACTGAAAATATGATTAAAATGAAGTTTTCCAGAAAACTGGGCAATGTATTAAGAAAATAAGAAACAGGAAATTTTCGAAAGAAAGCATGGAAAATGTTGTGAACTGTTATGTATTATCAGGCTTCCTAGATGACAGTGAATGCTGGACAATCTCATGCCGAGATGAAGAAAATACTTGAGTTTACAGGAATTTAGTTCTAGAGAAGCATTCTGAGAATACCATGGATTGAACATATGAATGAGCAAAGTGAAGATTTCGAGAAAATGTAATGAAAAGGACACTTATACTTAGAATCAGAATCAGATAATGGAGTTGATGGTGGACAATCTGCTCAAAGATGAAGAAGTGACTTGAGACAACAGTAATATGGTTCTAGAGTAGGATGCATTGATTGAACATTTGTGCAAAATGAAGATTTATTAAAAGAAATGGATATAAAAAGGACAAAATTTGGTAATTATATGTCATAATTGTTGAAATTGCCTTATATAGTTTCTTTCTGTGCAATTCTGGCTTGGGTAACACTTCCTGCTTATCCCTTTTATCTAAGATTCTTCTTCTCTGGGTCGCGTCCCCGAAGGGGCACAGAGCATAGAAGAAGTGTCAATTGTGTTTTTGTAGCTCTCAGTAAAGTGCGCCTATATGTTTCCATTCCAATTCTCTGTTACTTAGGTTATGCACTGTTTTCTTCTGTCCCTACATTGTGAGGACCAATCTAGTGATATTATTATTCCATGTGCCGTGTCTATTCATGACGTAGACGATCATGACCTTTCATGTCTCTTGCAGCTCACGTATCGTGTCCCTTCAGGACGAGGTAGATCGTGGTCATCCACATCTTCCTTGTCCCTTGTAGCTAATAATAATTTTTGTCTTTTTGTTATTTCTCCCAAACTCTGTTCTACCATCCATTTACTCAAGCTCATTCTTCTTTTATGCCTCGTGCCTCTTCAGGACGTAGGTGATCATGGCCATCCACATTTTCCTTGTAACTCTTAATAAGTTTTGTCTTTTTGTTATTTCTCACAAACCCTGTTTTAACATCCATATTCTCTAGCTCATTCTTCTTTTCTGTATTGTGTCCCTTCAGGACGAGACCGATCATGGCCCTCCACATCTTCCTGCCACTTGTTGCTCTTAATAAGTTTAGTCTTTTTGTTATTTCTCTTAAACCTTGTTCTGCCATACATATACCCAAGCTAATTCTTTTATGCCTCGTATCTCTTCAGGATATAGACGTTCATGCCCCCCCACCCACATCTTATTGTTCCTTGTAGTTTTGTCTTTTTTTTTATTTTTCCCAAACCCTGTTTTATAATCCATTTACTCAAGCAAATCAAGTATGTTACACCCTGCTTTCTTCTGTCCATCTCTCCCTCTATATGTCCTGTTTTCCAAGCCGTCTTTCCATTTTACGTGCCGCAGAATTTTCAACTGCATTAATCCTGATGTTAAGTGTAAGTTTCCTTTTTTTGTTTCTATTTTCTCTAAAAGCTCATCGTTACTTACATGTTCGGTTTATATTAGCCTAGACATCTGCGCATAAATTCGTGAACTCGAGTTAACAAAGAGGAAAGCTCATCAGAAAAAAAAAAAGCCGAAAATAAATATGTTTACAGAAAAGGCACAGGCGAGCGCCGTTTCGTCCCTTGTAAAGTAACTGAAAAGATTCCGTCCATAGCCTATAACGTTGAAGATATTTATTTGTATTCTGTCAAGTAGGGGGGTACGGTTGAGTAATGTATAGCGGCACGGATTTGAGAAATCGGAGATCCGTCCTTGAATTCCAGTCGAATTATGTGCTAATACTCTTGGGAAAGGTATGAATGCTCTACGTCTCCCCCCACCAGCTACGGGTAATTAGCAGGACAGACCGGGTTCTACTTCCCTGGATGGCAGAAAGAAATGACAAACAACTGCGTGAAAAATCTGCCTAGTCAGACATGTATCGAAAGATACATGATCGTATAAGCGTGTATCACGCATGGCCCATAACTGACTGATCTTGAGATATATAAGTGTAAACACCAGACAAGATATGACAGTAATACTCGATACACGGACGAATGGTAGACTTATGAATATTCAAGTTTAACGAGAAAAAGTGTGGACAAATTTAAAATCCAACAGGTTCCAATGTTTCTAATACACACACACACACACACACACACACACACACACACACACACACACACACACATATATATATATATATATATATATATATATATATATATATATATATATATATATAATATATATATGTCAGTAAGTAAAAGCTTGTCTCTTAGATGATTGATGTTACTTTCAGCCTCCCGTCTCCAGATTTCCGTACATTCTTCAGGGAGTATCAGCGATTTATTGCTTATATTTTTCGTTTTATTCTTTTGTTATAGACTTATTATGGTGGTAACTTTTTTCGTATTATTTGTGTTCGTGTCTGCGTTTGCGCGCGTGCGGCCATGCGTCCTCCTAGTGGGTGTATGTTCTCGCGCGAGCTCCCGTATGCGCGGATGTGCGTACAGGTAGTGTGTCGTGATCATTTCTCCTTTTCATTTTTTGTTTGCAATTTCCGTAAATTGAAGCATCCAATTAGACATAGTGTATAATTCGACCTCAAAATTTTCTTTATAATACAAAAAATATTCCGTATTAATTATACGAAACAAAATTAATTAATTAAAAAACAGTAGAATTGTTAAAAAAAAATGTTATTAAATATAAGTTTATTCATAGCTGATGTACATATGGTTCTTTTTTTAACACATTACTCCACATCGCTCAAAATGGAATGGTAGGTATCACTGGGCTAATATTTGTATTTTCAGTTACGTTTTGTTTTGAGGAGGCAGTATTCATCAAATTAAAGCAGCCCAATTCTAATCAGACTGTATGTAAATGAAAATGGCAAAAACTATATAAAAATGTCAAAACAAATAAGGAACTCAGAAAAATACATTAGAATTACAATTATTTCCTTTATGTCTTCATCTTACTTTCTTCAATAACAAAATGTGCTGTTCGATTTTTTTTTTATTTTAAATTCATCATAGATATATTCCATATGTATGTATATTTTTCCCAAGTAATCAGGTGATTATACACTTCAGCAGATCATTGAGATATGGCAATATGCAACTACCTTACTTGGAACAAATTCTTATGGAAATGATGCTTTTTAACCCTCCTATGATCAGTTCTCATACTGGATTTCTTGAACATTATAATACAAAAGAACTCTCTTACGTTTTCTCTAATTACTTTTCCGTACAAAATCTGGTTCCCGGAAGATATCATTATTATGGCGTATATAATATGAGAATTAATAACGTTATAAAATGTAATTTGTAGAGTAAGACCCAAAGATACAGGGGTTGGACAAAATAATTGGAACAGGTGCAAATTCTACTCCTATATTTCAAAGACCTATTATATTAAGAACTTTAACTAAAACTCCGTAATTGCAGGTTATATCTATTGTAAATACGTTTATTTATCTAATTTACTGTCTTTGGCTTATGTATTTTTAGAATTTAGTAAAATTTAAGCTAAATGCGTGACCTCTCTTAGTTCGGAAAAGGGCAAATTGTTGGAGATCGCATGGCAGGAGCCTCGATCACTAAGATAGCAAAATTGTTTGGTTTCTCAAGAGCTACCATATCAAAAACTGTAACGCAATTCAAGAAACAGGGTAAAACCTCTAGCAAGCATAGCAATTCGAGCCGGACTTTCAAACTTACTGACAGGAACCGACGTGCATTGAAACGCAATGTGGCCAAAAATCATCGGACTACTGCGGCCAAAGTGACTGCTGAGTTGAATAATCATCTGAATAGTCCAGTTTCTCATAAAAGTGTTCGTCGTGAGCTCCATAAGGCTGGATATCATGGAAGGGCGGCCGTAAGGAAACCTCTTCTCTCCACTCGCAACATTCAGAAGCGGTTGAAGTGGTGCAGAGATAACAATGCCTCGTCTGCACACCAATGGAAGCAACACATATTCTCAGAGGAGTCCAGTTTTTCTCTTTTCCCAACTTCAGGGAAAGTTTATGGGTGGAGGCAGCCCAAAGAAGCTTGCAACCCTGACTGCCTTCTAGGTCCAATAGTTACAATGCGTGGTAGAATCAACAGCAAAGATTACCTGAATATTTTTGGTGATCATGTTCATCTAATAGCCCGGACTTTATGCCCTGATGGTTACTACACCTTCCAAGACAATAATGCTCCAATGCATAGCGCTTGAGTTGTTAAGAATTGGTATGAAGACCATGAAAGCAAGCTAGAACATATGGAGTGGCCTTCCCAATCTCCAGAGATCAATATTATTAAACATTTGTGGTGCATTTTGAAGCGACAAGTTAGGAGCTGCTATCTTCCACCGTCGTGTCTTAAAGAGCTGGAGCAGGTGTTAATGGAAGAATGGTTGAGAATTCCCGTGGATTAAGTCAGGAAGCTGTACGATTCCATTCCTAGACGTATTAAAGCTGTATGTGTGGCTAAAGGAGGACCAACTCAATATTAAATAAATTTTCTTTGAATTTAAAAAGTGTTTCAATTATTTTGTTCAACCCCTGTATAATTGAAATACAATAAAGTCTTCATTCACGCGGGAAGACTTATTGAACAACACGTAACCATTTCTGGGAATGAACTGCTTCTAAATGGAAATTTTTCTCAATACACAACAAAAGAATGGAGAGTAAGAAACAATGCACTTTATTTAATGTATTTACTTATCCTAAACAGTGTTAGTATATTTTTACTGGGAGAAAAAGTCTGTATACTGATAGAGTGGTAGGGAAATATATGCATAAAAGTATGATATGGGGTAATAGAAAAGATGCATTTGTTAACCGGATTTATTTAACCCATCGTTTAAGATGGATGTAAATGCTGTACAATCTCTCCAGAGAGATAGGGAGAAACCGGAATGCAGAAATAATATGATTCTATGGAAGGATGCTGAAAATTTCATAGATGGGGCGATAAACAACAAGCGAGTCTTAATGTAAATGGAGATACAAAGAACACTTACACACAAAATAGGGGAGAAACGGCTGAAAATCTTTGGATAAATAACGAAGAACGTGGTTGTGGAGAAGTTAAAACCACTAAGGATATTGAGGGCCAGAGAGATAGGTGAAGAAGCGAGCCACTTAGCTGGCGAACTTTTGTGGATAGATGTTTTTTACAATAATGTTTGCTTTGCGCAAGGCCCAAGAGCCACTCGATGTAGAGGGTTACATAGTATGAGGCACACTTTATGCAGGTATGTGGGGGAAGCCAAATGTAAAACCTAGGATTAAGATTGTAGTGATCGGGAAACATCGTATTGGAAGTCGCTTTCACAGACCAACGGTTTGCGAGAAGAAGCTGGTCGAATGGAACTTACATCTCACCAATGGAAGGGTATGAATATGGTTCGTTACAATAACATGGCTTTGCTTAATGTGCAATTTAGAGCTGATGGAACTAAGAAATGTAATTCGACTGAAGACTCGCCATGGGAATTGCGATAGAGAAGTGAGAGTATTGCGACATTTCGTCTGTGAGGAAAGGAGTTGTAGGGTAGAAAATAATTTGTTACTCAGAAGAATGTGGAGATGCTTTTAGACTCTATTGAGACCGGATAATGAAGAGTGATCAGTTCCCGCCCAGTAATATATATTGGACCTGATACGTGCTAATGTCATTTTATGTACACAGAAACATTTACACCTTCATACACAATTTTAAACAGTTTGAAATAAGAAATTGGAATAATCAGGCCCGATTCTATTCCGATTTTAGAATCCGCTACATAAAATTGGAGAAAAACATTGCCTTTAAGTTTTAAAACCGAAAAATTGAAAATTATTTTTTTTAGGGACTTTTTCAAAAATTCTCAATAAATAAATGCTATAATTTAATATCTTTTAAAAATATTTTTGGTCTGACATTGTATAAAAATATAATGCGAACGCAAAAACGAACACACAAACGTACATGAACGCACAATTTTATTTCTCAGTTGCGAAGCCTTTCTTTCTGGCACTAAACTCTGGGAAGCGAATATAACCTGAAATGGGCTGCACTTTGAAGTTATTCTGCGTTTAAATTGAAAATATTTTCCAATCAATGAAGCAATTTGCATGGACAATCACCTCGCCGATGAAGAAGAGACATGAAGCAATAGAAATGTTCTAGATTTGGTTTGTTGTGTTTTACGGCATATCAAGCTCAATGGCTTATTTGAAGCCAACAAAATTTTCAGTGCTGGTTATATTTTTTTTTCAAACATCTATTTCTGGGAATATTTGTCCTTGAAGAAATCTATAGCTGGTCATATTTTTTTCTAAGAATGTATAGCTGTTTGTATTGCTGGTATTTTTTTTAAGTATTTCCGATAATTTTCCTTCAAAAAGAAAAATGGGAATATTTTTTATTACAAAGTATTTCCGGTATTAAAAACTATTTTACACACGTTTGGGTGTTAACTATTTGCCCATAGCTGGGACCCTAACAGGTGCTACCACCCCGGATCACCTGGGAACTCCAGTAATTAAGATGTGGTTCCCAGCTCCTCAAAACGTCCTTATCAAAGGCCTTGCTGTTCGACGTAGTTTATCGTCTTACCCAGGATGCAGATGTAGTTTATCGTCATACCCAGGACGAAAGATTTGTTCTACTGAAGCATTCTGAAAATACCATTAACTGAAGATATGAACAAGGACGAAGTTCTAAAGTCAATGGCAACAAAAAGGATACTGATGCTTAACATCAGGAAGACAAAGTTGAAATTTCTGGGGCACATAGTGAGGAATGAGGGTTTCAACAGATTGAACGTAAGAGGGTCCGAAGAAAGAAACGCATCACCTCCTTGGCACCCTTGGCCCAGCTACAAAGGACAAGAAATTGTGATGAATCAAGAAGACCAATTACCTGAAGTGACAACCCACATAGAAAAAGAAGAAATCTACATAGACATATGATTTAAATTCAACATTTGATCATCATGCTGTAATCCAAACGATAGATAACGATTATTATTATTTGCATAGAGAAGTTTGTCAAAATGGCGGGTGATATGAAAAACAGCGCGAAGGCAACGAATTTCTCTTGACATTTTTTGATAAGTGAACTTGGATTACGACATCTTGATCATTGCTGAAAGAAATGCGTAGCCAATATGCAGTGATTATCTCGAATAACACTATTTTGTAGTGACAATTTGATCTATTTATCTACTTTTTATTTGCTCATTGCATCTGTTGGAATTTCTATGGTAATAAATCTCCGGAAACTTTTCGGAGCGCTGCTCTTGGATAATGTGACGAGCTTTAACGAAATTCACATCTCCAATGGTGATTACTTACGTCATGTTCTTAAATAGTGTCGTCAGATCGAGATTTTTATACGAATGCCATGAATGGCGCCAACTCCGTTCAGAAATATCAAATTGAGTGGGTCAAACCTGTGGTTTTTTTAGCAAAGATCCTTCTCCTTTGTGTTACAGTTTCTGAGTACTCTATATACTAGTGAGCCAATTAAAATGAGCTGACACATTTTAATTTCACTAATAAGAGACTTAACCAATCAGAAGGCTCAAAATATTCATTTTTCTATATTCACTGCCAACCTCTGATATCGAAATGGTGGTGGGTGTTATAGTTGTACTTGTCAAAAGGTAAGCCCAAAATCATTGCTTTATATACTGAACTAACTGCGTTAAGGAGACGAGAAAATGAACCTGTAAGAGATTATATTATACGAGCTGAGAATGTCACAAATGCCTTAAAAATGGCAGGTGAGACTATCTCAGATGGGCTGCTAATAGCCATGGTTTTAAAAGGATTACCAGCAACATTCAAACCATTCACGACAGTCATAACTCAAAAAGATAAAATATGAACTTTCACTGAGTTTAAAATTGCGTTACGTAATTATGAAGAAACTGAAAAAATGTGTACTCCCCCAAATCAAGAAAATAACGTAATGCAACTGATAACGTCATTTAAAATAATTCAGAAAATGAGTCCCTCAAACCTACCAGACTAGGAATTATGATATTAAAAACAAGGGGCTTAAAAACAACAACAACAACATCAACAACAGGAACAATAATAATAGAAAATCAAATATCATCTGCTTTCGTTGTGGAAGAGCCGGGTATGTACGTGCGAAATGTCAATTTCATACAAGGAGTGATTTTTGTAAAAATGTAAAAGCTTTTTCAAATGAGCGAACATATGCCTTTTCGTTTCGGTTGGATACTATACCCAATAGTTATAATTCTTACCTTGTCGATACGGGTGCGACAAATCATGTAATTACAGATGAAACAAAATTTATTAATTTTGACCCCAACTTCGAGTCAGATTCCCACTTTACTGAGTTGGCTGACGGTACCAGAGCTAATAATTTAGTTTTAAAAAGAGGCGAGGCCTGTATTTATTTACCCGATACTAAAGGAAATATTTGTAAATGTTTATTAAAAAGGGCTTTATATATCTCAAAATTTAAACAAAATATTTTCTCGGTTCAGTCTGCTGTTAGAACTGGCGTTAACGTTAATTTTCACCGAGAGAATTCAAAGTTAATATACCCAGACGCAAATGAATATAATATATACAGCAAAATGGAGGTTTGTATTATTTGAAAAGTATTAAATCTGTGAAAACAGCCAATTTTTTAATCTCAATATTCAATAAACAAGGCGTCTTAATAAAAGGGTCATAAATCATTTAAATTGTCAAAAAAAATAAAAATGAACAAACGCTATCGTCTTAATAAGGTATTATTTTACGGTATATTTTATGATACTTTATGATAAGTTTTTCACAGAGGGGAATCAAACACAGATTGTTTGTTTGCTAATAATGTGATGTCCGCCAGAAAATACGTCGTCTAAAAAAATCTGTCGATGAATAATCCCCATTTCTCTGTTTTATTCTCGCTCCGATGTCCGAGAATTCTGGACTTAAAACCCTTTTTTCCGTGCTTTATTTGCCATATAGTTAATAATTACTATTTAGCAAATGTTTTTCGTACTGATTAGTTTAGTACCCTTTCGTTAGCTCTTGTCCTATTAACTAACCTATTTTACATACTACACACTTTCTTCTAATTATTTATATATATATATATATATATATATATATATATATATATATATATATATATATATATATATATATATATAAGTAATTCCTCGAGTGTGAAACCTCAACAGAATGCAGAAGTACTGGACGGCCGTTTCGTCCTATATTTGGGACTCGTCAGCAGTGCGCATCCACTACCGAGAATTGAATCCCTGACAGTTAAGTTATCAAGCGAACGTCATACCAACAGTTCCAACGGGCCTCGGTGACGACGAAGTAGCAAACAAGACTCAATATATGTGGCGTTTCAAATAATATATTCCCTTTTTGACTTCCTATATGTTCCTGCACTTTTTTTTCTTTTTCATAGCCATGTATTCAATTCAATTTCTTATTTAATTTAATCCGTTAATCATCTTTTGTTGTTAATACAACTTCACTTTTATTGTGAATAAGATAGTTTATGATCTGTAAAACACTTGATAATATACTAGCAGATAAAAATTCACAACCTTTTGAAGCTGGTTAATGACTTGACCAAAAGTGTTTTGTACAGTAATCACTAAGTACAATTTCTACACATTCTTTTTCCCTATAAGTAGAAAACATTAAATTTTATTATTGTGTGTGTGTGTAAACGAATGTAATTTCTAAAGAAGTAAGGGCTTTTTTTAATTTATTAATCCGACAGATTTTATCTCTTTAAACATTATTTCAATGGATACTCATATTAGAGTAGAAGCACTGTTTAGTTTTTAAACTGTATATTAATTCATTTACGTCTATCAGCCCGAATATTCTTGAAAATAATTATTAAAAATTCGCCCTCCTGCCGGGGTTGACCCTCCTTGCCAGGAGAAACAGTCATTCGATCCGAATCAGCCAGGAATAAGGCTGAATAATGCCTTTAAGTGAAATCCTTCTTATCATAAATCATCGAGATTTCATAACCGCTCAGTTTTGTATCTAAACGTGATCAAATATTTCTCGAAGTTACAAGAATCGGTAAATTTATAGAATGAGAACCAGATCAGATGTGGAAGCAATATTCAAACCAAGGGTGAACGGTAGACTTATTAAAGTGAACGATTCTGTTGAGAAAAATTGGCTATGACGACAAAGTGAACCAACTTTCATCGCAGCTGAACTAGCAACTGATTCAATATTTTTGGACTTAATGTTAGCGGAAAACATTAGTCCGTGAAAGATCAATGACTCACTTTCCTGGAGGTTAGCATCAGCCATGATGATTGAAGGCAGGGTTAGGGTTGTCTCAGACGATTAAAAGAGAGCAATTTCGCTTTGGAGGCGTTCTGATTAAACTTACTGTAGGCTTGTTTTAAATTAGTCTTCAATGTGACCTCTTCGAAACGATGAGACATATTATTCATACAGGCGTGAATAGTTTTTATCAGCATAGATACTGATCTGCGAACTGATGACAGGAAATTCGTTGATGGAAATAAGGAACAACCGAGATCCAATGAGAGAGCTTTGGGAAAACCTTCATTAATTCAAAAAATCTAGAAGGTGAATATTCAAGACCACATTTATTTTAAGTTTTAACAATAAAAACTGAATCAGTTTAAAAATTCGTCCGGAAATACCATGACTTTGTGAAGAATAATACTATCCACCCATGCCATATGCCTTCGTGATATCCAAAGCAGCAATCCAAGCTTCACTATTCTTATGTAAATATTGATAGACCCTTCAACAATGACAGCTAATCCATCAGCAGTGGCACTAGTGAAGCGAAAGCGATATTGCATATCTGAAAGAAGACTGCGAGAAGTTTAACAATTTAATTTAGTTAATTAGGGCCTCTACTACTTTGCCAAAAAGGGGACGGTGGTTAGAAGAGGGCAGACAGATCGCCCGACTTCTTAAAGTGTAGTACTACAGAAGAAGACTTCTAGCAAGCATGACCACAAAAATAACAGTGTATTTATTTTAGAGTTTGGAGAGAAAAGGCCTATAGTAGGGACAACCATCAAGTTCACATACTTTGTGAGGACCCACTTTACAGATGAAAGTAACAAATATGGTCGGGGTTATATGCATATAACTCAATAGACTCAGTTCCAAGTGGAAAGGCAGCCAAATGTACAGCAGTTACATCAAGAGTTGAACTTGAAGAGAATTTACGAGCAGAACATTATGGTTTATCCTTTCATGAGAAGGGCGATAGTGGCTCTTCACAAAACAGCGTTTGCCCTTAGCAAGATTTGTCCCTTTGAAAAGCTTCTCCCCAACGTCATGAGATGTATTCACACCAACCCATTAAATAGGTGACCAGGTTCCGCCCCTTTTCCCTTTTCTCCTTCGACATATCCCTTTGAGTGTCAAATTCTACAAGCCCACTCTCCTAATTATATGCCCAACACATTTCAGCTGTTTCCTTCTTATTATATATATCCTTTTGTTTCCGAGGAAGGTATCAGTAAGGGAAAAAAACGTCACAGAATCTTGAACACCAACATAACAAGAAATTCCTCGCATTGGAATAAAGAAAATAATTTAAGGCTTAAATATGATCAACTACTAAAACAACGGCCATGTTTATTTGTTGCCGATTTATAAACGTCATCTATTAAACAAGAAAAGAAAAATAGAAATTTGGGAAGTGCGGAGGAAGGTATATTCTTCATATATTTGCCATGTTACAGCAGGACGCGACTGATTAGGGCTCCCCACAACGTCCCATCCCTTGCAGCATTAGTCGCATTAACGAGGTCTTCACTCCTCTCCCAATTCCCAGGAAGTTGTCAGGAAAAGATATTTAGATGATTTCGCCATAAACAAGATTACAGAAATAACAAACAAAATATACAACAGTGGTGTTATGCCAGAGGACAATAGCAGATCTATTTTCAAAGCACTGCCTAAACCAGGCGTGAGCGAATGTGAACTTCACCGGACCATCAGCATAATGAGCCACACGACAAAACACATCTGACTTCTGATAAATAAAACACAGTACAATCAGACCAGTGATTGGATAATAATAGTGCGGGTTCGCCAAGAACAACGGAACAAGGAACTCGGATGTATGCTCAGAAAGTGCACTACAAATCCAGAAGGAAGTGCATCTGTGTTTTATAGATTACGCAAAGTTTTTCGACAATGTTCGCCACAAAGATCTGTTATAGTTGCTCATCAACCTTGACATATGCCGGAAAGATTAGAATACCCAAGCATCTATACTGGCAGCACACCGCCTGCATACGGACAGAAACTGAGTTCTCCTGATATAGAAAAATAGAAAGCAGTGTAAAACAAGGGGTAGGACAAAATAATTGAAACACTTGTTGAATTCAAAGAACATTTATTTAATATGGAGTTGGTCCTCTTTTAGCTACACATACGGCTTTAATACGCCTAGGAATTGAATCATACAGCTTGCTGACTTCCCCCACTGGAATTGTCAGGGATTCTTCCATTAACACCTGATCTAGCTCGTTAAGACACGATGGTAGAGAATAGCAGCTTCTAAGTTGTCGCTCCAAAATGTACCACAAATGTTCAATAATATCGATATCTGGAGATTGGGGAGGCCACTCCATGTTTTCTAGTTCACTTTCATGCTCTTCATACCAATTCTTAACCACACAAGCGGTATGTATTGGAGCATTATCTTCTTGGAAGATGCACTCACCATCAGGGAATAAAGTCTTTGCGATTGGATAAACATGATCTCTCAAAATGTTCATGTAATCGTTGCTGTTGATTCTACCACGCAGTGCAAGTATTGGAGCGAGACATTTCCATGATATGGCGGCCGAACTATCACTGATCCACCACCATGATTCAATGTTGGAAGAAGATGGTCAGGGTTGGAAACTTCTTCGGGCTGCCTCCACACATAAACTCGCCCTGAAGTTGGGAAAAGAGAAAGACTGGACTCGTCTGAGAATAAGACTTGCTTCCATTGGTCTGCAAACCAGGTATTGTGATCTCTGCACTACCTCAACCCCTTCTCAATGTGGCGAGTGGAGAGAAGAGGTTTCCTTATGACAGCTCTTCCATGATATCCAGCCTTATGGAGTTCATGATAAACAGTTTTATTAGAAACTGGATTATTCAGATGATTATTCAACTCAGCAGTCACTTTGGCTGCAGTTGTCCGATGATTATTTTTGCCACAGCGCGTTTCAATGCATGTTGGTCTCTGTCAGCAAGTTTGCAAGTCCGGCCTGAATTGCTATGGTTGCTAGATGTTTTGCCCTGTTTCTCGAATTGCGTCATAGTTCTTGATATGGTAGCTCTTGAAAAATCAAACATTTCAGCAACCTTAGTGATCGAGGCTCCTGCTATGCGGGTTCCAACAATTTGCACTTTTTCAGACTTGGAGAAGTCAAGCATTTAGCTTATATTTTACTAAATTCTAAATGTAAATAAGACAAAAACAGTCAATTTGATAAATAAACGTATTTAGACTAGATATAACCTGCAATTACAAAGTTTTAGTTAAAGTTCTTAATATCACAGGGTTTTTTGAAATATAGGAGTGGAATTTGCACCTGTTCCAATTATTTTGTCCAACCCCTGTATGTGTTCTCTCACCGAATGGATTCAGCCTATACAGAGAATTAGAAGTCCTATCAAGATTCATTATTCGCGGCCACAGTTTTACGTTATAAGATATGCAGATGACACCGTGACGTGGAAATGAAATTAGAAATGATCCTAGAGAAAGTAGCGAAGGAAAGTAAGACGAAAGGGCCAAGTATAAATTACAAAAAGACAGAATTCATGATTTTCAGCAAAAAGATAAGCACAAAACGTAACTTATAGGATGGGGATACTAAATTGGTACTAAAGCACGTACAAAAATTTAATATCTGGGAAGTCTTCTAAGAGAGGACGGAAAGTACGACACTGAGATCCGAAGACGTATTAGGTCGGCCAAATATGCTAAGCAAAGTATTAAGATACATAACATTTCGTTGGAAACAAAGAAAAATACTACTGAACTGTTACAGTATATCTGTCCTCCTGTATGGCAGTGAATGCTGGAAGAAGAGACTTCAAGCAGCAGAAATGTGGTTCTACAGAAAGATGCTGAGGAACATGTGAGCAGCAATGGGGTTTTGGAGAGAAATGTCAGTTGAAATTTTTGGGGCATATAATGTTGAAGAAAATCTTGTAAACGGCTACAAAGATTGAGGATTATACTAACGATAACTTAATTGATGGTCTTGAGTAAATGAATTGCAGAACAGGGTTCGGAAGAAATAAACAAAAAGACAAACCATATTAAGAGCTACAAAAGACCGGAAGATGTGGAGAGCCATCATCGCCTACGCATTGAAGTGAGACGGCACATAAAAGAAGATCTAAATTAACAAATACTTTTGATGAAAATAAGCCATCTTTTAGATTTAGCTATAAAGCAATATCCTATATGTAAACAATGATTCAGCAACTCGAAAAGCCAAAACATGTTTATCTTCGGTTGGCTATGAAAATACGTGTGATTCGGTAGGACACTCAGCAGATTTGACCTCGCAACCAGTGTAGTATATTTATGATAATAGCGTTACATTCCTTTCAAAACAAGGATGCAATTATTCAAACACAAAATCACAAATAAATTCAAAATTCGAATAAGACATGAAGCAAGGTATACGGTTTCTTATAGACTGATTAGATTATTTTTTGAAAATATCTTCTTGAAATTTAACTAAGCCGATACAAGTGTAGACATTTGCTGAGGACATCAGGTGTGAAATCGGTAGACAATTTACAAGGTAAGCTAAATGTCTTAAATATATTCAATGTAGGTTTCAATAGAACGGCGATCAAACAACATTAATAGAAAAAGATTGTCACAAAAACATTATCAAAAAAAGCATTTCAAAAATTTTACTCTGGCAAATTTAATGTGCAAGTCAATATTTTCACAATAAAATTAGTATTTACCAAGCAATTTTAGTATTTATATGAAATAGATATAATTTGAGTTTAGCTTTATTTATTGTTGTGATGTGAGGTCTGGGAAGTCACAACATTTAACCTGGCAGAGTCAGACTTGAAAGTAGTAATCAATACTCAGCTAGACAAGTTACTGCAATAGTATTATCTTCTTTTCTTAGATAATTACCCAGGACTATTTATCATGAATAGATCAGTCTATTCATGATAGTAAGGCGGGTAACTGGCTCATACCACATTTATTTATATCTATCGTAATTTAGAAAAGTTAATAACATCCATTGGTGCATTTCGTGTTTTATTTATTTTTTTCATAATAACATTTACGAAATGCATCATTCGAGAACAACTGACTTTAGAGGAAAACTGTTAAAATATTAATAAGTAAAGAGCTATATTCTACGAAAGAAAGATGAGATAGATGGAAGTGTAGATTTTGGGCTCAGGAAAACCGTTGACCCTTAAATCGAAGAGATTAAGGGACCTCGTGTTCAGGAAAACATCCACGTCGGTGTCTGTTGCATAACGTAGCAGTCGTAGCAAAGCGTCTTTTTATTCTTAGATATAGAGTTAAAAGAAAATGAAAGTTAAATTTTGATGCATAAGTAATTCCTACAATCCATATACAGTGTCAATAAGGATTAACATTACACTTTAATTATAATATCCCATATATATTTATATGGGATCCTCGATATTCAGTCATTTTAACCAGTTTTATATGCAATGTCATTGCAAACTTTTTTACAGTTAACCTTCCTGACAACAGATTCTATTCATCAACAGGTTATTGAGTCACAAAAATAAGTGTTTGATAACGTATATTTAAAATAGGAGGTATTCATATGCAATACATACTTTTACGTAATTGTTAACCCTTCACTTTGAATAGATTCTAATTCTATTCCAATTTCAAGAATTTTAAAATGCCGGATTTTTTATATCATATTGATAACACAAAGTTCTTCACAATGATAGCGATAGTAGAATGTACATAAAAATAACAGGAAAAAGTAATATAGACAAATATTCATAACTATAATTACGATGTACAAACTTTCATTGAAAAATTGGAAATATATTATGAAAAGTTGAATAGATACATTGTCAGCAGAAATTAGTAAAGCTTGTTTACATATATATATATATATGTAAGCAAATGTGTGGATGTAGATCCGACGGTATGATGAAAATGTGGAAAAGACAAAGCAAAATCCGAATATATGAGTTTACTGTTTTTATTTTGTTTTTGTTTTTGTTATTCTGTCGACGTCAGACGTTTCGGTCAAATAGACCTTCTTCGGGACATGGTTAATGGAGACATATTTATATTAGATTTAAGTTTGATGGAGAGACGATATATACAGGACTGGTCAGAAACAGAAAAACTGAAATTCTAAAGTAAAGTATTCTTTCTTAGAGTCGGATATGCTGGCGTCGCGTGGGCGGCAACTACGAAGACCTACGCACAGGGAAGAAGATTGTGTCCTAAGTGGAAGGTGAGGGGGACTATTTAAAACTATAGCTTATCGGTACGTTTGTCACGCATTAAACATAAAGCATTGAAAATCCACAGAGTTCGTCCATCAGTACATAACAACATACCGACTACTACTACTACATCAAAGGTGGAGAGAGGCACACTCTCAGCTGCCCCTGATAATCCCATTGGCCGCATCTTTCTACCGAATAACCCTCTGACCGAACACATCTCCAACAATCTAAACGCGCTAAAAATTAAAACTACTACATTACCCACTAAATCTATACGTAACATATTGAGTAATACCAGCAGACAACATATTACATCCGATGCTTGCGTCTATCAGGTGCCCTGCAGAGACTGCAACCTGAGTTATGTAGGCGAGACAGGTAGATCATTGAAATCTCGCATTTCCGAACATAAACGTGACATTCGCCTCGGTAATCTAAGCAGTGCTTTAGTTATACACATAGCCAAATCTGATCACAATTTTTATTTCGACTCTGTGAAGATCTTAGAATATATCCACAATAAGAACCTTAGACAGATTTATGAGGCTGGCATGATAGCCACCTCACATACAGTAAATAATAGACCTGGTTTCTTTCAGATCGCGAGCTCAGTGGCGAGATTAATGCGTTTTAAATAGTCCCCCTCACCTTCCACTTAGGACACAATCCTCTTCCCTGTGTGCAGGTCTTCGTACTTGCCGCCCACGCGACGCCAGCATATCCGACTCTAAGAAAGACTACTTGACTTTAGAATTTCAGTTTTTCTGTTTCTGACCAGTCCTGTATATATCGTCTCTCCATCAAACTTAAATCTAATATAATTATGTCTCCATTAACCATGTCCCGAAGAAGGTCTATTTGACCGAAACGTCTGACGTCGACAGAATAACAAAAACAAAAACAAAATAAAAACAGTAAACTCATATATTCGGATTTTGCTTTGTCTTTTCCACATTTTCATCATATATATATATATATATATATATATATATATATATATATATGTTCGGTTTAAATTTTTCGATTTATATTTTTTAAACATTTGACATTGGTGTAAAACTAAATAAGCAGTGAATTGCTGATATGCTCTCAAGAGTGGATGGACATGTCCGCCTACAATGCTCTGAAGTCGGGATGCTGAAGCTAACATCAATCAGCTAAGTGACAAACTTTTACACGCGTTAATCCCATTAATGCTGTCTCTTTCATATCGAGCAATTTGTTGCAAAGACTACATTCATTAGATGGCTGTTCTCCCCATATCTCATTGACATCGTTACTAAATATATATATATATATTTGTGTGTGTGTGGGTGTGTGTGTCTGTGTGGGTATGTAGGTGTGTATGTCTGTGCGTGCGCGCGTGCTTGAATGCATGCAACTTTTTAAACTTGCATAAGATATAGGGATTGCTGCCCAAATACACAATATATGATCCGAGTGAAATTTCGTAATTCCCTGTTACAACTTATATATATATATATATATATATATATATATATATATATATATATATATATATATATATATATATATGTATATATTAATATTTATATATGTTGTATATATATATATATATATATATATATATATATATATATATTATATATATATATACACGCACACACATACATACAGGCATATATATATATATATATATATATATATATTGTTATCCACAAACAGACTGTTTCGCCGTATCACAGCTCATCAGTGTGGCTAGACGTCTGGTTGTCTCTGGCTAGAATCGAAAACCGGCTGAATTCGCGTCAGTCGGAAATTTTACCCTGAAGCCGTTGGTGTGAATTTAAGCGTATTTATTTTTAGGTAAACACACAGTGACTGAGAGAACTCGATTCGATTTACCGAAGAGTCTTGCATTATTAGCCGTAATAGTCACTGTTTACAAACCCACACATCCTCCCCAATATATATATATATATAAGTATGTACTATATTTTATATGAACGGTACTTAATGGAAAGCGCTCAATATCATTGATAGAGGTAACGTATTAAGTTGTATGGATATGAGTTTGTAACCCTGTGTTTCAAACTTTTGCCATCATCAGACAAACTGGTTTATTTTTTTTAAATTGAATCTATTTATGACAGCTTGACTATGTTTGGTAGCGGGAGAGGGGATATACACGCCAATACATCCATATATAAAATACGAATCTAGGCGCAGCGGCGTACATAGATACGCAGTTTTAATATATATATATATATATATATATATATATATATATATACATATATATATATATATATATATATATGAAACAACTGTTGCAAAAATTGTTGCCTATACTGATTTAATGTTTCCAAATTTGGCTACACTTTTTATGCAAACGCTTTCTTACTTCAATTCATGACATTTCCGCGATGTCTCCAATATCGCCTCGCTTCAACCTCCGTTAGAATCCATGTAAATGTGAAACGGGAAAAGAATATACTCACAATATTTCGATTTCCCGGCATATGTCGTTCATACGTCTCTGTCAGTATTTCATTCTCTCTATTCAAACACCGATCCAATATAAATCAGATCATCTAACGGTCAAATAAACTACTAAATAAATAGATCTGGTAGGCTTTTTTTTACTTTTTGAAGGGGAAGTGAATGAACACGTTTTACATGAATGGCTTTTCATTTCCCCTGCAGGCATTTGGACTTAAGGTTAGCGAAAGGCCGTTCTTGTATTGGGTGCATTTAGTCTGGAATGAATGCGATTTTCTTACCACTTTTTGCCTATATAACTCGCTTGCCTTATTTTTATTGAGTCTTTCCTTTGTCACTTATTACTTTATTCACAAAACCCACACACTGACACAAATATATAGACACACACTAATATATATATATATATATATATATATATATATATATATATATATATATATATATATATATGTGTGTGTGTGAGGTGTTGTATTCTGGTACACTAAGATGCCTTTTAATCTGCTTAAAATTATATATTGGTTTGCCGATGAACTTTATAGCTGAGCCTTGAATATGAACACAAGAAACTAAGAAGAAATTATATGTAGGCGCTACTTGGCAACTTTAAGTAAGATATCGGTCAGTAATCTCGTCTCTAGACCAACTACGACTGAGTTATGAGTTCGAGGCTCACAGGGTACTCCATACATTCGAAGTTGTGCCACATCTAAAGCACGCTTCGTGAATCACTTTGGGCTTTTCTACGTGTTATAATATTTAGCAAGCTTATCTCGCTCCATCAATTACGACTCAGTACTTCGTTCCATCCTCACTGTGTCCTCCATATCTGGCCTTCGTTATGATTAGTAAGTGTATCTTTCTGGAGAAAATACGACTGAGTAGTTAATTCGGTCCTCACAGGGTGCACCTTCATTTCTGCTTTGTCACACATCTCAGCTACGGTTAGACAATCACCATATTCCAAATTCCTCTAATATTTAGCAAGTTTCTCCCACTGGACCAATTGCGACTGTGTAGTAATTCGATCCGTACTAGACGCTCCATATTTTCGGCCACCATACAGGTGCTACTGAAATATAGCGAAAAACATATTCCAGTTATAAAGTTTCAAACGTAGAAAATAAGATATTGACAGTCTCCTTTTTTTCCATGTATCGTGAACACCCAGGACGTGGGCTTTCTTAACTTTCGACACATTTACAGAATTGGCTCTTTCTGATTCGAAGTATATGTATCGGTTTTTACAAGCGCGAGCTAGTTATATCTATTAAATAATTTGCGAAATAAAAAAAAAAGTAATTGTGTGAAAATGGACTGAACTGGCGTAGAACATGATTAGAAGCCAACATGTTCAAGTAAGATATGAGCAGTGATGTAAAATTATTGAATTATTGTCTACAGCTCCACGGTTGATCGTAGCTGTTCACGGGTTTTTCCTCTTTTTACAATAGTGTTAATATTTTAAGGGTTTATTTTCTTATTTCTCCAAGAATCGTGGTGCCTGATGATTGTTTTTGTGGGAAACTCAAGTAACTTTGGTTTGTTAGTAAACACACGCGCACACACACATATTAAAGGAAACTAACTATGACAAAGTGAAAAAAATTATCGTGTAAGGCGTTTCGTCCTTTGGTATATATATATATATATATATATATATATATATATATCCTCTACTATTGCTCTAATATGTATTGAAAACTTTTTAAAATGTAAATGCTAAGAACTGAGGATACTTCATCCATCTAGTATTTCTAGTATTTGTGTGTTTATATATATATATATATATATATATATATATATATATATATATATATATATAGTAATCCACTGGCAGACTGTTTCGCTGTATCACAGCTCATCAATGTGACTTCAGGCCGGATATATATATATATATATATATATATATATATATATATATATATATATGTGTGTGTGTGTGTGTGTGTGTCTTTATATCAAGTAGAATCAAATATTGGCTTGTATCGAACAAAATAATGAGATGAGAACAAAGCGCAAGTGCTAATGAAAACACGGACACACACGCGTGCCGCACACACACAAACATACACACACACATATCTGTATATATACGCATGTGTGTATGTATATGAATTGGAATCAAATATGGGCTAGAATCGGACAGAATAATAGGATAAGAAACATATAATAAGTGATAATGCGCGCGCACACACACACACACACACACACACACATATATATATATATATATATATATATATATATATATATATATATATATATATATATATATATAGAGAGAGAGAGAGAGAGAGAGAGAGAGAGTTAATCTGAAATTAAATATAGAGGACAAAAAAAATTCAGTTATTTTTTTATTTTTGTGTTGTTCATTTATTTTCTGAAGTAGACCTCAAGTGTATTTGTCTTATCAGGTAGCCTTTGTGACTATAATTAATATGTAGATATATACCTTAATTTTATTTGGCCTATGCAGGATTCGCTTGATAGTGCTTCTAGTGTGCATTTTTATTTATGTCTGGTAATGTTTGTTTTTTTTGTTTTTTGTTTGGAGGAATTATTATTGTGTGGGAGTGAAACATTCTAGTCTACACAAACTGATCTTAGCTTCTATAAGTATGGGTTTTATAATTGTTGGCGATAAAGGTTTTATTGTGTTTATTCATGGAAAATATTTTCAGGAATCTCTCCAAGTATTATTTTACGTAATAAGTTATAGTATTTACCATATGGATGACAGAAATCGAAGCTGTGGCCTGTTTTACTGTTGTGTATGACTAACGAGTTTAATTTGGGTCCCAACGTACGTCTCTCATATATTTCTAGATGCAGAAATTTCCGTGTGTTTCTCCTATATAGTTCCACTAACAATATATAATAATCCCGGCCACTGATGTTCTATCTATTTTTCTAGCTATCTATATTTCTGATTGTCTTAGTGGTGGTTGTAACGTTGGGGATGAATTCTCCAATTTTACTGATAGATCGCTGGAGAGTGGATTATGTATTTTGTCTTTTTTGTGGTCGACGGTGTATTTGTTGTCAGTAATGTCTATTTTTTGTCTAGTGAACTGTATGCTCGTTTTCTAACGTTGAGGATGCAATGATGTGGGTAATGCAGATGTCTAAATGTTTTTCAATGAATTTCTTTCGTTCATCTATGTACTGTGTACTGCATATTGTAAGAGAGTTGAGGAAAAAGACGATGGTTAGCCGGATTGTATTGTTGGCAGTGGGGAGAAAAATGATTAAATCATTTTTGCTTATGAGTTTCCGGGTAATCTTTTAAATCTATTTTGTTCTTGTTTCGTATTAATAGAATCTCGAATTTTGTTTATTTCATTCCCCTGTGGAAATGCAATACTTGGTTCTACGTTATTGACCCTCATTATAATGTTTAACAGAATTTCAGTGCGTGGGAATATTAGAAGGGCGTCAACAATGTATCTGGGGTAAGTCGAGGTGTGATGCAATCGGTTAAAACCAAAACATTCGAGGAAGAGACACACCAGAACACTGCTTATTAATGAAATTATATATAAATAAATGTATATATAATGAAATAATTCTTATTAGTTCACACACACACACATACACACACATATATATATATATATATATATATATATATATATATATGTATGTATAAAAGTGGACATGGAAGTCAGCACTTAGAGGCGACAGTCTCTTTCATGCTAGTGCAATCGTCATGCGTCTAGCATGAAACAGACTGTCGCCTCTAAGTGCTGACTTCCATGTCCACTTTTATATTTACACACGCTCTATCTCTGATATTGAGCACTTTATCCCATAAATATAGCACATTTTAAGACTATATTTCTTCTTATATATATATATATATATATATATATATATATATATATATATATATATATATATGTTAGAGTTCAAAAGGTTGATGTCAATCAAAGTTTTGAACAAGTTTATATATTCTGTTATCTACACATAAAATAATTTACCTTTTTCAAACTCTCAGACCTTATCTTTCCAGACATCGTTTGGTAGGTAACCATTTGTTGATTGTAAATATTTTCAGCTTTAACAAAATCGAAGAAAAAATTTCTACATCAATGTCACTCTCAGACATGAGTATGGTTTCGACGTGACATCCGAAGCGACCGCAGTTCTACATCTGTTTAATTTTCGTATCATCTGGCATTATTGATGGCAGCGTTTTAAAACGCTCTTATTAGTGGGAGAACGCAAATTCAGCCTTCTCGCGACGATGGCCTAAACGAAATTATAATTAAAACTGCGCTCTTCTAATCGGCCTTTTCGCCTTCCATCCACATAACTGATGCTAATCCACAGGAAAGCCACCCATTGCGCTTTCTCGGGCTAATGTTTCCGCTGACATAAAGTACAATAATTATATTAAAACTCTTGCTAGATCTGCTGCTAGAAATGTTGGTTCACTGTGTTTACTAAATAATTTTTTTCGACACAGTTTATATTACACATTAAAACCTCTACCATTATAATTCGTTCATGCATTGAATATGACTGTTACATCTTGTTTTCTGCATCTGCTACGTATTGGGAGATTCTGGATAAGATCCAAAGAAAGATTCGCAATGTTATCTGTCCAGCGTCGATAACTCGGCCTCTGGGCTTAACGTAGCCTCACTATGCCTTTTTGATAAATAATTTCATGATAACTATTTGTGACCGGTTTTCATCTTTGGTACCTCGATGGTACACACTCTCGATGGTACACACTTTAACGAAGTACCAGATTTGCATGTAAGTCTCATCATTTTATGAGTGACAAAACCAATTTCAAGTTGAAACTAATTTCAACTCGGGATTAATTTCAACTCGGAACTAATTTCACCCCGGAATTAATATCAACTCGAAATTATTTTCAACTCGGAACTAATTTCAAATCGAAATTAATTTCTACTCGGAACTAATTTCACCCCGGAATTAATTTCAACTCGGAACTAATTTCACCCCGGAATTAATTTCAACTCGGAACTAATTTCAATTCGATTTAAAAACCATAACTCTAAACCCTTAACCTAACCTTTAGTTCCGAGTTGAAATTAGTTCCGAATTGAAATTAATTCTGCAACGCATTTTATTGTTGAAATTGCTAGACGTAATTATAAATCTACTTCTTTTAATTTCTTCTCATTCACTTTTTGATTATGTATGTGTGAGAGATGAGGCATTATGATAACTTACGTTATTCAACGTATTCAGACTGTTATCCTCATCTTCATTGTCATATTCACAACGTTTCGGCTCTTGTACTCTCCGGCTTTTTTCAGGTGATTGGAATTTCCAACCGAACTCTCTATCCTGGTGGACGAAACAAAGGGTTCCATTCGAAATTCCACTCATCTGAAGAAACCGAAATGTATAAAGGCCGAAATGCTGTGATTATGGCAATGAAGATAAGGATAACATCCGAATAATTTTAATATTTTAAGTAGTGTATATTTATGTATAGAGACGCATTTATATATGTGCTTGTATGCGTTTTTCTCTGCGCGCATGTGCTACTGAATTTAGACCCTTATTTCTGACTTCATCTGAAAGGTTTTAACATTTCTTCTGAATTGAGAATGTGGGCAGGTATGCTGTTTATAAATGTTGAGAAATGTTTATTATTTACTTCTGAAAAACGTCCTCGACACAGCAGAAAAGTTGAAGCGGTGTCAAGCAATTATGCACTGATGCAGCGTTCTTCACTTCACAAGTAAAAACTTTCACTTTCAGATGAACACAGCAATTTTGTTTTCGAAAACGATGAACACTACAGTATTTGTCTTGAAATAAGCAACACCCTGATAATGACATTGTTCTATGTCGAAAGTACTTGGAATAAATATTATATATCAACACAGTGATTTCCCTTCAATAATGAGACCAAACTCTTGTCCATGAATTCAGTTGAAAATGAATACATTAGACAAAACTTGTCTAAATTATTCAATGAAACAGGTCTCAATGAAAACATGCTACCAACATATACCCATATATATATATATGTGTGTGTGTGTATAAGTGCGTATATATATATATATATATATATATATATATATATATATATATATATATATATATATATATATATATATATACATACGGACACACACAAACTCATATATATATATATACATATATATATATATATATATATATATATATATATATATATATATATATATATATATATATATATATATATATGTTTGTGTGTGTTATTCTTAATTTATTTTGTTTTAACCATTTTTTTATGGATACTCAAATTCCAGTAGAGGCTAAAAATAAATGTGTCTTTGTTTACGTGAGGGTATGATACAGAGCAGGTATGACAGTGTATGTGTGCTCAAAAGCCCCTATGAGGCCCTTTTTCACTGTAAGTCATACGTGGCCGAGCGGTTAGCTATGTCGGATACAATTACGGATCCACATAGTGGATGCAGGTTTTGATACTGCCGAGGGACGCATATTTTTTCTGACAGGATTTCTCGAATATTCAAGCCGGTAGATGTAGCTAGATTAAAATAGTGTTGAATTAAAATAAACAGGGCTTCCACTTGAATATGAGTATCCATGAAAAATCATGTTAAGAGAAAATAACTTAAAAGTAACATGTCGGATTTAATCTATTTCCTAAAAATAAAATAATATATATATATATATATCCCCTCCCCAAACACAAATAAACTGCTGAACTGACCGGAGAAAAAAAAGGGAATATAGCTCTTATCTCAAATGACAACTTAAAAGAGACTGTTTGACCAACACAAGGAATGTTAAAAAGATAAATAAATAAACAATAAAAAAACAAATGAAAACTACAGACAAACGTACGTTTTCTTCAACAAGACATTCATTTCTGTAGTTTACTGCTATAGCAAGCAGAGACATTTTTTTCTCTCCCGATGATGGCCATGTTGGTCGAAACTAGTCGAGGAATATAAATGAAATAATAATAATAAAAGCATAAGAATATTAATCTACAACCCAGTGTGTCTGAAGATTTTAATTGATTTTTTTAATTGATTTTTCTAATAATTTTTATCGTTCAAAATATATATATATATATATATATATATATATATATATATATATATATATATATATATATATATATATATATATATATATATGTATGGATCGATATAAAAGAATAGAATAGATAGATAGATCATATCTAACTGGCGTCCTTATTATGTATTAATATACGCTATTTTGTTGAAATACGACTATCCCTCATTGTTCAAATCTTATTTTTAGGAAATGGATGAAATCAGACTGATCGTTATTTTATTTTATTAAACGTTATATTTTATGTATATTCTCGAATAGCGCGGTGAATGTAGTTGGAAACAAAAGTAGTGTTTAATTAATAAACAGAGCCTCTACTCAAAGTGTGAATATCCATAAAAATAACGATAAATCAAATATATAGATATAAAATGATGAATGGTGGTAAAAAGTATCTTCCTAAATCTTTTGTGTGTACTTATCTGTAACTTGGGTTATATATATATATATATATATATATATATATATATATATATATATATATATATATATATATATATATATATATATATATATATATATGTATATATATGTATATATATATATATATATATATATATATATACGCACTGTTATATATATAGACAGTTATGTGCCATGCTTAGTTCGATATATAACTGACGAGGAAGATTTTTCCCGCAGTAGGTTTTCATTTCCCGCAGTAGTAGACCATTTGCCAGCGAAGATCTGTCAAGTAGATTCATAACTTTCCCAGGATCCAAAGGTGTGTGTATATATATATATATATATATATATATATATATATATATATATATATATATATATATATATATATATGTATATATATATATATATATATATATATATATATATGAAACATATATAGCATGAAACAGACTGTCGCCTCTAAGTGCTGACTTCCATGTCCACTTTTTTATTTACACACGCTCTATGTCTGATATTGAGCACTTTATCCCATAAATATAGCACACTTTAAGACTATATTTCTTTATATATATATATATATATATATATATATATATATATATATATATATATATATATATATATATGATGTCATCCCGTAAGTTCTGTTCGAAAGTTAACTTGTTAAAATAAAATGAAATTTAAAGACTATTTCATAATGTCTAATGGAGCTGAACATTATTTTTATGTTTAGATGCATTTAATCTGATCGAATTTGATTTCAGAGAACAATAAAATTAATTTTTGTTTGATTAAAACCCTACTAACATGGAAGTACCCAAGAATCATTTGAGGCACATAATGCTTTATGAGTTCAAGAAAGGAAACTCAGCAGCCGAGGCGGCTAGAAACATTCACTATTTTTTTATGGCGAGGAATGTGTGAATGAAAGAACTTGCAGAAGATGGTTTCCAAAATTCAGAGGTGGAGATTTCACACTTGAAGATGAGTTAGATGAAAAGCTTCTTGAAGCAGCCTTTGAAGAAAATCCTGCTTTATCAGTTGAGGAATTGGCAGTGGTTCTCAGTTCAAACCATACAACTGTTCATCGTCATCTTCAACAACTTGGAAAAGTTCCTAAACTTGGAAAATGGGTGCCTCATGAATTGTCTGAAAACGTCAAATCCCGAGTTGACATCTGCTCTTCTCTCCATTCTTCGCCAACTTGTTTCACCTATTTTTGGATAGACTTGTGCCTGGCGACGAAAAATGAATCTTTTATCGAAATGTTAAGCGTCGTAGACAGTGGCTTGGTAAAGGGGAAGGACCCCAGCCACAGCCGAGAATGGAACCACATGGGAAAAATGTTCTTCTTTCAATCTGGTGGGATTGCCAAGGAATAATCCATTTTGAATTCTTAACAACTAATGCAACAATTAATGCTCAAATATACTGTCAGCAATTAGAGCGTTTGAACCCAGCTTTGAGGAAAAAGACCTGCTCTAGTGAATCGAAAACGGGTGATATTTCATCAGGATAATGCGCGAGCACACACAGCAAGAATCACGTCACAATAGATCGAAGAACTTGATTGGGAGAAACTTCTTCACACACTTTATTCTCCCGACCTTGCTCCTTCAGACTACCATTTTTTCCTAGCTTACAGAATCATTTGGAATAAACAGCTTTTGTAACACGGGAAGATGTTAAAACTGACATTTGTGAGTTATTCGAATCAAAGCCAAAAGAATTTTACAGTAATGGAATTAGTAAGCGTGTTAATAGATGGAAGGAAGTCATAGGTAATCAGGGAAAGTACATTGTTCATTGAATCTGTAATTAAATGTAACATTTGATCACTGAATTCAAAATTCGGACAGAACTTATGTGATGACCTGATATATATATATATATATATATATATATATATATATATATATATATATATATATAAATAAAATTATGACCCCCTCCATCATGACCTTTTTAAAAGGAGTCGCATCTTAGGGAAATCTAGATACTTTTTTGTTGTTTTATTGCTACATTAAACTCCAGCACATATTTGAACTGATTTTTGTGTGTCATAATGAATTAGAAAATGGCGCCGAGAGGTTAGCATTAAACCTTTACATTAGGCGCTTCGTCTCCTCAAACCAAATGCAAGGAGTTTTTATTTTATTTTGTAACTAGCATAATCTTGGTTAGGTTTAAAAATATTTAAATGAAGGAACGTTCATAAATATCTATCAGGTTAACTAATTACATTTTATACGTTTCATTGCACAAACGCGAAATTCATGTATTTTAGCATTATACTTACATTTTAAGTCGAACACAGCCAGGAAAACGTTATCAAAATTTCAGTTTTCAAATAAGTTTAAGCTGTTCCGGGATCTTGGACAAAAAATCCACATCCCATACAAAGTGCTTCAAGAAATCGGAACCAAGATAAATTTTTCCAAAGCAGAAAGTCTGATATGGAACTGGAATTAAATCAGGGATGGTTCCTACACTGAATCAATCATATAAATTACAAAAAATAATAGCATGATCAGATCGATACTTTTATATGAATCTCGTCAAAATATTTCAGAAATATCTATACTGCAAGCGGTATACAACCGCACTCTTAGATCAATGGTCAAAATGGCTTTGAGCAAGAGAAGCACGTAGGTCTTAGACAGTACATTCCTTCTTCACACCTTGTGAACATGCGCAGTAGTTTCACAAGAAAGGAATTTGTCAAATAATTATTTCTTTTATTTGTTTGTTTAACGCCATATCATCTCCTTATGGCTCATTTAATGCCGAAATATAATTTTGGAGGGAGATTTGTAGTAATAAATATATATGTTATTCTGCTTTCACATGGTAGATGATATTCAGTTTGTGTGCTTATACATGTTTGTGGGCACATGATTAGAAGAGGCGATGACAGCAGTTTTATACTGTAGCCTTGTTATTTGGAAATGAAGTTTCATTTATGAAATTGTAGGATTTTATATGGATAAATGTCAGGAAAGATTTCTTTCATGTTTGTTGTTTGTTTATGTTTAGCGGCAAAAGCCTAAACTGGAAATAAAGTTTAAACACTAATCTTGTCCAAATAACTGAGTAGGAGTGTGATCCATGTGCTTTGTTTTATCCGATAACTCACAGACAAAAATGGATTTTAATTATCATCATATGATATGTACTTCCTCTTTCTTTGGGTTTGAAGGACCACATAGGAAAGTCTTTGAGATTAAACCCAGAGGAACAAGCCATATTTCCGAAAGCACATCCTGATAGAATTCAGCATTATCATGTTCATAACTGTTCTGACACTTGGAAAAAATTAACTTAGTCTTGGTGTATTTCAATGACAGGGAGAGTGTGAACTTGTGGCTTTACCCATCCCGGATTCTTCTGGGCTGATTGAGAGAGGAGGAGAAGGGTTTTACCGTCGGTGGATATGTTGGGGCTGTAGTATCTGTTCCGTTTAGGAGGTCCTCTCACGTCCCTGTTCCCCCTCCTGCTGCGCGATATGTGTTCCATAGCGGTGGTATAACCAGCTTAGACAAGATCTGACCAGCTCAAACAAGCTAAGACCAACTTATAACAGAAGCTCGAGAAGAAACACTCAATTCACCACGTTGCAAACATACCTTGTGTCACAACCTGACTCAGTGGGTGGGGTCAAGATAAATCACGGCGAGCGCGGATATTATTTTACTATTCTTTATCCATACAAGGTTTAAGTGTCACGCAAGGTAGAGATTTAATGAAGTAGGTGTTGTTCTTGAGTATAGGGAGGATATATAGAATAGATAAGTGTTTATCCTCTAATTAAAGAGGTTAGGATTGTGGGGCTCAGGAAATTATTTCAACGAATGTTCATTCCATATTTCAACAGTTGTCTGGAATAACACATCTAGGTGGAATTTACTGCCTGCCAATGGAATATGAAGGGACTGAGGTTGAGTCAAATCAGTGCACGTGGCATGACTAATCGTAGCTGCGTGGTTTGGTGGAACCAAGTCTGGGGGAACCAAAGAAAGTACTTCGCACGGACAACTAGCATCACAATAGGTACAGAGCAGGGACAGGATAGAACGTTTCATCTAGAGAAAAAAGGTTCATAATGATGATTGATTTTCTATTATGTTGAATAAAGCATAATATATATTTATTAAAGAATTCTCATTACTACCAAAAACGTTTGCGGTTTCTTTCCTTGGAACACTAATAACATCTTACCTATATATATATATATATATATATATATATATATATATATATATATATATATATATATATGAACCTAATCCTGGCAAGGGAACAAACAGGTGTTAGTTCTTAACCCCAGATCACGCGTAGGTAACAACTGTTCGGAATACCCTAATTCTATCCCTTAGGCGTGACTTCATTCTCGGCTCTAGTTTCAGACCATTCCCAAGACCATATATTGAATATTTTTTCTCTACATTTCCTGACCCGGTCTGTCTAATCAATACAACGCAAAGTTCTTCAGGGCGTAGGCAATCATAATTTTCCCAGATTACTTTTTGTTTATTATCTGCGAATTGCCATGTATTCATGTTGCTTTGTTCACAGTTTTTGTTTTCAAAATTTCACATCTTTTAGACAAGACGATTCCCAAAAATAGACCGCCACTTCTATCCTGCTACTTAACCCGTAGCTTAGGGGAAAAGAAGGCGATTTATGCCTAACACAAGATTCTTTCTGTGGATCTGGATTGATATCCATTTTATTACGCGCACATACATCCCTAACTGTGATCTTTTAAATAAATATTTGCGTGACGTTTTTATGTTTGCGGATGTGAAAATATTGTCCTTAAACAAATCTTGGAATAAGCGAGACGTATTTCATTACTTATGATAATAAATAGTTTCTTATGTTCACGTTTCCTTGTTGACCTAATGTAAGGGGTTTTCGAAATGTCCTCGGCTAAATTCACTTACCACTAACTGACAGAAAATTTATATTATTTGCATTGTCATCCTCATCTTTGTTGCCATATTTATCACAACGTTTTTACTTTTGTACGCTCCGGCCTTCTTCAGGTGGTTGGAATGTCGAACTGAACCCTTTATTTCACTCACTGTGGTAGACTGTTCTAGTTAGAGGTGGATGTCAGTTTTCAGTTATCTCCTGTTAATTTCCCTCTCCAAGTTCTCCACTGCCTTAACCAGGTATTGAACTCACACTCTTTGGTTTCTCTCACTGGATCTAACTTACAGCTTTATCCATTGTGCCATGTGTCCTCGAGGATATATGGCAACGAAGATGAGAATGACAGTCCGAACAATGTAAATAGTGTACATAATACCTCATCTGAGAAATATAGACAGAAAAATTAATAACCCTGTGACTCCCAACTATGTCACTCCGAATATTTTCAGTACCTTCAAATCAGAGAAAAACGCAATGAATGATTTTCCTGGAGATTAACATCAACCTGACGAATGGCAAAGAAAGCTTCTCTAGGACGATAAAAAGAAACAAGTTTCGATTTGTATGCATTACGACGGTGGGAAAGTGACGGTAACAAGGTAAGAAACGAAAATATTTCAGATTCTTTTTTATACTTTATCAATACTTTCTAAATATTTAGCAAAAGTAGCAGACCGGATGTGACAGCAATATTCAAATCAACAACGAATGGTAGACTTATAAATGTGTAAGATACATACGGCTGAGAAAACATTCTTTAGCGGGACACAGTGAAACAACTTTTCTAGCAGCGGTCTTAGCAATCGATACAATATAATATTTTAACTTTATTTTTTAAAAAAATGTAAACCCCTAAAAGACGTATTGAGTCATTTTGCTGGAGGTTAACATCAGCCATGATGAGAGAAGGAAGATATCCTCTACTAGACGATACAACGACACTCGTTTCGTTTTGCAGGCCTTAACATTAATAAAATATTTCTTGTCCCAGGTAACACAATTCTTAGGGATATTTAACATATTTCTCAAAGATACCTTAAGCCGCACGCATGAATATCACTTGGTTTCGGAATCTTTATTATTATTTTTATTTGAATCTCATATAAAACCATGAAGCCTTTAATTCCAATGTCTGTTTCCTATTTTCAGTAAAAGGTAATCTACAAGCGTATATAAAATTATCGTTATTAAGAGACCACGCATGCGATTTCCATTAGCCAATGTTGCCGAATGATTTAATTTGTTTCTTCTAGATATAGGCATGTTATTAACTGAATATGTCTTGAGATAAAGCCGCCCATTAAAATGGAACGTTGAAAAATTAATGCCTTAGTAGTCTTCTGTAATATACTTTGATATTCTATCCTGTACAAATCTGATTTTCCCAGTAAATAAATTTTTGTTTCGACGTTATGCATTTTAAAAGCAGAGCCCTCCAAGTATTTGCAAGTCTTTGTTGTATGGAAAGGCAAAAGCAGCCAAATTGAGTATTAAACAAATTTGTAGATTTGTGGTTATGCGGTGTTGGCAGGATTTTCTTTACTGGAAAATTTGGAATCGAACAAACTGACTCAAGTGTTTAAAATGGATAATATATTTTTTAATTTCTTTCTTTAGAGCGATGAGCAGGTCCCTTGGTATTCTGTGTAACAAGAAGTTCGTTAATAATGCTGCTATTTGTAGCAGTCTGAAGAAATTCTCTTTAGTGGTAATTTGAAGGCAGTCAATAGGGATAATAATAATCTTAGAAACAGATGTGTCAATCTACGGTGTTTTTATCGGCCCTAAGCAGGACGGAAATATCGTCAGTAGATGAGCTCTTAACTGCTTCTTCATGTGTTTCGCATGGCTGGTTTCTTCGCGGTAGACTGAGGGGTGTCAGCTAATATATGTTTTGTTCAGGCTCAGAGTACTCTGGCGCGAACAATAGTTGCAGTTAACGTTTATCCAAAATTATTTAATTTCCGGCGTTCTTTTCTTTTTCATATTTTATGATGGACCTTATGCATGAAACCTCCCTGACTGTTTTTAGTTTTCATTCATCAATTAATAATCACCATAACTGCAAGCTTCTGGCGTTTTTCGGCCAGTTTGAATTGTTCTTCTCCTTCTTCTTTTTATTTGAGGTTTGCTTTCTCGATCGTTGACAAAAATATAGAAAGAGAAGTTTCCAGAGAGAGACAGAGAGACGGAGAGAAAAGAAAGAGATAAGGGTTCTAAAGGAAAGTTCAAATGCCTTATTTTAAATTGAATTATTTTTGGTTTTGTTTATATACTTCATATGTTATTTTTAGCGGGACTCACTACAGGTTAGAGAGTGGCGAACAAACCAATCAACATGAATTTGAAAATGGTTGTCAAGATTTAGTAATAATAAACTGGCCGCCATCTGACAAAACTGGAAGTAAATAAATAATTATTTCAAATTATAAACATTATGATTTATTTGAAAAACAATCAGCCATCAAATACAAGCGGTATGGTTAGTAGCAAGAAAAGAAGCCAAAGTTGCGAACTTTTTTGTTTTGAAACATTTCACCGCAACATGAAACATGCACCGATGAGAGTAAGAAGCAGTCTGTTGTTGAGTGTGAAAGTCTATGAGGAAAAGAAAACAAATTTAAGGAGAGAAAACAGTAAAAGAACAGGAATTAAGAAATCAGAAAATATAGTGGGTGGAATTGCATTGAAATACTTGAAGATCAATCTTGACTAGATAGCAACAAAAAAAACATTAAGAGAGAAGTGTGAGAGAAGAAACTGTAACTCATGTTGCCTCGAGTCATTTCAACCGTAATAGGAGAACTAGACGCCAATCTAGTACTGCGCTTAAATTTAAATCCATCTACTTCCCTATCTATGAGTTAATCAGCATTATATGATCCATAATGAGGTGATAATCCCTGGGTTAGTTGGCATTAAATGACCCATAACGAGTTGATAATCTATGGATTAGTCGGCATTAAATTACGTTTAATCTCTTGGTTAGTTGACATTAAATGACCCATAATTAGTTTGTAATCGATAGGTTAATTGGCATTGAATGGCCCATAAGGAGGTGATATGCCGTTAAATAATCAAATAACGTAATGGGTTAAAAAGCTCAGATTGGTATCTTAAAAGAAAATATTAGTTTACTCTAGAAATTGATAATGCAATATTTCCCTTCCTCCCCAAAAAGTTAAAGTTAATTCGTTTTGTCATCTATTCACTTAAACTCGTTTAGAAGGCAATCCACTGTTACTCTTTTCTTGAATGTACTGGGGTGTAATTGGTTGCAGCTTGGAATAAGAACTTGGAGAGCAGAGTTCGAATTCCAGTCAAGTTCATTACATTTACATACATACCAAAACATACCAAAACCCATGAGAAAAATATAAATTTATCTGATTTCCTAGCTATGAGTTAGAACGTAAGACATGTAATTGGAAAAATGCTAAATGAAACAAAATTTTAATAAAAGATCCCCTCCCATTAAAATGATGGTCGAATAAAGTAACTTATCTGCTATTTCCTTCTTCTTGAATATGCGAGGGTGTAATGAGTTGCAGCTCGGAATCAGAAATCAGAAAGCTGAGTTCGAATTCCAGTCGAGGTCATTACATTTATTTAACCGCAAATACCCTACTGAAAAGGATGTATCCATCTTCTTCCCCAGCTAATGAGGATCGAGATAGATCCATGCCTTTTCAGTAATTAATAGATAACCATATTATGATCGATATATAGAAAAATCATTGGTATCTTTAAAAAACGCTAATGCAATAATTAATCGGAAAATATTTACATAAAGGACCCTGCGATCACAACGCGCTCATAGGTCTAATGGTGATGATAGTGATGATGCATATGTATGTGTTTAATATATATGTAACAAATACAGGGTGCGATGGAAAATTGTCGACTAAATTACGTAAAATTAAAATAACACTGACATCTCATTTTAACTGACGTATTTACCAAAATGACATAAAAATATTTTGAAATACTAAAGTGTAAATTTATTCAATATAGTCGCCATTGGCTTCAACCTAGGCCTCTAGACGACTTCGGAATCTCCAGCAATTCTTGTAGACGGTCTCTTTGTTTAAGTTGAGGAATGCTGCCATAATCCCTACTTTCAGTTCATCATCAGTGTTGCAATGTTTGTTGGGCAAATGCGCCCCACACATAATGATCTAGAGTGTTGCAGCCTGGGGGTGTTAGGTGGCCAGATGTAAGGGACGGTGTGGTCGCAGAAATTGTCATAACTGGTTTCTCCTTGTGTGGCATGGTAGAGAGTCTCATTGCCAAACATACAGTCTTCCAGAAGCCACGTTCTTTACCCATGTCAGCACGGTCTCCTCAATGTTCTTGATGTCTACCTACGACTTGAGGGCGAGACCCTCACCAACTAATTTGGTTGGAGTTATTTTCTCATCAAAACGATGAGAGTGAATTTTCCGAGTAACAATAACCTTCGTAATCACGAATTTAAGATATCCTGTTCCCGGATATTCAGCGGAATATTCGTCTTGTATCAAAATAACTTACGTTTGCCTCTAATTTGAATAATGATTCTATCAACACAGAGATTGGTTTCACAATCACCCCGTTTAATATGTAATGAATATAGATGCAAGTTTCATATTACGAACTAACATAACAGAAAAGTATATGTAATCCGATCAATCCATACCAGTAGTATTATATAATATAAACTGTGAAAAATAAAATAAAATAATTATAAATATTAAGAACATTAAGCATAAATATATCCATGATATAAAATTTAAGGATATATATATATATATATATATATATATATATATATATATATATATATATATATATATATATATATATATATAAAATTAGTGGTAAATATACACATACATATGCAATCATATATCTAAAATACGATCGACTCTCCCGTCGAACTCGACGTATGAGGGTCAGGCAGATCAGTTCCTATAAACTGAGAGCCCGACACCGACACATGAGATTTGATTATAGTGGTGAAGGCTTTGTGCAGGGCCATCCACACTTTTTGGAGGGACGAATACAGGGACCTGGTGCAGCGAATGCCACAAGGTCCCCAAACGACCCTCCGCAGGTTTTGAATTCAGAGTTGTTCTTCTCCTAGACCAGTTGCCATCCAAGGCTATAGAACCCAGTCTGCCCTGCTATTTACCCATAGTTGGAGGGAGAACAAGAGGATTCATACCTTTCCCAAACTATTAGCACGTAAGTGAATGTAATGGATTCGACCGGATTTCGAACTCGGCTCTCCGATTCCTCAATCCAAGCCATTATCCATTATTCCACCGTGCCTCTAAAAAATATGAATATATGTACATACATACATACAAATCACATATCTATATGTATAAAAATAATTCCAGGAGGATAGAATCCAGGTAGAACTCAATGTCCAGGACAGAGTAAGGATATAATAAAAAGGCTTAAATTAGTGTTTAAGTCTTTTTATTTTATTTTATTTTATATATATATATATATATATATATATATATATATATATATATATATATATGTCAATATGTATTATTATATAATTATATAATTGTATAATATATGTGAATTAACATGGCTTCTTGGGAAGCTCTGTGGAGTCGTTTCCATTTTCTTTATGGTTTGGAATTAAGAGTTTCCTTTCTCTTCGATTGGCTTCCCATTCCTCTCTGCCATTTAAAGCGTAGCTGGAGGAAGGAGCGATGGAATAACGCCATTCCCAGGTATTTTGAGAAAGGAAGAACAACAGATTAGGCCAGTGTTTGAACTCGTCTCACCGATTGTAATTTGGAAGCCGATACATGATTGCAAATATACATGAATATTTGGATGTGAAAAACATCTCCGCATCACGCTGTAGTGCACGTTATGCTGATAAAAGGCGACTAGTGTGGTCGTAAAAATATCGATACGGTTTGTAAACAAAGTTCAAGAAGCTCGTAAACATATCGTTAGTACTCATAAAGTGATTGCGCTGAAAGAGCTATCCTACCGTTCAGCCTTCCATAAATCTCCAGTGATCATAATACCTTGACTGGCAAATCAGATATTTAGAGAAAACAATTGAAAAAAAAAAAAAACTCGGGCAATTCAGAAATCATATTCAGAAAAACCGACGGACGACTGAATAATCCAAATTAATGCGTTGTCTATGTGGGCGGAGCGGCGCCGACACGATTTGCGGGCCTAGCAACAGTCTAGGATTTCATAGTAATTTAAAGGCATATAGGGATAGTAAAAAGAATTAACCTCTACAAGAAATCGAACTAATTATTATGGGACCGAAAAATAAGACTGGAAACAGTGGAAAAGTATGTCGAAACGCTATTTAACTTTTAACATTGTATGTAGTAGAGATTTATCTACAAATGTATAAAAGGCTTGAAAGTGGTCGGGTTAGAGTTATGGTTACATACATCGTTCAACAGATAAACAGTGACGATAACATGGATTGTGAATGTGACAAACGAAACGAGTTAAATGGGCAAACGCCTACAAAGTAACAGTTGGTAACAAACAAAAAAGCGACAGCTGATAATTCGGGGAAATATAATTCCGAAAAATATTAGGCAAATTTTAAATAGAAGCTGAGGAATCACCGTTTAGGAAACTCGGCAAGTTGCGTAAAACATGGAGGAAAAAATACGACGGACAAAAAAAAGAAAAAGTAAAGCGCAAGAATCTTTGCGAGCGACAAAAAAAAACGGATAGCTCTCAGGTATTCCGAAGCGATAGCACACATAAAAATGCAAAATTACAATAAAAATCAGAGGAAAAATTGAAAATGATAAAAAGCATATTTATCGACTAAGACAAAACTCAAACAAAACCAAAAAATAGAAGTAGAATTATAGTGGATTTGACATCGATATCCTGATTTTACATAGATTTTATATAGCGATGTGTGGGTGAAAATCTATGACAAAGTGGGAAAATGGTTTGATGTGACGCGTTTCTTCCTTCTCATCAGACTAAATGTGTTATGTTTCTGCGACTACATATACGCACGTATGTGGGATGCTGGGAATTTTATCTTATATTTTTTTTAATATAATGTATACAATTTCATTTATAATCTGTCTTTTTCTTTCTATCACTTCTGTTATTAGATCTTCGACACAATTTTGTAAAAGCCAGGACATACTCTGGATGACATTGCGATCAAGGCAAACTTTAAATCTTTTCGTCTTAATGAATTTTTTCTCCATCGATCAGAGTAGCTTTTTTATGTCAGAATTGTGGTCAGTTTCCTTACCATGATCAACTATTGCCTTTGATATATATTTTTTAAATTAATTCTCATGCGCTCTATTATTTAGATACCTTGACGTTTCTCCTATATATATTTTGTGACAATCATTACAGGGATCGAGTAAATAAGTTTTAGTTTATAGTTTTGCTTAGTATTGACTTAGTCATTTATTATTTTAGATGTAGCTTATTTTATGTTGAGTTTGGAAAAGTTCTTTTCAATTGTATTTGTGATAGAGCTAGTCGGTGGGACATTTTCTTTATTCATTTTCCCCAAATATTGTTCTTGATATATAAGAATTTATACAACAAAATTTATCTTATATACTATATAAGATTACAGGCAGAATTTGTGGTGGGTGGGCAGCCTGAATCTATTAAGAGACAACACAAAAGAAGAAAGTTTTGGGTCTTTGCAAAAGCGAATGATATTGTTATTTTCAGGAATTCCTTGATATGAATCAAATCTTTTTGTTACACCTAGTATATATATATATATATATATATATATATATATATATATATATATATATATATATATATATGTGTGTGTGTGTGTGTGTGTGTGTGTACACACACACATATATACATACATATATATATATATATATTTATATATACTTATATATATATCAAAAGATATATCTAAAGAATCAATTGATTCAATAAAATCACCACTGATTTCAGCCACGGCCTTCAGACGACTTCGAAATCTCCTTCACCTCTTCTGGACTGTCTCCTTGAAGTTGGTGAATGCTGTCATAATCCTTGCCTTCAGTTATTCATTGGCATTACAAGGAGTTTCTTAACTGCGCTCCACACAAAATAATCAAGGGGGTTGCAGTCTGGAGAGTTAGGTGGCCAGACGTAAGATGGATGTAGCCGCAGACATTGTATGACAGTCATGAATGGGTTGTCCTTCTTGTGTGGCATGGTGCAAAGTCCTGTCGCCAGAAATGGTATCTTCCAGTAAACCTCCCGCTCCATCCAGTACAGCATTATCTCATCAAGAAATTTGATGTAGGACTCCATGTTGAGTCTGAAGACTTCACCAACAATTCGAGAGTTCGTTTCTGATCAGAAAGATCAGAGTAAGTTTTTCTAGCTGTCGTACCTTTGTAATCACCATTAGAGTCATCAAGCTCTTTCAGAATTCACTACACTTTCCCCGGATTAACTCCCAAACACTCTGAAATGTCTTATTGGAAATTCCGGCGTGAATGCCAAACAGGACAGCATGCCGTTTACAAATTTCTGAGGGAGTGAATTCCGTCATGGTGCTATTCTTCCCAAAGAAGACACTACTATAATATGGAGCTGACAAAATCAAAAACAAACACCGCGCATTCGTGAAATTTAAATAAGAATGGCGACAATTTACCTATCGATATATCGATTTTTGAATAAATATTACATTAAGATCCACTATGACAATATATAAAACTAATCTTTTTTATTTTTATCACATAAATTTACAAATTATAAGGTCCAGCAGTATACACAAGTAATTGTTTTGAAGAGGTTAAACATCAATCATTTGCAGTTACTGGTTGCACTATACACCCGTCATATTTTCTAGAGGAGTTAAAATTCATGCAAAATAATTAGGGGGTGTAATGTAAATAAAGTCGGCTTAAGTACGAGTATATACGGTAATTATTTTTATTGTTATTGTAACTTAATTTTAATTCATTCTAAATAATAATTAATATTTCTTCATTTATAATTTAAACATCTATTAATACATTGATAATTATAATTGATCTTTCTGTTGAATATCCGTATTTCCGACGCCCAGTATAAAGTATGTTGTGTATATATATATATATATATATATATATATATATATATATATATATATATATATATAGATAGATAGATAGATAGATAGATAGATAAATAGATAGATATGTGTGTGTGTGTGTGTGTGTGTGTGTATAGTAGCTGTCAACTCACAAAGCGAGTATGACCATCACTGATATGTCCAGTCCATCAGCTAAACTCCACCCCCACAACACAGACTTCATTTGTTGCGTGTACGACAGTGGTTCATAAAGCCAGATATCGATCTGCATTTCTTGTTATATATATGGCATGCCAAAACATGCCCTGGTGTTGGAAATTCAACGTCATCACTTCCAATGTGTCTTTTTATATACCTTGTCAGCCCGACCTGGACTTGCACACTCTAGTGCTGGTCGGGTATTCAAAACATGCCATTACAAAATCGTCATTTGCAATAGACTGTTCGTGTTAGTGTGATTTCTGGTGACTGATCAAACTTGCCATGGACAGCAATAGCAGCTCTCCAAGAAACCGAGTCTTCAGCAAGTGTCTCTCAGTTATCCAGATCAATATTGTACTTGTATAGTGACTTTTTAAGGCAATCATCGTGAAGAAGTTTTGGTTGAACTGCGGTCATTTTCCCATTTCCAATTCTACATGCATTAATTGTTTTGGCATTCTCTCATCTGTCATACGGATAACATGGCCTGTCCATCGCAAACTGTATCCGTGTATAATTACTTCCACAGAGATTGAATTGGCCCTTTGTCGAACAACAGTATCAGGCGTGTGTTACATCCAGTGGACTTCAAGAACAGACCGAAGGCATCGTCAATGAAAACGCTCCAGTATTTTCAGATATCTGCGATAGACTACCCACGTTTCCCATGAATATAGCAGAGATGACATAACGCAGGCATTATATATTTTAATTTTTGTCTACTTTTTCATCCCTTTCTGACTCCAGACACGGGATTTGAGTGCTGCAAATGCATCGGAGGCCTTCCTATTCCATAACGCTATCTCATCATCAATGAAGCAGTGGCGGCTGAGGGTGATAACCAAGGTATACAAATTTGTCTATTACCTCAAGTAGACTAACATCAACATAAATTAATGGTTCTATATACTGAATTCCTCGGGCAGGTTGATACATCACCATTGTCTTACATGACCCTGACAGTCGATACATAAACTCCTGTGCGTACTGAATTTTCTGCGACCAGGTCAGTCTTCGGCATGGAGAATGTTGCGCATTAACTTAAAAATACTTTTTTCTTTGCTTCAAAAATACGTAGGTTGAAAAGCTTGCCAGTTGACCTGCAGCTTATCATAATACCATCAGGGCAGTCCCCGAACGCATCAAGTAGTACCATTGCAAATTAGATAGAAAAGAGTGTATGAGCCAGAAAACCTCCCTGTTTGAAAATATTTTCAACCATGATGGGTCCCGTAAGCTTACCACCAAAACTGACGCAGGATTCCATACCGTCATGGAATCCTGAGAATGTGGTGGGGACAGCCCACTTTTGAGAGAACCTTCAAAATAGCAGCATGATTGGCAGCGCCAAAAGCCTTCATCAGAGCTACAAATATTTGATAAATGTCCAATTATTGTTCACGACTCTTTTCCTGGATTTGTCGTTCCGTGTTTTGAAAATCATATCTGCGGTCCCTCTTCGTATCTGATTCTTTCTTAGAATGATCTCCTTGATATCATCATTATTTTCACCAAATAAATGTCGATGGCATTTTACTTCCTCAGAATTTCCTCAGCCGCTTTATACAGGGTGACCCAAAAAAGGGGAATATTTGAAGTGCGTATTGCCAGACATGAGCAAGTGGCAACACTGCGAGACAGTGACCTTGAGCAAGTAAGCATTTCACCATTTTAGTAACGAGAATGAAATTCACAGTATCCCAGCTGAGATGTTGCAGCTGTCAATGAGGAATCTCAACAGCAGATTTCAGGAATGCATTCGTACAGGTGGACGCCATCTACAGGACGTAATTTAAAAAAATGAAAATAACATCATTGTTTCTTAAATTGCATGTTTTAAGGTTTCATTTATTATGAATTAAATATTTTTCTTCCATCACTCTTGGTTTTATTGGATTGTTAAAAAGTTCCCGTTTTTTCGGGTCACCCTATATATATTATTCTTCAAAGAGTCCCATGAAGATGTATCATTGATTTCAAAACGTCGTTCTTTTAGTGATTCCTGTATTTCCCGGGAATGCAGTTTTGCAACCTTCAGACGTGCAGGAGGCTTTCCATTGCTTTGTCTGGTTGCTGATTTAAGAACAAAATTCAGTCAAACAATCTGCACCACGAATAGATCTAACAATATGGACATCTTGCAAATCTCTCTTGTGGACGATCACATAATCAAGGAGATGCCATGAGATTGAACGGGTATGCATCCAGGTAGTAACATGATCACCCCTGTGCTTGAATTGAGTGCTGGAGATAAAAACATTAAACGCGCTGCAGAGTTCAAGAAGAATTAAACCATTGGTGTTGATTTTCCCGACACCATATGTCCCCAAACTACGTGCACATTATATCAGGTTACTCTAAGACTGCTAGTTGTACCATGTAACGCACTACTACCTGAAGCATACGTTAGGTCATCGCTGAATCAACCTGCTCGCCAACCATGAATTTCGGGTGAGTAAGTTGGCTAGACATCAGCATCATTAAAACCAAAACTTGTAAGATGGTGGAGAAACATCGGGGTCTATAGTTTGAATGGTATGCAGCCAGTTCAGTAACGCTGCATCATCGCTGGGTGGACGAATTCCTAGATGATGTCAGCCACTAAGGCGGGGAGTGTCCCCGATAGAATTACCGGCTACGTGTGAGTGTCTTGCGTTTACGTTAGAGTAGATCGGATTTGGTTTGGTCTGGAGAGGAAATGGTTCAAATAGGTGTAATTACTCAAGACACGGTACACATGAAGGAATATCTTTCAGGGTCTCATCCAATATAATTGGAGTGAACAGCTCAGGTTCTCAGCTGCGAAATAACCCCAGGAATTTATGGCCTAGTGGATAATAGTATTCGTTGAATTAACCCAAAAAGTGACTTGACCCAAAAGGTTGGATTTCAATACCTTGGCACAACAATGGGGAGCAAAAACATGCGGTAAGAAAACGAGAAATAACTGAAACTATGTAATCCTGATAAGTCATGGCACGTAGAACTAGAACAATCTATCTCGATGTTCTAAATAAAGGATTCCGTTTGAAATTCCAACATATATCACCTGGAAATGGTCGGAGGTAAAATGGCCGCAATGTCGTGAATATGATAATGAAGATAAGGACAACAGTCCGAACATTGTAAATAGTGTAAGCTGTGTAATTGTAGTCTATTCTCCAGAAACAGTCGTAATTTTTTCGACGTAAAATTCTCTGTCAAGTTCGAATTCTTAAATAATACCTTAAATATTCAATAAAACTGACAAGACAAACTGGACGACTTTATCAGTATGATTTTGAAAAAGCTCGTCGTACTTAATCTTTTGGATAAGGATTTATATGAGATAATCCTTGATTCAAATCCCTTGATTAGACATTGCTCGTGAGGAATTTCAGGTCAAGTCTAGCAAAAATTTTTCATATACATTCTGACAATCACTAACGTAAAACCTGTCAGAAATTTCTAACAATGAAAATACACTAAAGAAGTACATTTGGATATATTTATATATAGAATTCTGCGACTTCTGTTAGTCCGTCCATCTGACCGTACACCCACTAGAATAGCTATACATTGACCAATCGAAACCAAATTTTTGGCAGGATTGCAAACAGGTAAGACGATTCAAGTACAGTTGGATTTACTAGGGTTTTTATACTAGAACAAACATTTTCATCAATTTATTTAGAATAAATACTTATTATTATTTAAAATAAAATAATTCCTCTATTTGACAAACAATTTAATGAGTAATAAGAAATACTTACCTATAAAACAGTACAATTTACAAATTAAGGCATTATATACACAGGAATCCAATTTCTAATTCTACCTGTTGTTGCGAGAACTATAAACAGATCACATGGACAAACGCTTCAAAAAGGGGGAATTTAGCTGCAGAAAGAAATAATTACTAAAGGCCATTTGTATGTTGGATGCTCAAGTGTAAGAAATCTTAAGAATTTATTCTTTCTTGTTAAAAAGGAAAAATAAATTTTCTTAAAAAAATATTTTTTTAGCATGAAGTCCAGTAAAATTAAATTGAATTAAAGAAATAATTAAACCGGGAAGTATGGCTTTGTTAAAGTATTTTTTTAAACAAAACAGATTATTCAAATTTCATTGACCGGTTTGCGAAATTGAACGAAACGTAGAGTGTGTACATATCGACAATAATGTTGGCGATACCTTACATTATACTAAATACCGTGAGGATTTCAACACGCTGACGTGTGTTGCAAAGATTTTAGTATATATATACATACACACACACACACACACACACACACACACACACACACACACACACACATATATATATATATATATATATATATATATATATATATATATATATTCCAATAACCCAAAAATACTATTCTTAAAAGAGTGTTCAATACATATTTATATATATATATAGTACTCAATATATATATATATATATATATATATATATATATATATATATTAAATAAAAACAGATTACTTTAAGGTTCCATATAATAAATTATTTCACCACAGCCCTTTTAAAGGACAGTTGATCATCAGATTTATTTCCAAATGTTGAAATGAAAAAATGAAAATGAATTTACACATTTATGACGGGGAATAATAAGGAAATTAACGAAGTGGGAGCAGTGAAGGGGGTAGAGAGACAGCGTTGAGTTAGATGTAACATTTCTATTGTTTCAAATTTAAATTTTCGCTGAAATCTAGACATTGACACTTTAAATCTGTCAACGGGAGTTATATCTTGAAATAGGAGGGGGATAGAACAAAACGCATATAAAGAAAAAAAAAAAGAAAAAAGAAAAAGAGAGAAAAAAAGGGAGAAAAAAGGGAGAAAAAAAGGAGAATTCTATCCTCATTTGGTCTACCCACACGGATTACCTAGTTTTTCATAAACTATATATATATATATATATATATATATATATATATATATATATATATATATATATATATATATATTGCGTACAGTGAAAATACTAAAATATTATAGTTGAACAGTGTAAAGTGTTTAGCAGTACAGTGACAAATGATGGCTTGCAGGAAATTCATCTGTTAATTAATACCAATTAAAAAGAATTTTTATATATCAATCTCACAATATATATTATTAGATTTTAATTTCCATTCTGAACTTTCAGAGAACGAGATATTTTTGTTCTCATATTCTAACAATTGGCAGCTAGACTTTCATCTGCCATGGTTTAAAGAACAGGACTCTCCAGTTCTGTTATTTCAATAATTTCACATTATTTAGCAGATTTTTCTAGTTCTTCTTGTAGCTAGTTTAATCTCCTCCGCGCAGTTACGAGTTAAACAGCAGTAAACATTCGCCTAGCTCGTCAGTCCGTCTCTCTCTCCCAGCTTCAGACATAGGTGAAATGGCAGTGTTTTCATGCCTCATTTGCCACCGGTTTCGAGCTTAGTTTGAAACTAGTATATTGTCCTCACCCCAGTGCTGATTTTTAAAAACAAACTATAGCTTTCTAGCTTTGGTTAGCAGCCAATTACTTTTCACTACTACCAATCATCTGTTAAATGGTAAATTTCTCTAGCCTTCTTTGGCTACCAGTCTTTTCTTCTCATACCCATTTTCTGTTAAATAGCTGCGCTCTCGGGGCCTATTTTGCAATGAGTTAATTTACCTGCACTTTCTATGAGTTATATAGCAAATCTCTGAAACCTTCGTCTGGAGTCAGTCTTTTCCCCGACTTTAATTATGTGTTAAAATTAGGGATTTCTAGCTTTGGTTTGCAGCCAGTCTGTTCCCCCTTCTCTCAGCTATGAGTCAAAGAGAAGAACACACTAACCTTTCATGATTGCTAGTTTCTCTTTCTCCACCATTGATTTGGTAACTAGCAAGGTTTCTTACCCTCGTTTGTTATCCAGTCCCCGCAGTATCGGTTTAAATAATGAGTAGCTCTGTTTGAGAGAAACTCTAAAGGACAATCCCTGTTAGTCGTGGAACAATCAAATTCGCCTCTTAAAACCTGATTGGTACTGAATTCACAGTTGCACCACCTACCGTGTATTTTTGTGGTTATATGCTCCAGAGTGTCTCTTCAATTTCAGAATGAAGAGAAATTAGTTAACGACAAAAAATGTTTATTAAATATTACAAAGAGACGATATATAAGTTGAATGCTGAATATTTTCCATGGGATTTACTGTCAGTAGTTAAGATTATTAGTTCAAACGGCTGCTGTCTGGGTGAGATAGGTTTCTTAATCACGATGGCAGTTTTGAAAGACGGCGGGCCATCCCCACTGGGGAGATTGACGTGGTACAGTCATACTCCTAATATTTTGCTAATTCCGTCTCGTGCCTCCTTAAGTAAAGCTTAACAAATATACTATAGAGAACGAACAGGAATGAACAAAACTTTAGACCGGGGGAAAATGGTGTGAGAACAACGGCGTAGGAAAAGGTGGTGAGGAAGAGAAAGTGAGAATACAAAAGTGGAAGAAAATCAAAAAGACCTTTCGAATTAATAAAACTAATATAGAAATATTGGGCAAAGAAATCAAGAAGCTGATTGATTTATTGCCGGATTCGGCACATGACCAGCAAAGGTCGACGAGGTGGGTGCTATTCTGGAGAGAGTTGTCAAACTCTGACATCTTGTCTTTCATGCCATTTCAGTGAGCTAGACGATTTACTTAGCGGTTTCATTTCCTCGCCAGCTATGCGACACATCGCATTGGTTTATCAAGACAGTCGAATGAATGTATAACTGTCTTAACTTTGAATGATTTCTACTATTGCTCACATAGGAATACGCCCAAGATGACTTCGATCAGCACAAAAATTGAAGTAGAAATTGCATATTATAAGGATATGTAAGATATATAGAGTATCCATAAAGTCTTTTTACAATTTAAAAAATCATTAAACAAGCAAATGAACATACCAATATGTCGAAATTTTTAGAAAATGAGGAGTACATATGGATGTGTTTTTTAACTAGTTTAATGCAGCTATATATGGGCACAATTAATTGAACGAAGCACATCAAGACGATATTCAATGTCTTGCCATGTTCGCTGTAGCATAGCTGTATCAATAGTGGCAGTGGTATCTGTGACCTTTTGTTTTAGATCTGCGATATCCCGTATCTTTGTTCGATACACGATAGCTTTAACATAACCTATAAAAAAATTCCACGAGAGTGATATCTGGTGAACAAGGTGGTCAGGGAATTGGGCCATCCCTTCCAACCTACCTGTCTGGAAATGTCAGGGGCTCATTTAACAGTACCTTTTCCATCAACAGCATACCTGAAATACACAAATGCAATGGGATTAAAATCTTTGATAACTTCTTAGATCATAGAATGAAGCCGATTACGATATCTCATCAATTGCCTTTGTAATATATTTTGTAAATTGTAAATTTACTTCATTGACGCCCTATATACTGGGTGACGCTACAATTTAAGAAATTAAAATAAGGAATTCTTGGTGTATATAACACTGACAGGACATATCGAATGCAAGAAACAATGGAAGTAGTAACTAACCTACCTGATAAATATGTGGAAATATATGGGAGAACGGATTTGACCAGATAGACGTCATATTCCGGACGATATCTTAAAAAATTTAAGCCCAGTACCAGATTGACGTTGAGATCGCGTCACTTTACAGTTAAACTAGCGAGATTAAGCCGTATGTTATATGCTAACAGTTTGTTTTCTCGCACTTCTGGCTTGCGGAACTAATTTCCTGTTCCATGATTTCCAACTGACTTTAATCTGAATTTTTTTTAAAAGCAATGTCAATCGTTATCTTATCGCTTCCTTATTGCCCATTTCTCTTCCCGCTCATTATTAATGTTTCTGTTCCTAATCCCTCCACACCCTGTAGCGCCCCTTGTGTGTTAGTGTCATTACTGCTTTTCATAGGGTGATAACGATACAAAGATTAACGTGATTAATATGCCCATGAAAATTTGACCGCTTTCCTACTGGAATTTTCTGATGAATCATAATTATTCAGTTTGACGATTTTCTAGGCTCCTTGCCAGTTCCACGATTATAAAGTTCCTGTATTGCATCGTTAAATATATTTTTTTAAAAGTTATAACAAAATAGTACAATAACAACCATACATATGGTTTACCAACACAGACGAGGGAATGTATAAGTATCTTACCTTTCAATGTTTTAGTACAATTGCTCACATATTGCCAGGCTGAAGAACACCTCTAGGTATAAGTTTACTGAATGACGTTTTCATTAGAGCTTAAAATGGAAGCAATAACTCCATATTATAAAGATGTCGGAAATATATAACGGTTGACGCTACTATTTAAGAACCTTAAGGAAAAAAGTGCGCAGAGTATATAACACCTATAGGACACAGTGAGAGAAACAAAAAATAACCTACTTAACAGATTTACATTATTTACATTGTTCGGGCTATTTTCCTTATCTTTATTACCATATTTCCGACGTTTCTACCCTTGTACACTCCGGACATCTTCATGTTTTCAGTTGGAATTTCGAAATGGAACCTTTTATTTAGTCCATTGAAGTAGACTGTTTTGTTCCACATCCCATGCTACATCTGGATTTCCCAGTTTCACTTCAGTAATCTCCAAGTTTTTGTTCAACTCTGCTGTGGACAGCTATTGAGCTCACAACTTTTTGGAAACCTTTTAAGTTAAAGGGGAATAACTGATATCAGGAAGAGGTATAGCACGTGGAACTGAAACAATTTACGCCGATGGGTGAATTAAAGGATTCGGCTCGAAATTCCAATCCCCTGAAGAAGACCGAAACGTTGGGAATGTAACAACAAAGATAAGGACTACAGTTCGAAGAATGTAAATAGTTACAATACCTAATGTCAAAACTATAGACAGCTAACTAGGAAACATATGTATATACTTGCTTGAACGGATCTGGAGAGACAACATTAACCCTTTGAACCCTTGGTTCCTGAACAATTTAAAACTTTCTGCCTGTACTCGTGAGTCAAAATTCGCAATTAATTGGTATTTAATGTTTCACGGTAGATATAAAAATAGTTACAAGTGTTTACCCACCGTTCAACCGGTAGATGGGCATGAAGTTATTTTTTCTAGCACTGTTCAACCGGTGCTTATCTAACACTGATAAACCGGTGGTCGGGGCTCAAAGGTTTAAGACAAACTTTATTAGAAACTAAAATGTACAGGAAGCTATTAATAGTTATGATCGCCCACGCTGTAAAATGAGACATACGATGGTCATTCAATAAATAAGGTGAATTTTTCGGTATAAGGACTTTTAATACATATAGAAGCTTACTTTTTTTTTAATTTCTCAACGTTGTCTCCCAGCACTGTCACACACTTTTCCCATCTGTGCACAAGCTTCCGTATTCCCTCAGCGTAAAAATCTTTGGACTGATGTCTCAGCCAACCGTTCACAACACTTTTGACTTCATTGTCACTTTTAAACATCGTGCGTCTCGTGAACACTTTCAAGGGACCAAACAGGTGAAAGTCTGAAGGGCCAAGGTCTGGGCTGTAAGGGGGATGCGGGAGCCTTTCCCAGTCCAGCTCGTTGATGGTCTGCACCGTTTGGGCTGCTGTGTGAGGCCTTGCGTTGTCATGATGCAAGATGACTCCTTCTGACTGATGACCAGTGCGTTTGTCCCAACAGATAAGCTTGAAGTCCTTGCAATGTCATCTACTGTCACCCTTCTGTCAGACTGAATGAGGTCATTGACTGATTCGATCATATCAGGAGACCTCACTTCTGTAGGCCTCCCAGGCCTGTCTTCATCCTCAACAATGCTCCGTCCTTCTTGAAACAATTTAGCCCACTTGTAGACATTTCTTGGCTGAAACATGTGGCACCACACACAGTTTACATTCTCTTATGAATTTCAACTGATTTGCACACTTCAGCAACCAAAAACTTGATAACTGACCGCTGTTCAATCCTGGAGCATGCTTCTTGGTCGGCCATCTTTGTTAATCGCCAAAACTCGCAAATATTTTTTTAAGCTACAAAAGAAATTAAATCCATGTGAAAAAGAAGTAAAACAACAAAAATAAAAAAGAGTAAACTTATAGCTGTATTAGAAGTCCTTTTACCAAAAAGTTCACCTTATTTATTGAATGACCCCCGTATATGGAAAATGAATTAATGGGCATTCTTTTAGGATCTATTCCGAAAAAGTAACTACTTCGGATGAAGCTGTCAGATTGCGACATGCTTCTTACCGATGGAATGAAATTCGAAGCCAAGAAGACCCAATGTGTTTAGGTGGCGTGACGGTTTCCATCATAGTGCATTTCTGACTATGATAACTGGCGGCTGAACAGAACATCATAAGTATCACGCTATTCAAAAATTGATAAATTTCGTATTTCAGCTCCAAGACTGTGACCAATTTTTCGTTGATGAGGCGCACCTGGAATGTAAAGAAAAATACACTATGACTGAAAGTTTGGTAGATTGAATTCTAAAGAAAATGGCGGTAACGAAGGGGAAAGAATTGGAAACTTAAGGAGTAAGTAAAAGCTTAAAAAGAAAAGAATGGAAACAAAAAGAAGGAATGATAATGAAGGAAAAAGAAAAGATAGAAAGAAACAAATTAAAACCTGAAGTTGTCGATTGAGGAGAGATATATAGAGAAGACAGATACAGCGAGAGATAAATAGAAATGTAAAGGGGAGAAAAGGAGAGAGTAAGAGAGAGAAATGGACATAGAGATAAATAGACAGAGAGTGAGTAAAAGAGGGCACGAGAAAGGGAGAGATAAAGTGAGAAAGAAAGAAAGAAAGAACAGCAGAGAATGAAATAGCAACAATGAGAAATAGACAGAGAAAGAGAGCACGGAAAAGAGAAAGAGAAAGAAAGAAAGATTGAAAGAGAAATGAGAAATAGACGTAGAAACAGAACGCGGAAAAAGAGAGTGAGAAAGAGAGAGTGAGAGAGAAATAGAAAGGAAGAGAAAGAAATAACGTGATAGGCAAAGAGAGGGACATAGACAAATAAAGAGAGAGAAATAGAACTAGAAATAAACAGAGAAAGAGAGCGCGAGTGAAGGAGTGAGAAAGAGGCGAGAGAGAGAGAGAGAGAGAGAGAGAAGAAATATATAGAAAAGAATAAAAGAGAGTGTGTGAAATCGATATAGATAGAGAGATTAGGGGTTGAAGAGACTCTTTCTATTCCTGGTGAAAATATTGTTAATTTAATTAACTATCAGTTAAAACGGCCACCTGCACCTTAAAAACTAATCACATATAATTTCTTCTGCGGACCGCCATCAAAGCGAGCGGATGAGGTAAGCGTCTAGAATTAACATCGAAGCAAGAACTAATCGGATTAAAAGACACCCTGCCGCCATCACCAAAACAGCCAACGCAACCTCGGCCTTTGCCACGGTGACCATCAGCAACTGCTCATCATCAACAATAACATGAACTATGATCGATGTTATTCGCACTTGAACAACATGCAACGGCTTCAAACCATCCTAGTTTCAACATCATTATTATTTCCAATGCTATAAATATTGTAATCAGTTCAATTGCCTACAAAAGTTCCCATATTATTTCAAAAAAGATGTTTTATTTTATCAAACGAAAGGCATCGGGTTTAAATCTAAAACTCCCATTTACAGGGACATCAACACGTTCACGATTGCAAATACCGGCATCACATCGCTGTTTATGGCCATAAAACTTATTGTCAGTATCTAATAACTTCACGATTTTCATGAAAGAAACATGAATAAGACAAATTAGTCGTTGACTGAAAAATTATTTATTAAACACAGTGAATGGCTTTTTCCCATTTCATATTTATTTTATTTAAGTTGATGTACATATATATATTTTTTCCATTGGAAAATTTAATGATCAAATACTTGTTTTCCTTTAGCGTTATAGTTGAACTTGTCAGTAAGTAAAAGATTATTTGCTCTCTCGAATGAAGTAAAATCTTATGCAATATCTAGTCTGTTGCTCCTGCCGTGCATCTCGTAATTCTTGACAAAATCCAAAGACGGATCTGTAATGTAATCGATCATGACCAGTCATATCAATTCCAGTCACTTTCTTACCGACGTGATGTCATTTCCTTCTGCCTTGTCTAAAAAATATTTTCATTGCAAATGCTCAGTCGAATTTTTCCATAGTTCCCCGAATACATGAATTCATGTGTGCCACTGGATTGGCATCTCGGTCCCGCCATTTTACAGTTGAAATAGCAAAATGTAACCGCCACTTCTACTCGAACAGTTTCCATACTTGCACTTCCCGCCTGTGTAACTCCCTTCCGTTATCTTGATTCGCTGATAACTATAATCTTCAAAAAGTTAAATGCAACATCAATTGCTATATTCTATCTTCTAAAATCCCGTTCATCGTTTGTCCTCTCCTTAATCCTCCCTCTACTCAGCCCTTTATTTCACATTCTCTCCATGTAATCCCCTGAAGATTGTGCGTTTATAATCATTAATTTGAACTTTTCTAACCAGACGCTCCTCTGTAGCTGAATGATTTAGCATGTCAAATCAAATGACGGTTTTACGTATAGGAATGCAGGTTCGATTCCTTTCGGAGAACGCATATTTTCAACGATATTTCTCGAAAATTCAGGCCGGTAAATGTAATTAATACCGTTTAATTAAAAACAGAGATATTAATTAAATGAAATGTACCTAAAAAGTAACGTAAAACAGAATATATATATATATATATATATATATATATATATATATATATATATATATATATATACACTAAAGTAAATCCATGCTGTTGGTGTGACCAAAATACAAATTTCCAGACGATTGCACTTCCCGCCTCTGTTTACTCCCTTCCGTTTATTTGATTCATATTTCTACATGAAACTTATCATTTTATCTGAGCCTTCACATATTTAGGAAATATTTTAATGGAGGCCGATGCCGAAATCCGAAGGCCCATTCGGAAAACGAAAGGAGACATTGAAATGCTAAGCACAGAAACAGTAAAAATTTGTTAGAAACAGAGAAAAGTATAGTAAACTCTTATGACATTAGAAAAGAAAAAACAAAAAAGACAACAGTTACCTATGTGGTAGGAATAAAGTGTTTAACGCCGAGATTACATAGACAGGATAAAAGGCTTCACAACATCAACGCGTATCAAAGCAGAGTTCAAATCGATATATCAAGTTTCAAGTTCTTAGGATCTTCAGACGACTACAACGCTTACTCCCACCAAACGGAAAAATGTAAGACGCTTCGAGAAAATAAAAGCTAAAATCTAAAAAAAATAATTTTTCATTGTCACTCAAATTTAACGGAAGATTTTCAAAACAAAATTTGCTGCCCATATATATAAAGGAATATATATTGATGAATCGGAAAGCTGAGTTCGAAATCCAGTGGAATCCATTACATACTTTTACGTGCTAATATCCTTGGGAAAGGTAGAAATCCTCCTCTTCTCTCTGGATTCAAAACCTACGGAGGGTCCTTTCTGGACCTTGTGGCACGTAGTGCACGAGGTCTCTGTATTCGGCCCTTCACAAAAGTGTGGTTGGTTCTGCACAAAGCATTCACAATTATAATCAAATAATGTGTTGGTGTCTGAGTTGCTTGACCCTAATAGGTCGAATACAAGTGGAGAGTCCACCATTAAAGTGTAATTAATTTTGTTTATCGAAGTTGCAAATATCGTAGAAAAACCCTTCTCGATTTTCGAAGTGGAAATACTTGCTTAACATACTGCTCTTAGAGAAACAAACACCGTATATAATTAAATGTAAATAACAAGAACAGATATTGAATAACAGAAAATATGTATATGAAACATAATTTTACTTATGTGTTTGTAGCGGACACAGAAAGGAGACTACAACTCCGACAGAAGGAAAATAAAAACTAAACACCAATTTCAAAAAGAGAAAATGCACAGTTATCAGTAAAAGGAGCAGCCCAGCATGCACATTCTAAATGAAGCAAATGCAGCAATTTAAATATTTTGGAATTGTCTTAACGGAGGCCGATGCTGAAATCTGAAAGCCCATTCGGAAAACGAAAGAAGACATTGAAATGCTAAGCACAGAAACAGTAAACATTTGTTAGAAACAAAGAAAAGTGTACTAAACTCTTATGTCATATCAGTCCTCCTCTATGGCAGTGAATTCTGGACAATCTCTTCACAGAAATGTTGAAGGCTACTAAAAATACCATGAACTGAACAAATGAGCTGTTTTATAGAAAAGGGAAACAAAAAATGTATATATATATTCAAAAATGTCTAGGGCATATAATGAGGGAAAGTTCTTTGAGAATTTGAGACTTGCAGAACATATTGAAGGCCAGACGCACTAAGTAAATTAGTGCAAAGCATACTTCAAGTGCTTATGAATATGCAAGGCAGAACGGATTTTAGGAGGGATAATAAAACTACAAAAATTATCAAGATTTATAGTGATTTGTTTTTAGCTAAACTATTTTCTATTAGTTAATGTAGTCTTCACATAATAACTTAACCTAACTTTATCGATGTTTGGAAGAATTGGAAAACATGTTTGAAACTTTATAATTAAAGAAAGAAAATGTAAAAAATTATTGTAAAAATTCTTTATACATCGAATTTTTTTATTGTCCTTAATATATATCTTAATTATAGAAGCAATTAAAACCTTATCTAATTAAATAATTAGATATTTCTTTTGCAGATTTTATTTTACAAATTGGAGCAGATTTGGAAAGTTAGTAAAAGTTTGGAAAAGAAATGATGCTTTACATTCTTCAAGTGGTTCTGGTTTTAACTAATAAAAAAGCCTTTGGCGCTTTTAATTATATATTTTACCCTGGTTCTCTAAAGATAAGTTCATAATAGTTATTCATTTAGAAATAAGCCCTGAAAGTTTCAATAAAATCTGACAAGTATTTGATTTTTGCAAGAGTTTCAAAATTAATGCCTTTTCACCAGAAAATGTATTTTACCAGCACTGTTACATCGTCGACAAACAAAACAAAAAAAGAACACATGATTTTCAACAGAAATTTCGAACATGTTAGGAAGGAGTAAAATAATTGTAAAAATAATTTTGAAATACTTTGGTCTTTCCTTTAATAATAACATAGACATTCTGACGATAAATCTTTATTTTTTTATTAAGAGTGGAGCCTATTTACACCATGTTATGCTTTTTTTCAGCGAATTATTGGAGGTACCTAATTTGAGGTAAATTTCATAGAATTGTAGCATAAGATGGGAGGAAATCTGGAGTAATTGTTAGCAGCTCGTATTGAGGAATTGGAGAGTCGAGTTCTATATATATATATATATATATATATATATAGGAAAGATCAGAAAGAATAGAGTAAAATTCCAACATTGGTAACATTTAAAAGATGGCTCAATACAAAGTAAATCAATATTATTTATTTTAGGATATTAGACCGACAGCATGTGAAAATCGCTACACAATTGCAGGCGTATTTCAATGCGTATCAATGCATTTTATCAGGCGATTATAAACTATGTGCGACCAATTTACAATCGCCTCATGAGATGCATTTATACGCATCGAAACACGACTTCAATTGTGTAGCGATTTTAACATGTTTTCTGTGTAATACACTAATATATATATATATATATATATATATATATATATATATATATATATATATATATATATATATATATATATATATATATAACAAAAACACACGTGTGTGTTTGGGTCTGTAGAGGGCAGCTGCAAATGTAGCTAAACAGTATTATACCAGGTTTACCAATATTATTCATTTAATACTAGAATTCATCTAATTCATTAAAACCATCTTTAATATTGTATTTTCATAATTTTTATACATTTATTATAATTTATTTTAATAAAGAATGTATGTTACATTTTGCCATAACCCCATAAGTAATGCCCTATTTCGTGTTGATTGCGTGGAGAGACGCAAATTACATATAAGTAACTCTGGGTTTAGTGTGAAGAAAGAAAGAAAGAAAGAAAGAAAGAAATAAAAAAAGAAAGAAAGAAAGAGAATATTAAAGAGGCGTTAAACATCTCATGACTGCTTCAGTGAAACAGAAAAAAAATCCAGTTTTAACTCTTTTCATTTGTACTCGCTTACTTCTTTAAAAAATGACATTCATATTTATTATAGTAATTGCAATATTTTGTTTATAATGTGCAAATATATAACATTGTAATATTGAATATCCACGAGTATTTTATAGTCTTGAAACTGAAAAGGAGTTTATTCAATCATTGACTTAAGAATTAATATGCTTCGGCAAATTAAAATATGAGAAGCATGAATTTTTTACGTGTATTTCTCGTTAAAATTAATACAAGAAGATCGGCATATAACTATCTCTAGCTTATTCAGCGAGGAACTTGAAAAAAAATGAAATACTTCATCTCATTTGGCGAATTCTGCTAATGCATAATGTTTTGTTAATGCATAGATGACACCAGCTGAAGTTCTATTCACGCAGTTTGTAAAGCAGCAGATAATTTTGACATTCGGATTTTTTTATTTAGATTATACATAATTAAATGAATTTTTCGAAGTGCTCAACTTTCCACCGACCTTTGTATGAAGTTTTTTTTTTTGTTTATGGTAAATTTAATTTCAATGAAGACATGTGTAACCGATGAAGAATACGTTTTCAAATACCATGCCTGTTCAGAACGTAGTGTATTGTGACAATGCACAAAAGCATTTTCATTATTGTTGTGGTAGAATCCACCTAATTTGCATAGTGGAGTACCGACCAATATAAATATGGTTGGTACCGGGAAGAGAGGGGAAGGAATCAGGAGATTCAACCAGAGACTCTGCCCGACTGCGACTCAGTCAACACATTCTCCAGGAACGGTCTTCCCAGGAATATACAAAAGACTATGTAAATATTGTGTACACTTTTTTGTTTCAATACATTTTGTTCTAAGTACATTTTGTGTTGCATTATTATTCTATGCATTAGTCAAGTTTCAATTATTATCTGTCAATTTCTAGGGATTTCTTTACCTTGTCCACGGTTTTTAGTTCTCAGTAGTCCTTTCCATAGACCTGCTACTAGCCAAAACACCCATACCTAGTGGATGAAGAGACATGACTTTTCCAAGGCTTATAGTGCAAATGTGAAAGGAACTTACCTGACACAAACTAAAGCTTTGTCCACTAATCCGACTTTCCTCTACGATATGTTATTCGATTACTTTATATATGCAGGATGTGCATGAGGTCTGTGTATAATTTGAATTACGTGTAACTTTGTAACTGTACATAAAATAAACAATCAAGAACAAGCAAGCTTGATAGGTCTAGATATTTTTCTTGTCCTCGAAATATTTATTTATTTGTTTTACCTATTACTTTATTTTAAATTTCTTGAAAACTATTTATGGCAGGATTGCCACTGACCACAGACCCATGGCTACATTGGAATATTTGACTCCAATGGATTTATTCTTATAGGGATATGTGAAAAGAAATGTTTATTCAATTAAACATCGATCTTTAGCGGAACAGCAATCTAGGAAAACTGATGCGTTTGAAGCTATTAAATCAGCAGTAAAATGTTTTCAGAGAACTACAGAAACTTATTACCCTTTCTATGCATAATGATGGTGGGCATGTTGAAAATTAACAATCCCAATATTAAATTTAAGTACATCTTCTTTCTCATCCTTTTTACAGATTGTTTCTATCAGGTATAGTTACAAAGCCACAATTATTTTAAATTTATGAACATTTCATATATATATATATATATATATATATATATATATATATATATATATATATATATATATATATATATATATCGCAAGAGGATAGAATCCAGGTAGAACTCAATGTCCAGGACAGAGCAAGAATATAATAAAAAAAGGCTCAAACACTAATATTCCATGGATATAATTTATTACATTGGAATCGTAATGACGATCCAATTCATCAGACCTACAAATTCAAAAAGAAATCGGAAAATATAACTCCGGGTATAAAAAATAAAATTTTAGTGACAGTGTATGTGTGGGAGAGGAAAGGAAATTGTGTGAGAGGGAAATGTCTGAAAGCTCTAGAGAGAGTTGTAACAGAAGAAAGAAGAAAAGGAAGAAGTAATCAGTAAAGTTTATGTAATTAATGGCGAAATCACTTCGCTAACAGTCTTAATAAAACATTTACTTACTAACCACCCACTTTAAAATATTTAAAATACAACTCTAGCCTTGTGACACTGTACACTCCAAAATTATGTAACCGTTATTATATAACATACTCTTAAAAAAAACATCTTTCACCCTACAATGCATTTATCTTCATCTTGGAATTTACCTGAAATTTTAAAAAAATATTAATGCCTGATGATTAAAATATGATGACTTTCGAAAGTGCATGCATCGACGTAACATCTAATCCATCTTACAATATTAAACTTAAGGATCGCGTCATTCAACGAGTGACTAGTAAGTTAATGCTTTATTACTTCTGTTAGCGTAGTGATTTCCCCATTAATTACATTAAATTTACTGATTAATTTTTGCATGATTACTTCTTTATAATATTATTTACACAGCACCATTTGATAGATTTATAAGAACTGATCCGCAATACAAAACTTCTGGAAAATTACTAAGATATTACTCTAATGATTGGACCATTCTGTCCATGTCACGTCAACTGAAAAATACTTACAAAAATAAATAGTGGATTTGTCACATTACTGTATTAAAAAAATGATCTCACTTGAAATATTTAAAATATACTTCTAGCGTTGGGACACGCTCCAAAATTATGTAACCGTAAATAAATAACACTGTCTTAAAAAAACATCTTTCGGTCTGCAATAAATTTAATTTCATCTTGGAAGTTACCAGAAATGAAAAAAAATAATTAATCCCTGATGATGGAAATAGTAAGTGTTTAGTAAGTTAATGCTTTATTTAATCTGTTAGCGAAGCTAACTCTGCTAACTTGAACTGGGCCAGCACGGTAAGTAAAGGCAAACCGAACGATTGTGCGAAGGCTTACGTCCCCCAAAAAAAGGTTTTCACAACCTGATATATATATATATATATATATATATATATATATATATATATATATATATATATATATATATATATATATATATATATATATATATGATCGGCTAGCCCGTCTATTTCAGTGTACGAAAATTCGACATCATTCTCTTTTTATGTTTTCGTCATATGTGGAACATCAGTCCCGTTAATGACTTGCATGGAATATTTGTTGACGCATTTAGCCGTTTTTTTTTATATCTTAGCCGGTCTATACGATTGATTTCGAAATTTCTGATATCACTCTGGCACAAATATACATCAGTAAATTCTATCCATGGGAACTCGCTCTAAGTTAATATGAAGGAAATTAGCAGCTGAGAGGTGTGTCTTTCTACCTGAGCAACGTCGGTCAAACTCTCCTTTTCCCACGATCAAACCTGGTAAGCATGAGGCCATTCGGTATATATATATATATATATATATATATATATATATATATATATATATATATATATATATATATATATACTAGCGATCACCAGAATTAGCAGGTATTGAACTTGACAGAAGAGTAAAAATAAAAACTGAAAAGAACTCAAATTATAGTTTGAGAAACATCTGCCGCGATTGCCAAATATATCTGCCGCCATAATCAAGATTAAAAGAGAATATTTTCACGAAACTAAAGTTGAATTATAAAATGCTTTTTTAATTTTGTCACAATCAAAATTAATTTTAAACATGTATAAAAACTTTTTCTTATTTAAAGTACAAGACAATTACTTTTGGGGCCAATTTTAAAAATGACTCGGGGTGTCCTCAAAGATTGGAACTCTAGCCTGTATATAAATATATATATATATATATATATATATATATATATATATATATATATATATATATATATATATATATACATATATATATATATATATATATATATATATATTTGTGTGTGAGCGCGCGCGAGTGATTGTGTGTGTATGCGTGTAGTTGGATAGATACAGTTTAATCCAGATATTATGAGGAAAACAATCCTTTTCCTGTTAACATAGCACGAAATGAACTTAAATCTATTTTTCATTATATCGTATGTGATCCAACTTATGTCTTTCTTAATCTCTATCTATAAAAGGCGTGATATATATGTGTGTGTGTGTGTGTGTGTGTGTGTGTGTGTGTGTGTGTGTGTGTGTGTGTGTGTGTGTGTAACGAATTCACGGCCGCAATTTTCGGCGGATTTGCACCAAAATTTACATGCACATGCTCCAATTTAGCAAAAAAGGCCAAAACCGACTTTGCATTTCCCAACTCCCATCGATAGTGGAAATAACCGATTTTTTCATGCTTCTACGGTTTTCATGTAGCTTGCGGCCATTTTCTACTGGCTAGAGTGTGAGGCTATAGCTGGCTCCCAAGAATAGGCAGGAAGATTCTATTGGCCAGCGTGAGAGTCAACAGCTGACTGACACGAATTTTAACTAGCATGCTAGCATGCAAAAAAACAAATCGATAGCTGCATTCGTCACAAGTTGGAAAAATTTAAATCTGCATGGCACTTTACTCCAGTTGGCTCATTCGCTTGCTTAAACTCAACGTTGATTCTGATTCCGCAGAACTGGGTTGGGTGTGAAAAATATTTGTTGTTAACATTCTTTTTTCATTCGGTTTTTCCAGTTACGAGTCCTTTTTTTTAAAGCTGATCGTTTTGTGTTCATTTTGTTTAGTTCTTTTTTTGTAACAGATCTAATGTTTAGTATAGAGCTTAGAAAAAATTCGCAGTGTGAGATAGGCAAGAAGTAAGGCATGTAGCAACATCAGCAGGGCAAAGGGCACGCCTTTGAAGGCAAGGAAGGGCAAACTATTTTAAGTCAAGTGATAGCGATTGCTGTACGAGTCGTACGATTTTTGAATCAAGCACGTGCAACGCCGGGCCATGCTGCTAGTACGTTGATAATGATTTGTTTTGGAATTGTGGGATTTCATAAAAAGAAACATCTGCAAATAAGTTGTTACCTATGAATAAATCCTAAATAAATATAACCCAGTGTAATTTAAATACATGATATCGCAATATACCTAAATTAATTATTTTTTAGAATTCTGTCTGCCTATTAATACGATCTTTTGTAAAGTCTATAATTTTCAACAGTATCTTGCTTTTGATTTACATAAACATTTACTGATTTACTCTCAGCAAGTTGTATTTCTTTCCAGACTTATTTGCTTGCATATTATTTTCTATTCCCGTTTTCGACTTTTTCTAATGCTGAGCCAGACGTTTACTATTGTCGCTCTATATGGAAATGCGGGATTGCATTTCATTAATTGGGTAAAATTTCGAAATTTAATGTTTCTTGGTCCTGAAGCATAACACCAAATAAAAGATTTACAAACTACTTACAATTATCCGTTGCATTTATCTTGACATGATCATTGGATTTGAACGAATCTAAAATTTTACTTTCTAAAATAAATGCTCAAAACGTTTTTTCACATTTTAATTTTTCTATATTGCATTGGTTCATGAAGGATAAAATATCTAGGGCAGCCATTAGATTAATCTAAACAAAAAGTCGCAAGTTTTAACAAAAATACCAACGAAAAAAACTTCATTAAAAAGGCGAGTTTTTCTCTCGATCGTGGTATTACTGCATACTGTCTAGGTAAATCTGTATTATTTTAAAAAGCGATTATTGGAAGTTTAATAAAAACTTAGCACATAAAACTTGTTCTCTACATTCTCTTTCCATTCGAGAATTGACACCATATCTGTTAAACTATTTACTTATTCGTAAGATTAATTTAAATTTTACAATATTATAAAAACATGGCGATTTTCTAAGCGTAGCTTAGCTGACATGTGTCACAAGGTTGAATGTATAGTGCCTCCAGTGATGATCCAACTCACTACTCAGTTATAAACTTGCTAATCATTACACCAAGTCGTGGTGCCCAAAATGGTATTTAAACACAAGTTAGTTGTGACAAAATCCCGAAAGTGGTGAGCAACCGGTGTGGATCGAACTCAAAAATTCCAGCGTATTTTATCAGGCGAGACAAGCTTGCTGTTGCACCACGTGAATGCGTCCAAAGTGTTATACTAAGCGTAGCTTAGATGTAGATCAAGGCCGAAATTATGTAATCCCCAGTGAGGATCTAACTCATACTCAATCGTAAGTGATGCAGCGAGGTAAGCTTGCCAACTATCACACTACGTCGAAGATTCCAAAGTGATTTGCTAAGCGTAGCTTAGGTGTGGCTCAAGGCCGAAATTATGGGGCACCCAGTGAGGATCTAACTCACTGCTCAATTGTAATTGGTCTATCGAGACAAGCGTGCCAACCATTATAACACGTCGATGTATCCAAGATTACAAAGATTTTCTCTTACTTTTTATTCAATAAAATTAGTGGCGAGGATCTGTGTTTATATAGTTTTATTCTCAAGAAGTCAACACGGAAATTTGAAATACTATTTGATTATCATACTGTTTCTTAACACGAATAGAATTTAACATTTTTGTTGTCATTTCTCGAAAAAATATTTTTTAAAATACTCTCATAAGGAAGAAAATAGATAGTTTTAAAGGTGTTGTCATATTTCTAAACCTGTTCCTCTGAACTAGCATATTTTCTAAGTTTACGTTCCATAGAAGTTTGGGTTGCCTATCGACCAGTTTACACTCCAGTGTTTTATGCCTAGTTCCCTTTTTAGGATTGGGTCTCTGGGCCCTTCTAAAGTCTAGTCCTGTATATGAGGATAAACTTCATCCGGCAGTGAAACCTCTGATCTGAAAATTGGAGGGTTTTTTTTCCATCCGGCAGTGAAACCTCTGATCTGAAGATTGGAGGGGATTTTTCAAACATATTTTTACACTTTCATAGTGTTTCGACCCCGGTTTGGGACCTTAAAGGGTGCTACTGCCCAATGTCAGGATGAAGCTAGGAACACCAGCAATTATGAGGTGGTTCAACGCTCCTCAAAACCTTCTGATCAGCGGCTCTACAGTTGGATGAAGTTTATCGTCTTACCCAGGACGGTGACCCAGTTAGTCGAATATGTGAACTAAAGAAGGCTTAAGGTGTTGTTCTCCTGGCGTTTAGCCTCAGTCATGCTGATGGCAGCCATGTTCTTTTGGTTATATATCCATCTTGACTTAATTTCGTTCCTTACGAGAGTATTATCCAATATCAACTACCATATTGCCGTTTTGGTATTATATATCAGTTCAGGTATTTGTACTTGGTTTCTAACGATGTATTATTTTCTATTTCATAAAATTTGTTTAATTTTTTGAAGAAAGCTTTCACTATTCAAATGCGTCTGCGGATGTCCGTGTCACATTTGTTAAAACCCGTCCTAGATATTTATTGATTTTGACATCGACAATTCTTCGTTCCCGTCTTGTTCCTCTCGCTGAAAACTGTTTTCTCACAAATGACGCATAATTCTCCAAAAAAAAAAAACAAACACAAAAAAAACAGAAACTTTTTGGGAATTTATGGAACACATATTGAAGAAAGATGTCTGGAAAAAATCAAGAGAATCTATTTAAAGAGCATGTGTAAAAGACTATCAGAAAATGATTGCGATGGAACCATGAATGCAAAACGCCCTGGTGAGACGTTGTTCGGAGAAGACGAGTAAGATTATCAAGAAACTATTACCACTCGGCCCTCCTGTAAGGCAGTAAATATGGGACGAACATTTCAGATTGAAAGAAGACATCTGACGCAACAGAAATAATGATCTACAGAAGTTGCTGAGAATACCATGGATTAAACATGTGAACAATTAATGAAATCTTTAAAAAACCTGAAAGGGACACTAGAGGTTTCTCAGGCAGCTAATGAGGAAAGAGTGCTTGGAGAAGTTTATACTCGCATGACATACTGAAGAAAGGCAGAGGAAAGAAGATAATAACCTACCCAACAAGCTTTAAATTTTTGACAGAACAGGAATTAAGAGAATCAAACCTTACATTTTTAAATTTCATGATTCCTTTCGTCCAACACTTCGTCGGAAGGAAAAAGATGGCGTCGTTTAAGACGAGAATAAAGAAAAGGACAATTCACACTGAAAAGAAAAATTGAGGAAAGGAAGAAAAATTATGGAACACGATTTAAATATATTTATTGGTAAAATAACTTACGTATAAAAATAAATAGTTCTAAGCGAGTATAAAATGAAAAAAATAATAGTACTGACGAACATCCTAAAAGATTGAATGAGCGATTTAAATTATCCTTCCGTTTTGTAGAGCCGGTTGATATAACATAATGTGGGCCGATTCAAGGAGGTGTAACTGATGAGCGGACCGGGTTATATGCAAAACTGTGAAATTATTGTTCATATATTTATTCACACAATCTAGGTTGTCAAACAATTGTTGCCAATGGCGAAATCATGGGCAGACTAAGTTATTCTCAAAGATTGACTCAAACTCTCCATCTTATACTTGTAGGAACGTGCTGACCAATTTATGTTTCCAGTCACTCATTTGTTTGTCCTACGCATTCAGCTTCGCATTGTTATATATATATATATATATATATATATATATATATATATATATATATATATATATATATATATATATATATATATATTCTGTCTATATTTCTAAGATGAGGTATTATGTACACTATTAACATTATTCGGACTATTGTCCTCATCTTTGTCGCCATATTTATTACTGCGTTTCGGCCATTGTACGCTCCGGTCTTCTTCAGGTGGTTGGAATGTCGAATTGAATCCTTTATTTCGCTCACTGTGGTAGGCTTTTCTAGTTCCGATAAATGCGTTGATTAGATCCAGGGACAAGACCCAAAGTGTGTGAGTTCAATACCCGGTTAAGGCAGTGGGGAACTTGGAGTGGGGAATTAACAGAAGATAACTGATAACTGACATCCATTAAACATGGCATTTGGAACTAGAACAGTCTACCCCAGTGAGCGAAATAAAGAGTTCAGTTCGACATTCCAGCCACCTGAAGAAGGCCGGAGCGTAAAATGGCCGAAACATTGTAATAAATATGGCGACAAAGATGAGGACAATAGTCCGAATAATGTAAATAGTTTATATATTGTTCATTACATTCACATACATGCTAATACCCTTGAGAAATATATGAATGTATCTCGTCTCCACATCGCCAGCTATGTGTAAATAACAGGAAAGACCGATTATAGTAGAAGGGAAACTCAAACTTCCAAATATGGGTAGGACAGTCTAGGATCTGTAGTCTTGCTTGTCAACTGGACTAGAAAGTACAACTCTAAATTCAAATCCGAAATCCCGAAACTGTCTAGCTAGTTCTTTTGAAACTAATCTTGTGCGTTTTTGTTTTGTCTGGTCTGTCGGTGTTGTCATTGCCGTGAAGAATTCATTAATTCCACGTTCCAAATAACATATTTATTTTCTTAAGGTTTTTGTTGCTTCGACCGCCTGATATCTGGCCTGTTAGATGTGGTTACCCAGCCAGGCAGCGGGAACTTACGATGTTTCGTCCACCTGTTCGAGGATCTTCCTTGATTGAGGTAGTTAGTGACACTCAGAAAAAGGCCTGTCAAATCGTCAACGCAGGAAGTAACACCTAAGTCTGCATTGGATGTTAGGAGGGAGACCATCGCAGATTCGCCGCCAAAATGCAAGTTCAGGACTAGAAGCTTCCAGTTTAGCCAAAACCTGCTGCCGTCATCCACTACCTATCGCCTTTCGGCATTGCAAGTGTTGGTGTGATATGAAAGAAAATAAGTATACAAGAAAGTTTCGATGGCATGGTTTGCTTAATATGAATTACATCTTGGTAGAAAGTGACACACACGGCTGATTACTTGATCTACTTCTTTTGTACATATGGAATAAAAGAAGGAGAATACAATCGGGAAATTTCAGCAGACGTGTGTTACCGTTTTCATCTATTTGTTTCTCCCGTTGAGGCATTTTGTAATATTCATTCACTTGTTTCACAGCTTGGGTTTATTAGGTTTGGTCACGGTTAGCCTGGGTCATCGTCTACGAACTTGACGTCACGGGTGACCCTAACAATCCCGGCGGCATGGTTCTAAGTGTCATCGGAAGACCTTTCACCACGAAAAGGAACGACCGTAGGGGATAGGCTCTTATTAGTCTTTGGTGTAGACTACTTGCGGAGCGGGCATGTTTAAACTGTAAGAGCAGAGGGGAAACAAGCTCAAACTTCGATCACCTGATCACAATAGTACAAAGTATAAGCACGCATGAGCGGACCACCCTGTGACAAACTTAAAGATAATAATTTTGACTTCCCCTCATATATATGTATGTATTTAATAATATATATATGTAAGTATGTATTTAATATGCTCTGCTAAAATAAAAACATCGAGTTCTCTGTGGATCAGTTTTAATAATTAATATTACTAGGATCCACGCTGATGATATACTAACGGTCGATTACCTATACTATATATATATATATATATATATATATATATATATATATATATATATATATATATATATATATAGAGTGTGTGTGTGTGTGTGTGTGTGTGTGTGTGTGTGTGTGTAAAAAAATCTCAGAATTAAGCCGTACAAAAAGACAATATATGTTAAGGAAAAAGAAAAAAGTAGGAAAACTGTATTTTTAGTCCAGTGCGGACATTTTCAAGGCAAAAAACGAATGGGATTTCTTGAAACAAAGTATCTTTAAACAACAAACAAAATTTCATTAGCAACTAGAAGACTTTAGAAACGCTTTGTCTCTTCATATGGTCAACTAAAAATTAAAGTATTTTTTTTTCTGTTGAACAAATTAATATACAATAGCGTTTCTAAAGTCAAAATTCATAATTAATTCACGCAAAGCAAGGTGCGACGTCACTAATTAGCAAGGGGTTAAAGTGAGTGAAAGTAAGAGAAAAGACTGGGGATTGAGTAAAGGATAAAAAGAAGTTGGGGATAAAGCAGTCTGAAGATGTCGATTGACACTGTATTCAAATTTTTGAAGATTATAGTTACCAGGGAAGCAAGTAAGAGGAAGAGAGTTCCGCTGTCGGGAAATGCGAAAGAACTGTTGGAGAAGAAGGGGCGGTTAAATTTAACAGTTTCGACATTAAAATGTTGGGACCGAGATGCTAACATTGTAGCACGCTTAAATTTATGCAGTCGGGGAACCAGTGGAAATAGCCTGTCAGTCCAGTTGCCATGAAAATATTTGTAGAAAAAAACAGAGTGAAGCCATTCTGAGAAGGTGACTGGAGACGAGATGCCATGTCCGGAGCGATCATATTGCATATGAGTCTTTGCATTTTGTCGAGAAACTAGAGATGAACGTCGAGGCCAACAGAATATATATATAGCAACAGTATTATATGCATGGACCTAATGGTAGATATGTAGATGTGAAGGACAGATTCAGAACAGAAAGAACCTTGAGGTCCCACACAGAGAACCAACTTTCCTTGCGGTTGATGTAGCTATTGATTCAATGTAGTTGTTCCACTTCCGAGCAGAAGAAAACGTGAGACCAGGAAGGCGCAGTGAGACCATCTCGTGAAATGGAGCATCAACCATGCTGATAGAATCCAAGGAAGTTTCACTATAGTGGATATATGAGAACAGTTCGTTTTGGATGCATTAAAATTTACAAGTCATTTCCTGTGCCTGTCAACGACAGATTTCGAGAACAACGGCCACGTTAACTTTGACAGTAATGCCGGATTTACTATTGAGATAGGTGTAAATGGTAGCGTCGCCTGTGTAGATGCCTACTTGAGAACTGATCACATCAAGAAGATCATTGATGAAGATCAGAAACAATATATATATATATATATATATATATATATATATATATATATATATATATATATAGAGAGAGAGAGAGAGAGAGAGAGAGAGAGAGAGAGACATATATATATGTATATGCGTGTGCGTGTGTGTGCGTGCGTATGTGTGCTTGCGTGCGTGTATGTGTGTGTGTATTTGGGTCGAGAAATTTATTTTCATCAAGTTTCGTTCAATGTTCTTACAATTTTACGTTTGGTGGGGGTACGCGAGTGCAAAATGTGTCTGTAGCGTTACTAATTTCTCGTCATTTTTGACTGAATAAGTAGTATTTACGTGCCGTTTTGAATACTACTAGGTGCGTTTATTCAGAACCTATCTATCTATATCTAAATCTAGCTATCTATCTATAAGATAGACAGATAGATAGATAGATAGAGAGAGAGAGAGAGAGAAATTGAATGGTGAATACAGACAGACAAGTATACAGATTGATACATCGTTCAGGAAGTGGGATTGATCGCCATGATGTTTAGATTGGAAAGAATCATGAGCCATTTGTCAAGTAACTTGCATATATACAGTAGTTACCTCCATACATGCATGCTCAGGTTAAACACACACAATATATATATATATATATATATATATATATATATATATATATATATATATATATATACATACATATATATATATATATATATATATATATATATATATATATACATATATATTGAATATATATATATATTGAAAAAAATATATATATATATATATTGAATTTTTGAATTTGTATGTCTGATGAATTGGATCGTAATTACGATTCCAATTTAATAAATTATAACCATGGAATATTAGTGTTTAAGCCTTTAAATAATATTATTTATATATATATATATATATATATATATATATATATATATATATATATATATATATATATATACACACACGCATTTATATGCGTGGTATTTAGCGGAAAGTGCTCAATATCCGTTACAGAGCTAACATAAGTTTTATTATGCATTTATTATTTATTCTCTCTTTTTTAATGTTGCGATTATTGTTGGTTATTATTTTTTCCATCGTTATTATGGATAACTTTACCGCTAATCATAACAAATACCATAACAATTATTATCAATATATCAATAATAATATCATAAATGCTATTACCATTAACATAATCACAATCGTTAATAACACAGCTGCAGTTCACGTTGTTAAAAAATACAAACATCATCACCATGTCTACATACAGAACCCAATTCAATCAATGAGTGTGGGTATGCGTGTACATTTGTGTGCATGTTAGCTAGTCTGTCGACGCAAACAGGTGAACTGAAAAACACCTGACAACTATGGTTGCCCATCTTTTTTTTGTCTAAGTGTCTGTTATTCATTTATGTTATTCTTTTATCTTTATTTTTAATTTTGTTTTACCCCAGACATCTAGCAGAACATTCCATCCATTTTTATTTTCTTCCCGGCATTATGTATCTCTGTCGATGTGTGTATATGTGCATATATATATATATATATATATATATATATATATATATATATATATATATATATATATATATATATGGCATGCCCCGCTCTTCATTAATGAATTGAGGACTCTGGCTCCTGTCTGACGCCAAATCATGTCCCGGCATGAAGGAATTGGATGTCTAGCCACGCGGGTTAACTCTGATATAGCGAAACAGGCTCGTATGTGGATGACTATATATATATATATATATATATATATATATATATATATATATATATATATATATATATATACTAGCAGCATGTCTCGGCGTTGCCCGTACTTGATTAAAAAGTCGTACGACTCGTACAGCAATCGCTATCATTTGACTTAAAATATTTTTGCCCTTCCTTGCCTTTAAAGGAGTGCCCTTTCCGTGCTGATGTTGCTACATGCCTTACTTCTTGCCTATCTCACACTGCGAATTTTTTCTAAGCTCTATACTAAACATTAAATCTGTTACGAAAAAAGAACTAAACAAAATGAACACAAAACGATCAGATTTAAAAAAGGACTCGTAACTGGAAAAACCGAATGAAAAAAGAATGTTAACAACAAATACCTTTTCACGCCCAACCCAGTTCTGCGGAATCAGAATCAACGTTGAGTTTAAGCAAGTGAATGAGCCAATTGGAATAAAGTGACATGCAGATTTAAATTTTTCCCTCTTCTGACGAATGTAGGTATCGATTTTTTTTGCATGCTAGCATGCTAGTTAAAATTCGTGTCAGTCAGCTGTTCGCTCTCACGCTGGCCAGTAGAAAATGGTCGCAAGCTACATGAAAACTGCCGTAGAAGCATGAAAAAATCGATTATTTCCACTATCGATGGGAGTTGGGAAATGCGAAGTCGTTCTTGCATGTGCATGTAAATGTTGGTGCAAATCCGTCGAATATTGCGACCGTGCATTCGTTACATACACACACACACACATCCTGACTTTTATATATATATATATATATATATATATATATATATATATATATATATATATATATGTATATATGTATATATATATATATATGTATATATATATATATATATATATATATATATATATATATATATATATGTATATGTGTGTGTGTGTGTGTGTGTGTTTATGCACCTGGGTAGAGATCATATAACCTTTCCTTTTTTCTCTTTCTTTCGCCCTTTATTGTAATAACCCCCAATATTTTTATTATTATTATTATTATTATTATTATTATTATTATTATTATTATTGTTATTATTATTATTTACTGTTGTCCTTTTTCAGGTAACGAATATATATAAACTTTTACATAAATCCTGATGCTAAGTGAAACTGACATATAATATTGTAATACATTTTTTATATTCAGGGAGTGGTAATTCCACAAAATGCTATTTGTTTTAATCTCTTGCATACAGGGGCTCTTCGGGTCATGTATGTAAGCTTTTTGATCGTACGCAGTACAGCAGTTATTACAGTAGTAATATTAAGGTTTGAAACTTTTAAAATTTCATTTTAAATATCTTGTAATTCCTTTTTTTTATTTAATGTAAATTATATACATTTTAGGATACTGCCCTATCTATCAGAAAACATTTTTTGTCGTTGTTTTTAATCAGAATATCTGCTTGATTAGCCTCGAAGTGTAGCTACATCAAATTCAAAATCTTTTTCAAAAGACGCTCCTGTGTAAACCTCTTTCTTCATATTGGTAACTTTTTTTAATGAGAGTTTTTTTTTTATATGACTACACAACGTTTCGCTTTTATTTATCATCGCTTGTGCTGATAGTCGAATGACGAAACGCGTCGGCAAGGATTAAGAACTGTTTTCCAATTGTCTTTTGTATCCAATTTGTCTTATCTTCAGAATTATTCTGAGAAATTTAACAATATTGTCGGATATCGAAAACAAAAACTCTTAGTAAAAAAGTTACCAATATCCAGAAATAGGCTTACAGAGGAGAGTCATTTTAAAACATTTTGAATTTGATGTAACTACACAACATTTCGCATTAGTTTATCAGCACTTACCTTGATAAAGTCAAACGAGGAAACGCGTCAGCAAGGACTAAGAACTAATTTCTAATTGTCTTTTTTATCGAATTGGTCTTATCTTCATTATTATTCTAAAAAATATATATATATATATATATATATAGTCAAAACCTAATGAGCCAGACAAACCTACCAAGGTTTCACTTAAGCAGATCGTCAGGAGCCAGCTGAACCTGACGATCTGCCTAAGTGAAACCTTGGTAGGTTTGTCTTGCTCATTAGGTTTTGACTAGGTCTGCTCTATGTTTGTATCGAGCTCTTTAGTTAGTTAGTTGTTTACTCGTATGGTTTTTTTTTTCTTTGGGCCTTTAACCTGTATCTCTGCGATTATTTTCGACAGACTTTCATGTTTCTGGCTCTTTCTTTTTTAAAACCTTTTTTT
>OZ038500.1:25366229-25393729 GCA_964036315.1 Acanthosepion esculentum | reverse complement strand
CGAAATAAAGGGTTCAGTTCGACATTCCAACCGCCTGAAGAAGGCAGGAGCGTACAATGGCCGAGACGTTGTAATAAATACGGTGACAAAGACGAGGACAATAGTCCGAATAATGTAAATAGTGTACATAATACCTCATCTCAGAAATATAGACAGATAAAATTGTTTCATTTTAATATATAATAATCGCTTAATAATGGAACCCGAATTTGTATTTCAATTTTTATTTTTTAGGGACGAATTTGAATTGAATTTTCAGTTTTGAAACATAAGAATTCGTTGTTGCGATGATTATATACAGATATTTTTAAAATTATAATATATACATACATACATACATATATATATATATATATATATATATATATATATATATATATATAAGGTAGACGTTATAGCTGTTCCTGCGAGAGAAAAGTGTATATTTTAAAGAGAAGACTCAAACGTTTTTGTTTAACACTTGGATTTTGTTAAATATATATTATACTTTATTTTCCATATTTTTGCTACACAGGTTTCCGGCCCCCCGACCTGCATCAGGTAAATAGTGCTTATTTCCACATTTTATTCAAAGGAATTCATTTTCGTTACGATTTCCGATGTATTTTGTCTGTAGTAGTAATCAATTTTTTTCTTGGAATTTTGGAGAAAGAAATCTTCTGCTTAAGAGGTAATAAAACAATTAGGACTGGTTAGAGAAAGTATGAAGGAAGGAAGACAATGATTAAAAGTCGGAAAACATAAAACAGGAAAATATTCTTGATGTATGACCCAGAGAATTGTTTAAATTCCCGTTGAGATCATTATATTCACTTATTAATCTACTCCATCCAGATATGGGTAAATTAGTAATACCTTCACAACTCAACCATTATTATCTCAAAAAGGTATTAATACAATTGAAAAATATTGTATGTCTTCAAATAAACTGCAAAGGCGGTAGAAAATGAATGAATCAGTCAACGTTATATCAGGTAATAGAAGGCCAAAACGCCACTCACTGTAGAGTGTTACTGAGCGAGATTATCATAAGGGTATATTGTGAGTACTTGTAACGTACATCGGTAAGAGTGTAGTTGGCATAGAATCATAAATGTAAACTAATTAATAATAATTGAAATGACATAAAACATTGTTCCTGAAACAATGTTGGTCTTCTTTGGAGAAGCTGAATAGAGTTTTTTTTTAGAGTTTTTTTTTTCCACTGTACTGATTGCGATGAAGTCAACACTCAGCCTGTGTTATAAAACATTGAAGTCAACCATCTGGGTCAGCCGCAGACAATGTCATATTTTCCCATGATGTGATCAATCTGGGGTGCTTCTGATCGGAAATTAGAATACATGGCACCCTTCGTGCAGAAACATTCGTCACACCATTTTCAGCGTGTAGAATATTCACAACACTTTCTCAGGATATGATAATAACATTGACTAGTTTATTTATAATGAATAGCCTGTAATACGTCAACACGATCAATGTTTTCCTCGGTAGTGGCAGTTGGAGGGCGTCCAGACACTGGATCATCTTCAAGACTCTCCATTACTCTCCTAAAATGGGCTGCTCACTTTTGCACTGTTGATATACCTGGAGGTACTTGTTAAAGCCACGATACCAATAATTGTCCCTTTTCCAGAGAAATCGCTACTAGTTACAGTGGTAGGTAGATAGCTAGAAAATAATAATGCAGTTATTACGAAGAGTGTAAGAAATTTAAGAAAGTAATGAATGTAAGATTTCAGAGTAATGTAAGAATACATAGTTACCCTATAATATTTTCAGTCAGCTCTCTTCTCCGTCTGCTTGTCTCCCTCTCACACTTTTTCCCTCTCTCTCACTACACCCCAACACATATATATATATATATATATATTATAATTATTTTTTTAAATAAATATGATTCTATGGCGACACAAAAAATCAAATGCTTCAAAACGAAAAAATCAAAACCTAGATTAATTTTAAAAATTAAATCTACAATACAGAGTTTCGTTCCATTATTAAGCGATTTTAAGAACCTAAGAAAATAAACAACTAAGTAAACTTATATCGTTTTGGCCACTGTTTTTTATATAAAGATAAAACTAAGAACTCTGAATTATAAATATCACTCTTATTTCTGATATATATATATATATATATATATATATATATATATATATATATATATATATATATATATATGTGTGTGTAAATATATATATATATATATGCATGATTAAATAAAATACAAACATTATGTCAGCATATTTTTAGCATGATCCGTTCATATTCACAGATATTTTTCCGTGTATTACAATCGAATGATGCAAGAAATGCACTGTAACAGTGAAAATACCTTTTCTTTCCAAAGTACTTTCTATCTCTTTCTGAGATCATCATCAGGGGCGCAAGTGCTAAGGCAAAAACTACTATATATATCATAATTAAGTAATTCATCGAGTCTAGAAGAAACCTCAACAGAATGCAGAAACCCATACCACCCATAAGCTACAACTACTATCTCCAAGCCGCTCAGTCCAGAGAAACTCGGATGAGTTCCATCACGGAATATGTGATCGAACGGCGCTATCTCGAGTCTAATTCGTTACCACTTCGTCACTGAGGCCCATTGGTACAGTTGGTATGCGGTTTGTCTCCTATAGTAACTGTTCGGATATCAATTCTCGGTGGTGGATGCGCATTGCCAATGAGTCCCTAATATAGAACGAAAAGGCTGTCCAGTGCTTTTTGTATTCTGTTGAGGTTTCTTCTAGACTCGATGAATTACATAATTATGATTATTTCAAATCCTCCTAAATATATATATATATATATATATATATATATATATATATATATATATATATATATATATATGTTGAAAAATATGTAATGAACAATAAATCATTACTACTAGCCGTTGCATTTAAACGCATATATATATATATATATATATATATATATATATATATATATATATATATATATATATATATATACTTTCCTTATCAACTTTATACATATAAATATGTGTACCGAACATGTAGCCTTCATTTATCGCAGGGTATGTCAATATCCAACGATATCTGTGAGAGACGTTAAATGGAAAATCGCATATATGTCAATATCCATCGATATCTGTGAGAGACGTTAAATGGAAAATCGAATATATTCTGCAGGCAGTAGGCTTTGTTCCAGTTGTCATGGTTGAAATTCAAGACAGTTCTTTTGTGCGTGTGTGGATGACATATGGCTTTTTTTTCGCTCTGACTTTATTTACCTCAATATTTAATCAACTGCCTCGTGCTATATGATATTGATGAAAGAATTCCAAGATAAATTTCCAATTTCAAAACCTCTCTCATACAACGACTTCATTAGCAATTACAACATTGATAATAATAGTAATAACAATGATAACAAGAAGAAAAAAAGAGAGAAAAAGAAGAGCAAAGAAGAAATCGATTAGTTCAATATATATTCAAGAAACAAAAAATATTTGCTGAATTATTTTGTGATATCCATCCGTTTATATGGCAATGAATGCCGGACTCTCCCGCATAAATGAAGAGAAAACAGTAGGCAACGTTATTATAAGTAATGATGAAGACTTAAAGGAAATAAATTTAAAAAGCTGATTTATACTCACAATCAGCTGACATTAATTTGTCAGATAATGAGACCTTGAGAAAACTTAACCATCACAGGGCAAAGAGATAGTAAAAAGCAGCGAAGCACCTACCTGGTGAGCTTAGCTGGACTTTTCGCAAATGGAACAAAACTGCTATTTATGTTGGGTATACACTGCTTTTCCTCTGGCTTCCATATGTCCTGCGAGTGTAAAATTTTCGAACCGTCTTTCACATATAAGCATCTGGTCTGTTGCTTCTGCTATGTATTAAGAAATTACTGATAAAATACGAAGAATGTGCAATACTATTGGTACTGATCTGGCATATCGGATTCGGTTATTTCCCTACTACTGTGACGTAGCTTATCCAAGACTTTTCTATAATTATTGTTCATGGTAATTGTTCTAATGTTCTCTCAGCTTTGTTAACTCTATTTCACAAATTTAAGAGCCGTACTGGATTGGAAAGGTGGTTTCTTCATTTTAAAGTTGAAGTGGCCAGATGTATCGTAACATATTCTTCTCTCTTACTTCCCGCTTGTGGGCCTCATTTCCGACCTCTTGCTTTACAGTCATATTCGAGTTTTTTTTTTATTTTGTGTCCGGGAAATTTCAAGTCTTCCTTCCAGATTTTAAGTATATTGACCTTTTTCATGTTAAATAATGCCAGAAAATATTTTTTACATTTATAATTTCATTAACTACAATAATTATTAACTGTTAAAATTCATACTAATTACCCCATAGCTGGGGAGAATAGGTGGATTCCTCCGATTTGCCTGAATGTTAATATAACGAGTGCGACTGGAATTGGAACATAGCTCTCCGATTACCAATTCCGAGTGGATATCACACCCGCTGTGCATCCAAGCGTACCGCACCTGGTATTCCACAGTTGTCACCCATCTGAGTTATTACTAGATTTGATGCTTCTTAACTTCAGTGATCCGGTGCATTTGAAGTATAAAAGACCTGATCACCTGAAAAGTGTGTATCTGTGATGCTGTTGAATGTTGTTGGCTGTTTGTTTACAATCTGCCACAAAACACAATTGACATTCGCCAGTGAGATATTTGGAATAACGATCGATAGGACAGAAAAAATGCACAGAAAATGCAGTCATGTCATTAAAATCTTTCGATGTGGTCAACAAGCCAATCTCGCTAAATGAATTACGACTGAATAGTGAGTTCGAAACTCGCTGGTTACTATAAACTTTCGGTCTAATGCCACATCTAAACTACGCTCTGAAAATCATTTAGGCCCCTCGACGTGATGTATTGGTTACCAAATCAGTCTCGCTAGAACAATTATGACTGACTAGTGAGTTCGATCCTCACTAATTCACCCATATTCTCGGCATTCTGGCACAGCTGAGATACATTTCGAAAAGCACCATAACAATAACAGCTTTTGCTGCGAAGTTTTATATAGCAAGACGCTCTTAAATAGAGTCCACTCGCCTTTTTGACACATTGTATTTATTTTAATCAGAATAGATTTAGAAATGTTCGGACTATTGTTGTAAGGATAGTAATGTGACTCTCTTAATACAGAATACAAGATTAAAAGAAAAAAAAGACTTGCTGGTGTAACAATGTTTGTGACTTTTAGGAAAATATTTAATTCAATACACAAAAGAGAGCTTATGGAAATTTTCAGCGATTATGGAATACCAAATAAAATCGCCGTTTATCATTATTCTAGACACAGACCTTGAAGTACAAGTAACATCACTAGATGGAGATACGGAGTTCTTTGACATATCAGCTGGAGAATTTACATGGAAGCGCAATATTACTCTCTCGAACAGACAGTGAATATTGCAACTAAAAATGGTAATGGTATATATATATATATATATATATATATATATATATATATATATATATATATATATATATATATATATTCAGGGTGTACCAAAGATGCATTTACAAACTGTCAGGACTGGTTCCTCGCAGCAAAACAAGGACAAAAGTCCATATAAACATATGACAGCAGTTTTTGAGTCATTAATTGTAAAGTCTACAGTAGCCTCTATTAAATGAACAATCCAAAATACTTTTAAAAAACATTGGGGGCGGATCCCTGACTTCAAAGCAAGGTAAAAAGTCCATATAAAAGTCCATATAAACATAAGTGCAAAAAACATCCTCGTACCTCAAAACAGCAACTCATAACAAATGTTCAAAATGCCTTCGTCTTGCTTCTACACACGCATGCACCGATTGTTAAACAGAACACTTCTCAGTTAACTCATTACTACACACGTTAATAGTTGAAAACAGCTAGCCACAAATGCACAGGATGACAAGTCTAACCTAGTCTACGTGCAACACAGCGTCATCTACCGTAAACTTAAAAATATTAACTAAAGAACAAAGGATTTGCGAACATGTATTTATATGAAATAGCTGCTTCGCATCCATGCGAATTTGAAGTTGTTGGAATTTAACTCAGTCTACCGAAACTAGAGGCATATCTTATGTATATACTTGTCTGTTTGTGAACGTAGATGCACACAGATCGAGGCATATACATATATTAAAGGCAACAGAAAAAAGAAAAGCTTATATTAACCGAAATATTTCGTTCCCTCAAATTAGAAGAATAGGGAGTGTCGGCAACCAGTACTGACACAGGGTCACGCACAGCAGACAGTGAAACCAATTACTTAAGTCTTGAAAGCATTTATCTGATGAAACAAATCTACTTTCGTCAGTTTCCCCGGACGTTAGGCCTTGATATCTTTTCGTAACATAGTAAGTTGGCATGGTACTCCCCATTGATGGTGTAGCTGTTTTGAAGGTAGTCAATACGCACATTTGTCTTTTACATTGTGTGTATTGACTGAGGCCATCAACATCCATGTAGTGGAAATTATATTGGCTTTCTTTGTAATAGGTAAGGAGAGGTGTTTCTATTACGTTGATTATAGCTTGATTATCTCTGGTTTAAAGTGACGAACCCAATACTAATCCTGCTTTAGGTAACATTCAATCCAGATGAATCCGCCTCAAACAATGTCAGATTTCCGCATAATGTGATCAAACTGATGCGCTTTTGATCAGTTATCAGAAAACGTGGTACCCACTGAACAGAAACATCATGCCAAGTTCATTGTGCATAATCTTCTCAAAGCTCTCACGCGTTATGCTAATAGCATTGAATATTTGATTTATAGTCAATCGCCTATCTTTCATCATCACGTGGTGAACAAGATCAATGTTTTCCACGGTGGTAGCAGTTGCAGACAGTCCAAATGTTTGTTTATATTAAAAACTCTCTCTTTTCCTGCTAAATTCTGCTGCCTAATTTTGTAATGTTGATAAATCTAGAGCTTCATGCACTAGTGTAGCAACCATGGCATCATGAATTCCCCTGGAGTCTGAACAATTTTTGTGCAGGAACGCGATGCTACATTTTGTCCATTTTCAAGAGAAGTCGCTACTAGTTACTCTGGGAAGTCTTCTTTTGACAGTCATATATCTGTTTGAATGGAGACAAACAATGGAGCTTTTCATAAGATTTGAAATTTATGCGTACAAGATTCCACAACTTCATAGTTAGCCTATAAACTTTTTCAGTCCACCCTCGTATATACAATGCTTTATTTCACTATTTTAGCAGAAACAAACGAACCTTTAGTACCAGATACCTAAAACGAATTTGTTTTACTTATTATTCTGTATTACTTTATTAATTAGCATAATTATTTTTTTTCTTTATCATTTAGAATAATTAATGAAATCTTTTTTTTTCCTTTTTTTCGAATACATTTTCCAATCAGCTTTCAAATAAATAAGACTATTTCTCTGTTAAGGATTAATCAATCTGTTGTTCTCATTTGAATGCCTAACAAGAGCTGATGCACGGGTTGATCGAAACTATTCTATATTTAGCCGCACTATTTTCAGTCACTATATAAACCAAACGGAATTTATTAGACACGTGATTGTTCGTCTGGGGATTATGTCGCTTGTTTCACTGCTTGATTTAGAACGATGAAAAAAAACATGTAAATAAAAACAAGATTGATGAACTAATCAAATAATCACAGCTAATATGCGTATGTTTATAAGTTGTTAGATGGGTATAACAACATTTGGAACATATGTAATATACTGATTCGTATATAAACATTATATACATTTTGTGTTGAAAGATTTCTCAGAGTTAACCTTTAGAAAATGTCAATATGTATAAAGGTAAAAGAATAGAAAAAACGTTACGTGCTATGTGGACTTTTTCAAGGCAATTCTTTTGCTTTGAAAAAGACCACATTGGACGAAACGCGTCGGCTAATGATAAAGTTTCCTATTGTCTTTTACCTTTATACAAAATGAGTGTTACAGAGGCTATTTAAATATTAACGGGTTTTGATATAAAATGTTTAGGTAAACAAAACTACAAGAAAGTGCGACAAATTGAAAAATAATCGGATATAAATAAAACCTGAAACAATCGTAGATTATGAAGTCAGTATTTGTAACATACAATAAAATAACTGATACTACCTTTCTGACAGTAATAACACCTAAACTATCAAATTATACAACATTACCAAAAGTGGAAAATACAAAGTTGATAAATACAAATTTAGATAAACAAAAAGAAAAAATAATCAAACTGAGACAAAAGATCTTCAGGTTAGTTGTACAACATTAATAAATACTAATACAGAAAAACCTAGAAAACGTAGGAATAGTTGAGAGAAATAATAATACATATATGACTAAGAGTAAATATAATAGTCATAATATATGCATAATAAATGAAATAATAACTGCGAATTATATTAAATAATTATTTTATTTTTAAGTAATATTTGCGGTTTTTCGTTAAACTTTATATCGCTTAATTATTTTCTGTTTCAGAAAGAGGCGTTATCTCTCCTCAAGTACAGAGCGCCTACTGGCCCTAACCCTAACCGTGGGACTAATAGTGGGGAGAATAGAGAATGCGCAATATCAGACATGTGGTGTCTCATAACCTGCTGTTTTGGGTAAGTGAAATCCAACTGCCTAGGAAGGCAGTCCATATAGACTAAGGAAAACCATAATTTCAAAATTCTGTTGTCATGTGGTCATATACAAACCAGTGTAATTCAAAGGAATTAAATCTAAAAAGAAATCCCAGGAGATACATATATATATATATATATATATATATCGGTAGTTTACTGTGAACAGACTAAGAACAATATATATGAAAATAAATAAATAATAAAACTGATATATATATATATATATATATATATATATATATATATATGTATATGTGTGTGTGTGTGTGTGTGTGTGTGTGTGTGTGTGTGTGTGTGTGTGTGTGTGTAGATAGATAGATAGATAGATAGATAGATAGATAGATAGATAGATAGATATGAATAGACCGGGATAGATAGATAGATAGATAGATAGATAGATAGATAGATAGATATATATGAATAGACCGGGATAGATAGATAGATAGATGGATAGATAGATAGATAGATAGATAGATAGATAGATAGATAGATAGATAGATAAGGATATACAGAGATAGAATGGACTTTATTAGATCCATATATATAGTGATAAACTAGATAGCTAGCTAGATGGACAGACTGTCATAGGAAGAAAAATGGAACACATTATATATATATATATATATATATATATATATATATATATATATATATATATATATATATATATATTAGTCCGACTAATGTAAATACAATATGTATATATATATATATATATATATATATATATATATATATATATATATATGTGTGTGTGTGTGTTTGTGTGTGAGTGAGTGTGTCTGTGTGCCTGTGTGTGCGTGTGTCTGTGTGCATATACATGTGTATATATAGAGAGAGAAAGAGAGAGAAATGAACTGAAACAGATAGATATATTGATAGATAGATAGAAAAATATGAAAAGGAATGAGATAGATAGATAGATACATATTAATAGGCTTCGATAGTAGGAATGGGTATATATGTCTGAGAGAAAAATTATCGTATAAATAACCCGAGATGTGAACTACTGACGCAGATAGATAAGCAGTTATATAAACTGAGACGTATACAATGACATAAGGAATCTTAGAAATGAAACACCGCGATATAAACATGGATTACCGAAATCGTATTTTAAATTTAACAAACTGACACGGAATTTAAGCAAAATGGTTTCTGTTGGGTTTTTCAGTAACAGAAAAATCTATTTTGATGAAACATGACGCTACCGATAATCACATATCCTATTCATCTAGTATTTACAGAAGTAGGCCTTCTAAACAAGGTGAAATGTTACAGTGTCTCCTGACAGAATTACTTGATCCGGTCTTTCTTATCGAATCGAGAAATGAAATATTTCCTTTCGTACTAAGGCAGGTGTCCCCCTAAGGCTCTAATCTTGGGCCTACTTTGATGAAATTCCAGATGCCATCAGTTCTCCTCTCGGTATGAGAATTTCTATTACTACTGTAACGGCAGTATCTCTGATCAGTTCGATAATGACAAATTGGCTACTGATGTCCAAAACTACTTTTAGCCTGTCCTAAACTAAGGCAAACTTTTAATGAACTGCGCTATCGGTTCATCATCTGAGCGATCCCATTCTACCTTCCATGCACATGGATGATCTTACCCTCTGAGAAGTGGAAATGTTATTGTATCAATTTTTACGTCAGCTGTTCAGAAAGATGGTTCACTGTGTCGTGCGAGTATCTATATGTCTACCATTCGTACATGCATAGATGTTACCTAGAGCGCCTTGATAAAAGCCGAAGAAAAATCAGCACTATTATAGGTCCTGGCCTGGTATCACATTCACACAGCCGTAAAGCTGATTCCACGTGCCGTTTCATGGTAATTGTTCGGATGAGATCTTCGCTATGGTATCTAGATTTTTTTTAATTTAATAGCAGTTCTAGACTGGCGACGAGGTCTAATCAATTTACATTTGAAATTGCTAGATGTAACCGTAAGTTTTATGTTAACAGTTTGGCTTGGGGAACTCTATTCTGTCTTCATGCTTTCCGATCAACTTTAATCTTTAAAAAATTAAATGCAATGTCAATCGATATCTACTGTCCTTCTGATTACTCTTCTTTTATCCTCGCTTATTATTAATATTATTGTTCTTTAATTCCTCCACACCCAGTAACCACTTGTGTCTTAGTTGCTTTACTGTCTTGTTTGGGGAGAACTCGATTAAGAAACTGAAGATCTCATTATTGTTTATTCTTTTGGGGTTAATAGCTTCTCTTTTGATGCGGAAAGTTTTTCTCGCATTCTTGCAAGTAGCAGCACGTCTTCTCTTCTATTAGAAGTTACAAAGATATAAACGTTCCTGCAGTTCCATCTTGAAAATTGGGCGTATGCCTTGAACTTTGAGAACATGGTTTAGAAATATGGAGCATGCATTGAAGATTATGAATACACTTTGGAAAGAGGAAGAGTGTCTTGAAAATTGGGAATAGGCGTTTGAACTGGAAAGCAAGACTTGAAAAATGTGAGTGTGCTTTGGAATTGGGAGGCATGTCTTGTAATTTTGTACTATAAATTGCACCTTCTTGGAAATTGTAATTATGTCTTATAAATTGGGAGCATCTTTGATAATTGGGAGTATGCAATATATTCTCTCAGTAGAGCAACATTTTCCACGGGGTTTTCGTGGGTTCTTGGCGTTTGTTTAGAATAAAAAACGCAGTCCTATATTTATATCAAGAATAATAACTTCCAAACAATTAAGTTAGATACAAACAAATGAATGAAAACGCTTCTGCTTACGTTGATGCGACTACACATGCGCATAAACGGTGAGAATGATATAAAAAATATATATCGATATTTCACATATATATATATATATATATATAGAGAGAGAGAGAGAGAGAGACAGAGACAGAGACAGAGACAGAGAGACAGAGAGAGAGAATAAATACATAGAGAGAGAGGGAGAAAATGTATATAGTGAGAGAGAGTAAATTGCTGATATATATATATATATATATATATATATATATATATATATATATATATATATATATGTATAAATATAAAAGTGGACATGGAAGTCAGCACTTAGAGGCGACAGTCTGTTTCATGCTAGTGCAATCGTCAGGCGACTGGTGCTGTTATTTTTCTCGGTTATTTATATAAGGGTCAGTGGTGCATTATGGTTAGTCTATTTAGGCGGTTACTTTTACCGGAAGTCGCTTATTTGTTTATTTATTTATGTCAAATTATTTTGTTTGTTTTTTTGTTTGTTTTATTTTTATTTTTTATCTTATATATTTGTTTTTAAATTTTATTTTGATCGGTGTTTTTGGTTAACGTAGTAAAAATTTGTTTATATAGCTTATTGTTGGTAGTCTATAATGTCCGTCATTTACCGGAAGTCGCTTGTTCGCTTATTTATTTGGGTCAAATTGTTTTGCTTGTTTTTATTTATTTTCATTTTTATTTTTTTTCTTATATATTTGTTTATTTGTCATTGATTAAATCTATTTGTTGAATTTTGGGGTGTGATGTTGTGGTTTGTTCTGACTATTATTTTGGTGGGAACAGTTTTTAATTTATCTATTTAGGTTGGTTATCTTTATTTGTTTTTCTAAACGGCTAGTTTATCGTAATCGGTTGTTAGTTTATTTATATATTTGGATGTATTTAGATCGATTTATTATACTTGTTATTTATTTTTTATACTATATAGTTTTGGCTTTCGGTTTTTAAGTAACGTAGTATATTATCCTTAATCATTAATGTTTTTTTTGTTTGTTTTTTTTATTTATATAACAGTTATAACTTTCATCCGTTCTTTTGTTTTGATTTTATTTCGCATATTCTAACAGGTGTGATTTTGTAATTTGTTTGGAGTAATTTATTTTGCTTATTTTATTGTTGTTTGTTTATATATTTATTTATTTTTCTATTTTAAGTTACGTAGTAAAAATTTGTTTTCATGTCTGCATTTTGAGATTAGCTCGGATCTTTTATTTAATAATTTATATATATATATATATATATATATATATATATATATATATATATATATATATATATAACGTAAATCACTCATACGAAAAGCCGATAATGAAGTTAATGATATGGCAAGAATCAGTCTCGCAAACAATATTTAATAATAAAATACAATTAACCTCGAATCGATTAATGAATGGTATGATCCTTGTTTATAAATTCCGGTTTTATCAGACCTGATAAACCGGAATTTATAAACGAGTGGAAGGATAGGTCCGACTTTCGAAATTCTGGAGTCGAGATGTTGAATCATTTCATCAAGAAAGGCGACAATGCCACGCCAATAAGATGAAAAAAAGGTACTTGGTGTGGAAGAGAACGAGAATAATTCAGTGAGGAGTAAGAACAATAGGACAGATATCAGGCTGACAGAAGATGGCGATTGACGTGTAGCATTTAAACTTTTAAAGATTGCAGGTGACAGGAAAGCAAGAAAGATGATGAGAGATTTAACGAGGAATAGTTTGAGAAAGAATTGAGAGAAGTGACGTGTACGTACGTGTGTGTGTGTCCGCGCATGCGCATGTTTGCAAACTTTTCGTAATATTAACAAAACACTTTTCATTATTGAAGTCTCATATCCTATTTTTCTTTATTTAAAATGAAACGTGGTTGGAATCGTTTCATTTTTTAATCTTTCAAACAATTAGCTATTCAACGTGGGAGTGTACATTTAAAGAAATGACAAATGAAAACCAATATTCATGGAACCAAATATGTGTTTGCTGAAGAATGTATAATACAAGTAGCAAAAATGTTACCGTATACTAACAAAATTTTTCAAACCAAGAAAATATGACGGTTTAATTATTTATGAATGTGGTCATGGTAATATTAAAACTAATCGTTTCTATACATGAAATATTCATTGAGGAAATATTTTGTTTTACAGTTGGTTGAAGTTTATAAAAATATTTTATCCGTCCCTTTTTCTTTTGTTTTATTTTTTAACGGTATATCAAATCCTTATGGGTCGCTTAATGCCGAAATTTAATTTTCTTGGGAGCTTTGAGGTAATAAACTTATGACATGTGTTATTCTTCTTTCGCAATTGAATACATGGTAGGTTATTGCTAAGCCTTTGTGCATATACATGTTTGTGTGAAATTAATTACTAGAAGCTGGTGATATATGTGTTATTTGTTGTAGTTTTGTTGAAGTTATATTTTGAAATACTGTTTGATTTCTTTAATAAATTGTAAGATAATATATGAATTAATGTCATGAATGAGTTCTTTCATGTTCGTGTAGTTTTAAAAAAATAACTCATTGGCGTCTGTACGTAAAAAGAGCCTCGTGGGGAAGCTATATATTGTTTTTAATCTGGCAAAAAATAACGCAAAATCCCGGCATCCATGAGATGTGGGTTAAAAAAGCTAAAATATGGAGTGTACGAAAGACCGTGAGATAAGAGGAAGTTAGTCTCTAAACAGAAAAACAATTCGACAAATACAACATCTATATTTTGTCACTCAGAATTAGCGTCTAGTTAGGAATTTAAGTCTCTCGAATTAAAAATTACAGTTCGTTGTTTGTTTAATTTTGTTTTAGTGGTATATCAATCTCAGTGGGATAACTGAATATTTTTCAATTTCATGTTTTCAACTACAAATAAAATTTATTGCTGGATATTTTGCCTATACAAATGTATTGCTATATTTTCACAATGTTTTGCTATTTTTAGAGGTTCACTGTTCACTATTTGCCTATATCTGCACCCCTAACAAATTCCCCCACCCCCGAGACAGAGTCAATCTGGGATCAACGGCAATTAAATGGTGGTTCCACTCTCCTCGAAACCTCTAATGTCCGAATCAGAGTCGTTGCTGCAGGATGTAGTTTATCATTCTGCCCAGGACTCAAATTCATCAGTTATTATCGCTCATATTGATGCAGTTTTCTATCTAAAATTATCGCTGTTGGTAGTGTGGAAAGTTTTACGCCATCTTTGTGCCAGTTCACTTCTCTAGTGTTAACCTATTTTTCGTTGCCGTTGCTCTTAGAATTATTCACGTCCGCCATGTCCTTTTCTAATTTACTTTTAGTCCTTGTTTCTGATCTTGTAGTAGCAGTGTACACAGCCTGATGATGAGACACTTTCCTTAAGAGTTTACTATAAGACCAAAAGAATACGTGAAGACAGCCTATAGGATTGAAAGAATAGAAATGTGAAGAAAACTCACCGTTTCTACATTCTTTCGGAGACAAGTCACGACGTGGTGATTGGCAGTTGGCTAATTTGTTGATATATGTCCACTCTATCTCCTCCGCTTTTTTGTATCATCCAACAAACGGCACAACTAATTTAGTCTTACTTAAATTATTTACATTATTCGGACTGTTATCCTCATTTTATTGTCATATTAGCAATTTAAATACCGTCAATACATCAATATTTAAATAGCATTTTCATGTAGTTTCCCACGGTATTTCAGTTTGGTTCATCAAAGTTCTGATCAGTTATTGCTAATTTGGGTTAGCCTAATCTTTCTCTATGACCCGCTTGTTTTCATTATCTTCTGTGAGTGCCACATTATCCAAGCCCTTAAACTACATATTCTGGAAATTTCAAATGATCCATTCTGATCTTAAGCTCACATTCTGTACAAGCTCGGGTTCGTGCATATTATGCATACGTCTCTCTGTTGACCATGTTCACGATAGTCTATGAATATAGAATACAGCGCAGTAGGTAATCTGTTCAATGAAACAACGTTAAAGATTAACACTCACGAATCAGACACTCTACCGAATCTGACTATATCGCCAATACCACCAGCAGCTGTTCCGTAATTCTTCAGGATTCGATAACAAAGGCTGGCAGTAATATTTAGCCACCCTCACGAGGGTTACAGCTGGCAGAAGGCCGGGTTTAACATGGGCTTTCCGCGGCCGTAGGCTCGGCCAAAAATATTCCCTATTGGAAACTGTAAAAAACGGGTTCAGGGACAGTCTGCCTCCCCGAACGAGACCCTGACCTTCGGTGGAGCCTCGTCCGGGTTCCTCTCTGCCCGAAGGTAGAGAGTTCGACTGTTCAGCCATCAAAGGCTGGCAGTAATATTTATTACTGAAATAATACAGTGAATGTCGCACAAGGCCGAAAATCGGGATGGGGAAAAGGACGGTCATCATTTATCTTAATTTATAACTTACCTAGCCACAACCACTGACTCAAATATACAAAAACAATAATCTTAGCACCAAAACAACACATTCATACTTACCTTTCTTACTACATTCACCAAAATACCTCTTGTCTCAATGAAAATCCTAAATAGCCTCATTATGTACAAATCGTTGTCTGTGAGAGGAGGGGAATAAAAACAACAAGCTAAAAACACCTCAATGATGTATATACAATATGGTAATAAACTATTTAAAAGGAACAAAACAAAATCATGTGAGTAATAAAAAAACCCACAAACATATAATGTGGCAGACAAATCAGTTAACTGGACGGAATTGATGCGGGACTATAAGAAAATAGAATGACATTCATCCATCTCAAGCACTCACACAGACATGCACTCATTCTGACACAATGACAAATTCTAAAAACACACACACGAAACAAAAGTCGCCCGCATCTACCAGATAACTGACCTCACTGACCACCTAAACGAGGGAGGGGATGGAGAGTTAAACTAAAGGAAAAAAGGGACAGAAATAAAAGGGGCCAATGAGCTGACACACCCAAGCTAAGTTTACTGGAAGATAAAAGAAAAACTAAAATACCAAAAAACCTACACTAGCCTAAATCCACGGATGGGTTGTCCAAGTTAAAACCAGGAAAACAATATCCTGATGACTAAGCGGCATCAAAATGCCACTCCAGGTCTGCCCGTTTTACTCGGCACATACGCGCAAGATTCACCCACCTTTTGCCAAATTTTGATGAGGTGAACCACCGCCTTTCCGTCCTAATCTTGACTTTAAGCTGATGCTTAATGAACAAGATCCGTTGGGTAGAAGTGAACTTCTCGCCCTCATAGAATTCCTTCTTACGCGTCGTCCAAATCACGACTCTCATAACACCTAGTAAGCAATAGAACACATAATGTTCAGCCTTCTTCATCTGCGGCATCACGTTGCTACAAACAGAACTGGCCTCATGGACAAAGATCTTTCCTTGCAGCATGCGGACCATGAGGCCTTCAACAAACCTGCACAACGGCACTACCACCCTGCAATGAAAGAAGACGTGACCAATGGTCGCGACTTCCCCAAAACAACGACGGCAGTTTGGAGATTTCTCCAAGCCCGACAAGCAAAGTCAGAGGTCCCCACGTATCACCTGCCAGGTGAGTGATGCCTCATCCTTATTGAGGCATTTCAACCCAGGCGCCCAAGGCCATATCAAGCGAGCCTCTTGCATCGTAAGACAGAACTCATCGATCAGATCATCCTGAACGGCCACCCTGACTAACACTTGATACAAAGCCCTACGAGATAGACTGGGCGTTGGAGAGGCCATCCGACGCCCGTAAGAGGTGTTTCAGGGCACAACGACATTCGCGGTAGAAGGAGCATTTGGCTCGGAGTGTACGGCCGGACTCCTCCTCGCACGAGTGCACAATTCTCAGAGATGGGAAATGTCTTCGGACGTCTTCCTTTCAGAAGGCACCCTCCTCATCCGATCCGCGACACATTCGGTCTAGAAAGTTGATGCGAAGCATATATTGACGAATCTCAATGCTAGGCATGGCCAGACCGCCCTTAGCGGGATGGAGGCAACAGATCTCCCGAGATACCATAGCAGCCTTGTCTCTCCACAAGAAAGAGAACAATAGCCTTACTAATAATATTAGTCTGGCAGATGGAAGTGGAAAAACAGAGAGTCGGTAAAGGAGAATCGGGTAGATATGTGAAACACATACTTCCGTCCTCCCCTTCAAGGAATGACTCCTCCGAGACCACAGATTAACCGCGATCTCGGCCTTCCCGTATACCTCCGACCAATTCATTTCCAACTGGAGATCAGGACCGAACCAGACACCGATAATCTTCATCATCCCATCCGTCCAGAGGAATGGTCCGGAAAGAGAAACTCCCTTCCACGCACCCAAACGCAAGCCAACAGACTTATCGCGGTTGATCTTCACCATCTCATACCCACTGTAACCATCTCATACCCACTGATCTCCTTGCAGACTTCGTCAATCTCGGCTCTGCTCGATACAAGACCCGAAACGTCATCAGCATAGGCAGAAAACCTGGCTGAAGTGGTAGCCCCAGGCAGGGAAATTCCGCGCAGGAGCGGATTTGCCTTTAACTTGGGAAGGAATGGTTCCAACGCAAGAACGTAAAGCAAAGGCAAAATCGGACAACCTTGACGAATGGAGCGAGACAATATGAAGGGCTCCGATCTTACCCCATTCACCTCCACCAGCGCACCGGGGGTCGCATAAAGCAGTCGGATCCAGGAGCGAAAGTCAGGTCTAAAACCGGACGCCGAAAGGACAGCCTCCAGAAACCGATGGTCAACCCTATCAAATTGATCAGCGCGGGTTCACTGTCGACTTGTTCTAAGATCAAGGGTACCATATGCAGGGTATCCTGAATAGTTCTGCCCTACACAGCACATGTCTGTTCGGAGCCAATCAGACTAGACAGGACAAGCTGCAAACGGTTAGCTAAGATCTTCGCCAAAATCTTTAACTCTGTGTTTAAAATAGTCAAAGGGCGAAAGTTATTTAACCCATCCCCACCGTTCTTGTCCTTACGCAGCAACTTCATCACACCCCTGGTGAAGCGTTGGGTATAGACCCCTGCTTCATCCAGTTGTTGAAGATCAGTTACAGCAAAGGAACAAAAACGGGCGACTGCCTCAAGTATACTTCGTAGGGAAGACCATCTAGTCCTGGAGATTTATCCAGGCCAACCTGTTTCAGCGTTTCCCAGATTTCCGCTTCAACTGCCTCGAGGCAGGGAAAGTCGGCTAAATAGGCGTCGAACCGAGCAGGGCTCCGACCGGGCTCCCTGGTGAAAACATTCTGAAAGTAATCCCAAAAGGCCTTGTATATGCCCGCGTTTGTAGTCACGATCCGATTATCCGGCAATGTGACGCACGGGGCATGTCGCCGAGCTGCGGTCCAATTTTCCTCTGCATGCAATTCAGCGGCCATACTCGTCGCTTCAGAGGACATTCTTTTTAACCTAGCCTTAACTACCAGAGCTTGATCCTTCTTGATAAGCAAGGAGGACAACTCTGCCTTAGCTAAGACTATTTCCCCACTATTTCACAGCCCGATCAACTTTTTGTTCTAAAGAAGTTTGCGCCGCTAATCTATCTAGATTGAGTCGACGACTAATGTCTACAGCAAACGTTCTAATTTTGGATTTTAATTTATCCCACCATGCGTTCCCAACAACCGCCCGCGTCAATTCCCTCTGTATCATTAGTAGCAGCTGGTCCCTGAAATCCTGCTCACCACATAGTGAACAGTATAATTTCCAGTACCCACCCAACCTAGCCTTAGGATTATCTAAGTTTACACGGACCCGGACAAGCCTATGATCCATATAAACTATATAGTGGAAGATTGGACACCGTAAGAGCCCTACATCGACTTACCTAACTAAGACTCGGACGAGGTACCAAGCAAGCGTCCCAGGAGCCGAGTTTCCACTATTTGTCCAAGTCCATGCTACCTCCCGAGGGTGCTCATTCCGGTACTTATCGACAAGATCAAACTCATCGATAAAGTCCCGAAATGGTTTTAACGTCGCGGTTGTTAGTACCCGAATTTTTCCCTATACGATCTATATCGGGTTTAAGGACGGCATTCCAATCCCCCGCTAAAACTACCCGACGAGATGTCGTCAATTACGGCTCGATCTGCCAAAATAAAGCAGGTCGCTCGGAATGGTTATTGGGAGCATAAATCCCAATGAGTCGGAGAGCCTCATCCTTTATGGTAACATCCAACACGCAAAGCCTGCTCACCGGATCTGCGAAGATAAGAGTACATGCAGCCTTCAAAGACTTGCTCACTAGCCAAGAGACACCCCTCGGACGACCATCAAAACATGCTGAATAAGTCCTCACGGTCATGAGAAAAAATCCGGGTCACTTGCACACAACAAGCATTCACCGCGATGCGCTGAAGGTCGCGAGTGAGCCTCGCCCTGCGAGACTCGGACCTCAGGCCCAGGACATTTACACTTGCTAACCAGAGAGCCATAATGAAAACCGATTTGTGTTGAAGTACTGGCTTGAACATGACCTGGGTAAGGATACCGACATCCTCTCCCATGGATTCATGGCCCCTCTCAATCCTGATGGTACCGTCTTGGGAGATTCCGCCGATATCCCAGGGAAATGTCAGTTTTAGGGCTCTATACAGGGAGGGGTGAACTAAAACGGGGACCCTCCCTGCACAAAATCGTTTTAAGTGATTGAGTTCTTTATTTTCGATAGTTTCTATCGGAGTTGACATTTTGAGCGATGTGAGGGCCTCATTGAGCATGGACCATGCTTGCTTAGCTCCTGCCCCAGTTCTTATTACGGTGAGAACTCTCTGCGCATTTGTCAAGTTTTGCGGCCATTCAACATTTAAATCTGCATATCTTCTTATTGAAAGAAGGTATTTTAAATCTTTAATGCGATTGCCGTAATCTTTCGCAAGTTCGGCTTCAAGGCGGCACCATCAAAACTGAGATGGGCCATGGGTCTATGGGAGAGGCTGTCGGCATCCTTACCCCGACCATGTCAAACCAGTGTCCCAACCCTAATTCGGTCTGATAATAGCACTCTGGTTAGCAAGTCTGAATGACCGGGGCCTGAGGTCGGAGTCTCGAAGGGCGAGGCTCGATCGCGATTTTCAGCGCATCGGGGTGGATGTATGTTGTGTACAGGAGACCCGTTTTTATCTCGCGACCATGAGGACATTTTGTCTAAGAGGTTCGTCCTCTATTCAGCATGTTTTGATGGACGCTCGAGGGGTGTTTCCTGGCTGGTGAGAAATTCTCTGGATGTAGTGTGTGCTCTTGTTTTCGCTTATCCGGCAGGCAGGCTTTGCGTGCTGGATGTTACCATAAAGGATCATTTGGGATTTATGCGCCCATTGACCATGGGAAACGGTCTGGTTTGTTTCGGCAGATCGAACCGTTTTTTACGACTTCTCGTTCGGTAGTTCTAGTCGGTGATTGGAATGCCGTCCTTGATCCCGATATAGATCATATAGTGCAAAACCCGGGTACTAACGATCCGGATGTGAAACCGTTTCGGGGCTTTATCGAAGGGTTTGATCTCGTCTATAAGTACCGAAATGAATACCCTCGGTAGGTAGTATGGACTTTGACTAGGGCCGGCAGCTCGGATACGGTGGTTAGCGCAAGCTACATCGAACGAATTCTAGTTAAGTGAGTCGAAGTAGGGCTCTTAGAATGTCCAAGTCTCCATTTTATAGTTTACTTGGATCATAGGCTTGTCCGGGTTCGGTTTAAACTTAGATAAGCCTAGGGTTAAGATGGCTGGTTACTGGAAATTAAACTCATCATTATTTGGTGAGCAAGATTAACGGGACCAGCTTTTACTAATGCTACAGCGGGAATTATCGGGGGTTGTGGTTGGGAATAAATGGTCGGAACCTTTGAAATCAAAACTTAGGTCTTTTGCTGCTGATTCTAGTCGACGACTGAATTTAGCAGGGCTAGCAGCGCAAAAGTCTCTTGCTGACAAAGTAGATCGGGCGATTAAATCCCGTGATAGTGGGGACATAGCCGTAGATAAGGCTGAGCTGGCCTCCTTGCTTATCAAGAAGGATCAAGCTCTAGTAGTTAGGGTTATGATAAAAAGAATGTCTTGCGAGGCTACGATTATGGCCGCTTCATTGCGTTCAGAAGAAGCTCGTAGGGCATCTAGTCGGCATATCGCGAGCATCACATTGCCGGACAAGCGGACTATGACGACTGACGCGGCCATTTGTGAGGTTTTTCTTGACTACTGTCAGGAGCTTTTTACCAGGGAGCCCGGTCTGAGCACTGCTCAGTTCGACGCCTATTTAGCCGACTTTCCCCGCCTTGAGGCGGCTGAAGCGGTTGGGTGCGAGGGTCCCATAACAGAGTCTGAGATCTGGGATGCGCTGAAGGAGGTTAGCCTGGACAAGACTCCGGGATTAGATGGTCTTCCATGTGAAATGCACTTGAGGCAGTCTTCCGTCTTTGTCCCTTTGCTGGCACTGATTTTCAACAACTGGATGAAGCAGGGGTCTATTCAATGCATCACCAGAGGTGTGATCAAGTTGCTTCGCAAGAAGAAAGACGGTGGAGACGGGGTAGATAATTATCGGCCTTTGACGATGTTAAATACAGATTTGAAGATTTGAAGGTCTTAGCTGGCCGTTTGCAGATTGCCCTCTCTAGTCTGATTGGACCCGAGCAGACTTGTGCTGGGAATGGCAGGACTATTCAGGACAGCCTTCATTTGGTACACTTGATCATTGAGAAAGTTGACAGTGATGCCGCGCTGATCAATTTAGATCAGTCCAATGACCATCGGTTTCTGGAGGATGTCCTTTCGGCCGCCGGTTTCGGGCCGGACTTTCGCACTTGGATCCGACTGCAGTATGGGTCCCCCGGTGCGCTGGTGGAAGTGAATGGGGTAAGATCGAAACCTTTCATTTTGTCTCGCACCATTCGTCAAGGTTGTCCGCTGTCTCCATTGCTGTACGTTCTTGGGGGTTATGCGAGCCGTGATATAGACGACGCGACAGAAGGAATTCCATGGGGACGAGAAGTTTACCTCTTGCCAACTGATCATCTTTTTTAAGCAACAGATTAAATTCAAGAAAAGGACGAAAAGGAAGCGACTCCATCTATTGAAATTTGGCGAAGGGTGGATGAGTCTTGCGCGTATCTGCAGAGTGAAAGGTGCTGACTTGATGTTGCATTTTGATGACGGTTAGGCATAAAGAATTTTGGGATTTCTGGGTTGATCATTGGCAACCCTTCCCGTGTATTGGTTAGTTTAGCTCGGTTTTGTTTTAGTTAGCTTTTCTTTTTTTATGTTAACGTAGCTAGGGTGTGTATGCTCATTGGCCATTTTATTTCTTGCCCTATTTTTTCTTTTGTTTAATTCCCCATCCCTCCCATCGTTAGGTGGTTAGTGATATCAGTTCTCTGGGTGGGTGCGGGGCGCCTTTCGTTTCGAGTGTGTCTTTCGTGTTTATTGTTGTGTTTCAATGGGTGTGTCTTTGTAGTGAGTGCATGGATTGTACGAATGTTCTATAATGTTTTCAACTCCCGCTTTGATTTCGTCCAGTTAACTGATGTTTCTGACATAGTTATGTCTGTGGTGGGTTTACTACTAAAAACATTTTCTGTTTAGTTTCTTGTATATATTTGTACTCATTGTAAATATTCATTGAGGTTTTTAGATTTTTTAAAGTGTTATTTTATCCCCCCCCACCCACACAGACAACGAATTGTAAATATGGGGACTAGTTAGTATTTTCATAGAGACGGTGAGGTATTATTCGTGGTTGTAGTAAGAAAGGTATGTATGAATCTGTTGTTTTGGTGAAAGGAATATTGTTCGTACGATTGGGTCAGTGTTTGCGGCTAGCTAAGTTAGAGTTAAGACCGTCCATTCCCCAATCCCCCCATCGGCCTTGTACCACATTTCTGTATTAAACAGGATAAATATCACTAGTACAACAGGGTACCCAAAAACTCCAACACTCTCAAGAATATTGTGAATGATTAATACAATATATAATTTATTCCTTTATGTGCCTTCAGAACGTAGGCGATCATAGCTCTCCACATCTTCTTGTCCCTGGTAGCTCTTAATAAGTTCTGTCTTTTTGTTATTTCTCCAAATCCTGTTCTATGATCCATTCAGTCAATTTTCTCAAGTATCTTAAGTACTGCTTTCCTCTGCCCCTCTTCCACTCGATCTGTCTTGTGAATATCAGATTTTCCAAGCCTTCCTTCTTCGTTATGTGCCCTAGAAATTCCAAATGCATTTTCCTGATGCAAGGTATAAGTTTTCTTTTTTTTACGCATTTTCTCCAAAACTTCCCCGTTGCTCACATGTTCAGTCCATGGTATCCTCATCATAAAGTAGTAAAAGGGGAAGTAGCATGTTCCTCAGCATGAAGTAGGATCTTTATCCTCAGCATAAAGTAGCAAAAGGTGCTGTAGCATCTCGAGAAAATATATTTTTTTTGTAGGAATTGACATATTGTATCAGAAGTACATCAGCACTTCAAAGTACTTTTCATCAAGAAAATAATATGCAGAAGAAGACAAATACATTTTAACATATTGATGCAAGAAAATAAACGTAAAAATGTTTTTTTAACTTAATGGTTGTCTTTAAAATGGGAAGAATGCGAAGAAAGATATTATCGTTTCTTTTTAAGTGCACACGCCCATAGCAGACCATAGCAGACTCATATATAATTATCTTACTAAAACTTGTTATATTTACAGGGGGGGACATTGCTTGATATCGGTGATAGAGCATAAGTAAAGATGAAGAATGCGTATATAGAAATCCACACAACATATTGACTGGCAGTGTCACACTTCAGTCTCTCGTCTGATTATAGATACAGACAGATATATATATATATATATATATATATATATATATATATATATATATATATATATATATATATATATAATTAACACAAACATTGTATGTCTGGAAAGCCGGGAATCAAAATAGGTACAACTGAAAAAATGAGACGAAAGAAAGAAAAAGTAAAAAAAAATAAACAATAAGAGGAGATGGTAAAGTGAAAAAAAGAAAAGAAAAAGAAAAGAGACGAAAAGGAGAAATAAGCACGGCATTCTCCACATAAACACCAGTCATGCTTCGGATTTTAATGCCACATCTAGTTGTGTACTCCTGCTATATATTTAGAAATTCATGATAAAATCAAAAGAAGAATCTGGAATGTTATTGGTCCTAAAGTGGCAACTATCCTTCAGTCGCTTTCCCACCGACATAATGTAGTCTCTCTGACTTTCCTATAAATACTTTCATGGCACTTGTTCTGATGAAGTTTCTGCTATGGTACTTAGGTGTTATAATATTCCCTGAAGTACTAGATTGGTGGTAAGTTCTTATTATTTTAGAGTTAAGTGGAACATTTTACGAAAATTAAAGTCTGGTAAACGGAATGGCAACGCCAGTAGGCTGTATCAGGAGAAGTTGGCTATTGCAACATTCAAGGGTGGCGTTGAACAGTTGAATGGGAGATCCAAAATCATGGTCAAATGTTGACATATGACGAAATTGAATTTGGGATTTTACCAATACCAAAGTACCCAATCACCGGGCTTCATTCACTTTTTTTCTCTAAATCTCCAATAGTAGTTTGCTATTAGTTTGAACGTAATACGAATCAAACAAACTAGTATTGGACCTTCAGCGAAAAAAACGAAAGCGTATATATTTTATATATGCAGAAACATACCAGTATATAGGTGGGGGCGTGAAATCCTTTTTTTTCATTAGCTGACGCTGACTGCGAGATTTCAATAATAACGGTCGCATTCTTGGTTATGTTGCTTTTGTAATTTGCAATGTCGAGTTGCGTAGCACGAAAATTTCAAGGAGGCAGCCTGATATTTACGTAGTCAGATCGGGGTTGCTGTTTGAGTCGATATGATATAAAACGCTATATATATATATATATATATATATATATATATATATATATATATATATATATATATATATATATCTATATATATATATATATATATATATATAGCGGGATAGCGTACACACAGTCTTTAGTCCTGTTCTCCTCTATGGGGGGTCTCACTCGAGAGAGATATCTGCGAAGTGTTGTCACGCTTTTGAAGGTTGTCCTGATGTTATATGGACCGCAGATCCTTTGTATTTTCTCTGATAACCCCTTCACATAAGGCAGGCAGACTGTTTTCTGAGTGTTGTTGTCCTCCTCCTCTTGTACCCGCCAATCCCAGTTTTGGGGGGCTGCTGCCATGTACCCAGGGTAGTTGTTACGTTGTAGTGTACTACTTATACTGACCAATTCCTGGTGGGAGTTGAAATTGAGGTACTGTCCGGTGAATGTTGGTTTACGGTATACGGATGTCTTGAACCCATGCTCTGTTCGAGATATTAGTACATCCAGGAATGGGAGTGTGTTGTTACTCTCTTTCTCCATTGTGAACTGTATCGATGGTCTTATTGAGTTCACATGGTCCAGTAGAACCTGGACATCTTCCTGGTGTGGCCAAAGTATGAAGGTGTCATCTACGTACCTTAACCATATAGTTGGCTTTAGAGATATGGATTCTAATGCCATTTCTTCAAAGTATTCCATGTATATATTCGCCATTGCTGGTGATAATGGCGAGCCCATTGCTAAGCCCTCATCCTGTCGATATATGTGTGATCCCATTCCGAAGTGTGTTGTTTGTGTACAGAAAGTCAACATCTCCATCAGATTATCTATTGGAATACTGGTCCGTTCTTCTAGGGAAGAGTCAGAGGTCAATCTATCTCTGACTACCGAGAGTGCCTCCTCCGTGGGTACCTTGGTGAACAAACTCACCACGTCCAAGCTCACCATCTGGTTGGATAGGATGGGAGCATCTTTGATTATTTCCACGAATTGGGCTGAGCTTCGGACATATGAAGGAGACTTTCCGATCAATGGGTCAATTATATCTACAAGGAAGCTACTCAGAGGGTGGTACACCGAGCCTTGGCAACTTACCATCGGCCTGAGCAGAATACCGTCTTTATGAATCTTAGGGAGACCGTATATGTGAGGTAGTTTGGTGTAACGTTGCGATAACTGCCTATACATTTTGGGTGTGAAGTGATCCTTGTTCTTGATTAGGATCTGTGACAGCTTGCGTTCCGTTTTCATAGTAGGATCCTTTTTCACCTTGCTGTAGCTACCATTGCTAATGAGGTCTTCCAGTTTTCTTGTATACTCTGATTTGTCCATCACTACAGTCGCATTACCTTTGTCAGCCGGTAGTATGATGATATTTTCGTTCCTCTGTAGGGATCCAATCGCCAGTCGCTCCAGTTTTGTTATGTTAGACCTGGGCAGCTTGGCTCTCTCGAAGGTCTGTCTCACTTTCCATCTCAGTTCATCCGCCTGAGCCTGAGGGATGCTTAGGCCACCTCCTCGACTCTGGCAATGATGTCCAAGTATGGCACCCGCCTGATGGTTGTGGCGAAGTTGAGACCCTTATTCAATACTGACTCTTCAGAGGCACTCAGCTGATATTGGCTGGTGTTGACTACTGCTTTCACTGGTGGGTGATGGACCTCGTGCGTCACCATCTGATCTTTCAATTTATTTAATTTTTGCACTTGGCGAGCCTTGACCACATCAAATTCATGTCTGAAGGATTTATCCAAGTCACTTTGGATCCTTCTCTGGTCTTCTTCATTAGTAATTCTGTTGAAGAAGTCCTCGAGCGTCTGGGAGATATGAGCTTGTAGTCGATGTTTTATCCAACGATTGTACTGGATTCTCTCTCGGACAAGGGCATGTCCCGCTTTCTCAGCGACCCGACGAGCTCTCCTTGAATTGATGGGAAGTCTTGGTGCCAAGCCTGAAGGGATGAGTTGTAGGTCTCTGCATCGGTGTAGGAATGTCAGATGGTTCGGTTCGAAATTCCAACCACCTGAAGAAGGCCGGAGCGTACAACGGCCGAAACGTTGTGACAAATATGGCGACAAAGATGAGGACAATAGTCCGACTAATGTAAATACTGTACATAATACCTCATCTCAGAAATATAGACAGACTCTTAGCTTAGTAATATTAATATAAGTAATATTATTAATTAATCTTTGGATTTTCGGAAAATAGAGCTACCCACCTTGATTTGCTA
>OZ038500.1:25356229-25361229 GCA_964036315.1 Acanthosepion esculentum | reverse complement strand
ATTTCTGATATATATATATATATATATATATATATATATATATATATATATATATATATATATATATATATATATATATATATATATATATATATATATATATAATGATTTTACTTCAAGCAAGGAGGCTATACCACTGGTACGCAGGGGGTTACAAATATGAAAGTGAAAGAAAATCCTAGGCTGGATCGAAGAAAAGATAAATAATCAACGGGATTCCCGAAGATAGAAGATGGTGATTGCATTTAATTTTTTGAAGATCATATTTATCATGGAAGCAATTAAACGGAAGGGAGTTCCGCAATCTGTGAGTGCGAGAAAGGAAATGTTGGGGTAGGAGTGGTGGTTACATTTAACTATTTCAACATTAAAAGGATGAGACCTAAATGCCAATCAAGTTGAACGTTTAAATTCATGTCGTCGCAGCACCAGAGAAGAAAGCTTTCCAGAGCGGTTTCCATGAAAAATATTTGAAGAAAAGATAGAAGTAAACCATTTCCGCCGGTGAGAAAGTGACTGAAGTCGAGATGCCAAGTCAGGATCGATTATGGTGATGATCAGACCGAAATCGATAATCCTTCTTCAGGTAATTGGAAAAGGCCAGATAAAAACCTATCAGACATTAAGACCAAAGATTTGTTTCCGTGTTGAAGACGTTAACAATTGCTGGATTTGAGATTAAACAACTACGAGTAGATCTAAACAATTCTTCAGGAAAATTGGTTCCTCACGCTTATCGCACTTTTCAATATTGATAGAGGTTTCCTCCCTAAACTTTTATGTGTATAATATGGAATGTCAACATCTTAATTGTGTGATTATTTGCCATTTCAGATACATGTGCTATCCGTTTCAGATGCGTTTCTGGTTTGTACTCTTGTAACGGCGTTTTCTGTTGTCCGGTAGAATTCGTTGTTTGTGAATCTATAGTTCTACTATGTTGAAAGAAGGAGGATCTTTGCAAATACACACAAGCTTGTTTTTAACTATTGATCTTAGAATGCAGTTCTATACAGCAGACTGTTTACATATATTTCTGAAGTTTTGGTGCCATGCATGACAATCAGAGGAACGTCTCCTTCTGACGAGGCTACTTAAGACCATGACACGAATTTCCAGTAGGGTGTTTTCATTTTGTGTCAATTTACTGTGTTGGGAGAAAGTATCTCTAGCGAAGCCTATTCTGTCGTCAATTTCCTTATCTCTTGTGTTCATTTTTTTTATAACTGATCCATAAACCAAATTATTTGTTGTGTTTATTATTTACTACTCCCACATCCTGAATATCTATAATGGATGCTGGGTATGTACCATCAAAGCTTTCATAATTGACACTCATGTCTTCAGAAGAAACATAATATCCATTATTCAGATTCTGAATAAACATAAGGCTGTTTCCATAAAAACATTTAAATAAAGTTTAATTTTAATTCACCACTTGGTTTTTGCTGTCCGGAGACTAAAATGTTGGCCTTTTATCCGAGCTTAACTTCTTTATCAGGTACTAAATTCCGAGTGTATTCTTTCTGGAAAACTTACTTGCACAGTTGGGATTCTATTTCAGTTGTTTTACTGCGATTTTCTATTCATTCATTCATTCTTACTAATATTGCTTTTGTCAATATTTCTGAGATGAGGCATTGTAAATATTTACAGTTTTTATATTTCTGGAGATCGGTTCGATGACGCGTGTGTTCTTTAAATGGAGCTGTCTTCTGTGGCTTTTTCCCCACTTGAGTCCAGCAAATTCTTTCTTTCGTTTTATACCGAACATTGTAACTAGTTTTACGAATATGGAACTCATTGGATAGGTCAAGAACTTTACAGAATAAATTTAAATTATTCTTGAAAGAAACGGTAACATACTAACTGACTAATCTGGGTTCGGCATGAAATTCAAACAATTATCACCTGAAGAAGCCGGATCGTACAACGGCCTAAACGTTGTGAATATGATAATGAAGATGTGGTCAAGGTAAATAGTGTAATAATGTTTTGTTAATTAGACAGGGGGTTTGCAAAATTGGGTATACAGTATTATAATTGCTGTTCGGGGATTCAGTTAATAGTAGTATTCAGTTAATTCATTAAAATCATTTTAATATATTTATTTCCATAATTTTTATTATAATATCTTTCTTATAATTTTCATTTTTTAATAATTAATAATAAATGTTATGCAGCTAAAGTGGAGTGTGCGAATGACTGGGGCAGACATTTTGACCATTTGAGAGATTGATATTTTTATTACTGATATGTTTGTATAATCAATACAATACATTGTGTACGTACGTTGTGTTTTCTTATTATTGTATATCTACTTTTGCACCACCTGAAATGTCCCCAGTAAATATGGCGAGACGTCTCCTAACCTTCTTCGTAATGAATATGCATAGGATTGAGTCTATTACGTGAGGAACTCTGTGTATTTTAAGGATGGATTTCAATTATTACGTCACATTATTGTTGTTCCTTTTCCATTCTTAGAATATCGTATGGTTGACCTAATGGTGGTCTTCAGAAATTTAAATATAATAAGTAATATACATGTGTCACCATCATGGGTGTTTTTCTGCTGCTGCTGCTGCCTTTTTCCTTCGTATTATCAACGCTTACAATATTTTTATATCCTTTATGTCCAGAAAAGAAGAAAACAAAACTGATACGAACACAATTAAAATTAAATAAAACGTAGTAGCTTATCAGTTTCCTTTACTGAAATATATATATATATATATATATATATATATATATATATATATATATATATATATATATATATATATATATATATGTTATAAAATATACATATTATCCCTCAGCGGTAGCACGACTTGGAGATTGAGGCATAACGCAACCTTCAGGTGCTGAGTATAGACTGACCGTTACATAATTTAAATGCAAAAAAGAACAGGAAAAATTTAGCATGGGAATTAATCCCATGTTAACTATTACCTGTTATTTTTTCATTGGTATTTTCGCGAGTAAATTTTATGCAACATGTTTTCAAGCATTACCAATTTCTAACTTTTCTTAACTGAAAAATTTCGAACTCTCTTTGTTAGCGACTCTGACCATTGTTGCGTATAGAGAGATCAGTTTTACTCGGCTTATCTCTACCGACACACTGCTTTTGGCAATGTCAGTCACCTTACGTTTCATATCAGCTACAATTTTTTTTCTGGCCGCCTTTGATCTCGGTCACGATTTATTCCGAAATATGCCGTTCGCTCTAGCTATTCATTCCGAAATGACCCTTCGCTTTCAGCTAAATGACAGCGTGGCTTTATAAACTTTCGCACTACATTATTCAGGCACCTCTAAACACTTTGTTATCATTTTATCAGTATTGTTTAAAGTTCTGACGATTCTAGAACTAGCATCTCCGCGTTCCTTATGATATACTTAGACTGAAAATATTAGAATGTCTTTTAGTTCAAATTTATTGAGTAGATTAGTGGCCCGGAACTACCGTCGATTTGTCATAAAATGGAGCCTTAAATTGGAATAACAATTCTCGTCCGATCATTGAAGTTAAGCAACTTTGAAGTTGGCCAATATAAGAGTTTGTATGGTGGCATATCATCTCTTTATGGGATATTTAATGCCAAAATTCAATTTTATAGGGAACATTAATTTCCTTTGCAACATTTTATTACTAGTAATATTTTTGTTAAAAATTTTTATTGCTGGTAATGTTTTTGTTTTTGTTTATTTTTTACAAAATTATATTGTTGGCAATTTTTTTAACAAGAATTAATTTCTGGAAATATTACTGGAAATATTTTTTTTTATTTTCAAATATATACTTATGTTTTATTTTTTATGTATTGAAGGAATGGTGAAGTAATGGATAGCGGGTCGGAGAGAGGAATCGGTGAGCCGAGTTCGAATTTCAATCGAACCCATTACATTCACTTACGTCCTAATAACCTTGGGAAAAGTACGAATCCTCTTTTCCTCTTAGCTATGGGTAAATAGTAGGACATACCGGGTTCTATAGCCTTGGATGGCAACTTGTCAACCGCAGAAAGAAAAGGCAACCTAAAGCAAGAAAAAATCTGCCTCATCAGTCAGTCGAAAAATACATGATCGCCGAAGCGTGAATCACGCATGGCACATAATTGACTGACTGCCGTACCTATTACGGACATAGTCATTATCTTCATATAATAGGTACAGCAGATGCAGTAAGCTTGGATGTGCTGATGGACTAATGGATAATGGTTCAGGAATAGAAATAGGATAGACGAATTATAATTACAGTTCCAGTTAGGTTTGTTATATTCATCGTCATCTGGCACTCGACTGCTTCAGTCATCGGGGGGAAACCGTGGGCTGCAGAAACAGAACTTGATTCTTCCTCCTCATGAACTTTCATTTGGCTGTCAGATACCTTGGTGATTCTCACTACGCACAAATACTCTTCAGAATATTATGAATCTCTTTTCACCCAGCTATGAGTAGAACTTTTTTTCTGAAAATCATTGTTATATCTTATTATTATTATTTTTACTTTCTTTGATATTTGGCGTTTACACATTTCTTTCCGGGACCCGCCCAGGGACCTAAGGTTAGAAATGGCATCATGACACTTTCCACTGCAAAGAAAGAATAAAAAAAATAAATAAATAAATAATTACATAGATAAAGCCCTTCGTAAAGTGTGGGCTGTACTTGTCAGAACAATTTTTGTATCTCTTTGAGGCATGGACTTCCAGGGATCCCTTCAATTAGCCTACTGGAATCTTTTCCAACCAGTTATTATTATTATTATTATTATTAGTAGTAGTAGTAGTAGTAGTAGTAGTAGTAGTAGTAGTAGTAGTAGTAGTAGTATTCTTTCTGCACTGTGCACACTCAGAACATAGGCGATCATGGATCTCAACAATTTCATATTCTCTGTAACTCTTAATACATTTCTTCTTTTTGTTATTTCTCCTAAAGCCAGTTCGGCTATCGATTTACTTCAGCTCATCATGTAGGTTATGCGCGGTTTT